>VZQC01003777.1:842872-864316 GCA_009823505.1 Rhizomys pruinosus | reverse complement strand
CAAAAAAAAAAAAAAAAAAAAAAAAAAAAAAAAAAAGAAGAAGAAGAAGAAAGAAAGGGACAAACAGTAAAATGGTAAGCTAGCTGGGCATGGTGGCGCACTCCTTTAATCCCAGCACTCGGGAAGCAGAGGCAGGCGGATCTCTGTGAGTTCAAGGCCAGCCTGGTCTACATAGGGAGCTCCAGGACAGCTGGGACTAAAGGGAGACCCTGTATCAAAAAGACCCAAAAAATGGTAAGCTCTTAGGGACAATTGTGAGCAGGAGAGGGGATGAGAGTTAAGCCTTTGAAGGCTTTGGACCTCTACCTAGATCTGAGTCTGAAACTGTATGTCCGAGAGAATTGGCTTGACAGCCATCTACTCCAAACTTAAAGAGGACCCTGGGTCCCTCGGGTGGGGACGCTTTGTTCAAATTCCTCAAGAAGACAGTGAGAACAACACAGCTGGGACTCTGAGCAGTCTAGGCCTCTGAGGGTATGGAGCAAAGGCACCAAACAGGTGTTGAGGGCATGGCAGGTCCCAAAGCAGAGAGCTCTGCTTCCAGCCCAGCCCTTCTACTTCTAGAGCCATACCTCCTGTCGCCCCCTTCAAGAACTGAAGCGTTATGAACAACTATTGATGTTAGGCCCCTAATCCTCAAGCAACACATCCTTTATCGGGTTCAGGAACTGAAGTTCAGAGAGGTGTCATGTTGTACGAGGTCCAACAGCAAGCACCTGCTGAATCAGCGAGACCACCTAGGTGGCAAGAGAATGCCAATTAAGCCTTGCAGTGAGCAGATAGCCTGAGGACAAGGCTAGGATGAGGCACCAGCACACTCCTATGCCTAAAACAGCTTGCTGCATTTGAGGGAAAACCACTTGGTCTTTGACAAACCATTCCTAGGTGATAGGAATGGGTCAGCAATAGAGTCAGCTTTTATATGTGAAAAATAAGTTGCCATATAGAAACAGAAAAAGACTTTCTTTTCTTTTTTTCTTTTCTTTTTTTTTTTTTTTTTTTTTAGACAAGCTGGCCTGGAACTCACAGAGATTCACCTGTCTCTGCCTCCTGAGTGCTAGGATTAAAGGCACGCACCACAACGCCTGGCTTAAAGACAGTTGACAGTTCTTAGCAACCATGTGGATGCTGGGAATAGATCTCGTCTGCAAGAGCAGTTGGTACTCTTAATCCCTGAGCCATCTCTCCAGCTCCAGGAAAAAGACTTTCTTAAGGTTTCATAGACACTGTTAAGAGAACAAACCAGCCTGGTCTACAGAGTGAGTTCCAAGACAGCTGGGGCTACAGGGAGACCCTGTCTCAAAAAGACCGAGAGACAGAGAGAGAGAGAACAAACAGGGCTGGAGAGATAGCTCAAAGGTTTAGAGCACTGGCTGCTCTTGCAGAGCACCTAGGTTTGGTTCTCAGCATCTACAGAGTGACTAACAACCATCTGTCACCCCAGTTCCAGGGGATCCAATGTCCCTTTCTGGCCTCCACAGGCATTGCATACATGGGTTCATTTACATACACATAAGCAAAACACTCATACACATAAAATAATAAATTAAAATTATTTTATTTTATTTTTTATGTGTATGAATGTGTCTGCATGTAGGTTTGTGCACCCGTGTCAGGCAATGCTGCAGAGGTCAGAAGAGGGTGTCGGATTCCCCTGGAATGGGAGCTAAAGACGATTCTCAGCCGCCATGTAGGTGCTGGGGATCAAACCTGGGTCCTCTGCAAGAGCAGTGGGTGCTCTCAACTGCTAGGCTATCTCTCCAGCCCCATAAATTTAAAATTTTAATAAAAGTGCCAGGCATGGTGGTACATGCCTTTAATCCCAGTACTCAGGAGGCAGAGGCAGGTGGATCTCTGAGTTCAAGACCAGCCTGGTCTACATAGTGAGTCCCAGAACAGCTGGGGCTACAGGGAGACCTTGTCACAAAAAAGACCAAAAAATTTTAATAAAAAATAAAACAGTTCAGATTAATGGATCCAAGAAGCCAGGCAGATATACAGGAGGAAAAATGCTAAAGCACTCCTTATCCTAAAAATTCCCAACTGCCTTGGACAGTCACATGGATTGAAACAAACAACCATCAGGCAGGTGTTACTAAGGGAGGAACAGATAAAATCAGGGTATCTAAATGAGAAGGGAGTGGAAGAGTTATAGAATGAAAGGGGAGATAGAGGGGAAAGAAAAGGAGCCCAAGAGAAGTGGGGCCATAGGAGACTGGCAGTATCAAGGGGAAAATGGAAAATGGGGGAGACTTTAAATGGAGAAGGCATGGAGAAGACATGGAGGGTAGACAGGTAAAAGGAGAGAGGAGAGATAAATAATGCCTTGCTAGGGTAAAAAATGTGAATGCTTAAATGTATTTTGGAATTAACATACAGTTTATTCTCAGAGGTCATAATTTTGATACATATGTGATGGTTATATAGGCATATGTTGGAGCAATACAAAGGAGAGGGAACAACAACAGCATAAAGACTGGGTCAAAGAACTGACTGATCCAGTAAAATTCCGCCCAAAACAACAAGCCTCTGCAGTGAAAAACTTTGGAAAGACTGAGAGAAAGATGCAAGACATGTATGGCAGAACGCATGAACTTGGTGGGGTGGGGGCAGGGAGAGGGGAATGTGTCTAAATTGGACTGAAAGCTGGAGAGATAGCCCTAGTGGTTAAGAGCACTGACTGCTCTTGCAGAGGACCCGGGTTCGATCCCCAGCACCCACATAGTGGCTGAGAACCGTCTGTAACTCCAATTCCAGGTGAACTCCAGTTCCAGGGGAATCTGACCCCCTCTTCTGACCTCTGCAGCATTGCACGACACGGGTGCACAAATCTACATGCAGACAGTACATTCATACACATACAAGAATAAATAAAAATAAATAAATAAATAAATAAATAAATAAATAAATAAATAAATTTTGGGGGCTGGAGAGATAGCCTAGCGGTTAAGAGCACCGACTGCTCTTGCAGAGGACCCAGGTTCGATCCCCAGCACCCACATGGTGGCTAAGAACCGTCTGTAACTCCAATTCCAGGAGAACTCCAGTTCCAGGGGAATCTGAGACCCTCTCCTGACCTCCGCAGCATTGCACGACACGGGTGCACAAACCTACATGCAGACAGTACATTCATACACATACAAAAAAAATAATAAATTGGACTGAAAGATAATGTAGGAAATATATAAATCACCAATAAAAGTATTTTTAAAAAACCTGAGAGAATCATAAGATCTATTTGATCTATTGTCAAAATACACACACAATACCTCTACATGAGTCCATATGGAAAGATGAAGGCTGCATATCAAGAAACAGTATCAGACAGGAGAAACCTTCCTTTGAGTTGTTGGCCAGGGTAGTCCAAGAGACTGCCAAAATTACATCGGCTATTGCCACAGCCCTTGAATGCCTCTCAGAACCTGAAGGTAAGACCCTATTGCTGAAGTCAGGACATATTTCAGAGACTGGATCTTGAGCAATGAAGCTGGAACTGACCTGGAAGCCACCACCCCTGAAGCTCCCATAGCTGTGGAGAGCACTATGTAAGCCATCAAGGGAGAACATCAGTCGATGGTCCAACATCAGCCTCGTGACCAGATATCTATGTCAATGATCAGCACAGCATACAACATTGATGCAACAGCAGCACTTCTATCTTGGGGGAAATCAGTGGCTAACCAATTGGACCTAAAGGCCACTCAGTGGAAGGAAACTCATGTGTGGTAACGTTAACAATAGTCAGATGCACACATCTGGTGAGGTCATAGATCTTAGACAATTCCACAATGTAGATGCATCCCTAGGCTAAGGTAACATTTTACTAACTAAAAAAGAAGTATCCTTATATGTACAGACCAATATCCCAGACACCACTCAGAAAAGAAGCTTTTTTTGCTCCAGATGAGAATAGTACAGAGTCCCACAGTTGTATCCACACAGACATGTTCTGTGAATGGCTCATGAATAGGCAACACATCTACAATGCAGCTTCTACACACTAGACCCAAGCATCACAGAACAAGGACCCAAGAAGGTATTAACTAGCTCTTAATTCTCATTAAGGAAGCTCCTACATGCACCAGGAGACCAGGAACCCCAAAGGGTCTGAATGGCCAAACCGTGAAGATTAGGTGTCTACAGAGTGTGGGTCCACGGACAGGCTGCCTATATTCAGCCTCGCCCACCTAGAGCTCAGGAAACATTGTGGAAAAGGAGGCAGAAAGATTGTAAGAGCCAGGGAGGTGATGCAAGACCATATAGAAATGAATCCTACAAGCTCCTGGGACTCGGTTCATATGAACCTACAGCACTGATATCAGCATGCACAAGACCCATGCAAGCTCAGCTGGACAAAAACCCAGCACAGAACTGCAGAAATGGGTAGCAGAGCCCAACCGTGGCTGAGGAAATATTGCAGCTGATGGTGGTCAGGTTAGGAAGACATGGCCTTCTTTAGAAAAGAGACTCCAGGGACTGGAGAGATAGCCTAGCGGTTAAGAGCACCAACTGCTCTTGCAGAGGACCCGGGTTCGATCCCCAGCACCCACATGGCGGCTGAGAACCGTCTGAAACTCCAATTCCAGGAGAACTCCAGTTCCAGGGGAATCCGAGACCCTCTTCTGACCTCCGCGGCATTGCACGACACGGGTGCACAGACCTGCATGCAGACAATACATTCATACACATACAAAAATAAATAAGAAAAAAAAAATTTTAAAATAGGCCCAAGAGGCACAGAGACCCATGCTTGTACCCCAGCTGTACACTGTAGTCAGACAACCTTGCCTTTGTTCCTCAGCTCCACCAAGAGGATCACTGTGAGGATCTGATGAGGTTCTGTGTGTGGCTGGACACAGTGCCTGCCTGGTACTGTGTAAGTGTGAGGTAAACAGCAGCTAGGATGGGAGAGAGGACAGGGAGATCTCAGGGAAGGTGCAGGAGGGTCTCCATCTCTCAGGACAGAAGGAGCTAGGGTTCCGCCTGCTAGGAGGGCGGAGCACTCAGCAACTTCTACGGAACAGTATTTACCTGGATATGCACCGCCCACCCCAGATGCCTGTNAAAAAAAAAAAAAGAAAGAAAAGAGACTCCAGATAGGCTGACTAGAGCTCAGAGGAGGAGCTGGCACTGAGGAGTGGGTGGGGAGAGTAATTTGGCACAATGGACTCCAGCAGGAATGATAGAAGGGGGTGGCGAGGAAGGGTGCCAAGGGAGAAGCGGGTATGATGGTGAGTAATACTGAAAAACTATGTATGAAACACATAAAAAAATTAAATAAGTCACCAGGTGTGGTGGTGTATGCCTCTAATCTCAGTACTCAGGAAGCAGAGGCAGGTGTATCTCTAGTGAATTCTCGGCCAGCCAGGGCTACATAGTGTAACCCTGTATAAATAAAATTAAATAAATAAATAAATAAATAAATAAATAAATAAGTAAATAAATAAATTTGTGTGTGTGTGTTTGAGACAGGGTCTCCCTTTAAGTCCCAGCTGGCCTGAAGCTCACTCTATAGACCAGGCTGGCCTTGAACTCACAGAGATCCACCTGCCTTTGCCTCTCCAGTGCTAGGATAAAGGTGTGCGCCACCACACCCAGCAATAAATAAATAATTTTTTTTGGTCTTTTCGAGACAGGGTCTCCCTGTAGCCCCAGCTGTCCTGGAACTCACTCTGTAAACCAGGCTGGCCTTGAACTCACAAAGATCCACCTGCCTTGGCCTCCCGAGTGCTAGGATTAAAGGCATGCGCCACCATGCCCGGTCTATAAATAATTTTAAAAAATCTCCCTAGAGGGGCTGGAGAGATGGCCTAGTGGTTAAGAGCACCTACTGCTCTTGCAGAGGACCCAAGTTTGATGCCTGGCACCCAGACGGCAGCTTCTTTGACTCCAGTTCCAGGGGAATCTGACGCCCTCTTCTGACCTCCATGGCATTGCACAATACGGGTGCACCAACCTGCATGCAGACAGTATATTCATACACATAAAACATAAATTAAACACATAAAAAGTAAATTAAAAGCTGGGCGTGGTGGCGCATGCCTTTAATCCTAGCACTCGGGAGGCAGAGGCAGGCAGATCTTTGTGAGTTCAAGACCAGCCTGGTCTGCAGAGTGAGTTCCAGGACAGGTGGGGCTACAGGGAGACCCTGTCTCGAAAAGACCAAAAAAAAATTTTTTTTTAATCTCCCCAGAGCTAGGAGACTAGAGCACTCATTTAGCATGTGCAAGCAAGGTCATGAGTACAATTCCTAACATCAAAAGAATAAATATCTCAGCCTGGTATGGTGGCACATGCTTGTGATCCCCACACCCAGGAAGTTGAGGATCATAAGTTCCAAGCCATCCTGAATGACACAGCCTACATTTAGTCTGGCACATAGTAGGTGCTGCAAGAAATATTTCATTAGCGCACGCTTATTTTCTTTTTTTTCATTTATTCTTAAGGAAAACATAAATAAATGGACATACAAACAATAAATAAAATAAATGGATATACAAATATTGAGGTATTCAGTAGCACAAAATTTCAATGCCATGTTTCTGTATTCTTTAAAAGACATTGGGTTCTTGGGGCTGGAGAGACGGCCTAGTGGTTAAGCGCCAACTGCTCTTGCAGAGGACCCGGGTTTGATCCCCAGCATCCACATGGTGGCCGAGAACCATCTTTAACTCCAGTTCTAGGGGAATCTGACACCCTCTTCTGACCTCCATGGCATTGCATGACACGGGTGCACAAACCTATATGCAGACAGTACATTCATACACATACAAAAATAAAATTAAAAATTAAAAAAAAAAACCAAGGAAAGATGGAAATCCAAAATACCACAGTACTAGCAACATTTAGTCCAAGGGAGTGTTTCATACCTCCCCACCCCTCAACAGTAAGTTCATCTTTCTGAGACTCATGCCCAGAAGAGCCCAACTAGACACATGAAACAGGTGAGTCCAGAAGGAATTCATCTCTAGAATCCCACATGATCTACTACCATGGACCAGTGTTTTGTCTGTTAACAAAGAGTGCTCCCTTATTTTCCAAAGCTGCCTGATAAGGCTTTCAATTTTGGAGAGGGAAGGAGGGGTTGGAGAAGGAAGGGTTATTTTATATTTTTTTAACTCCTGCAAGAGAACAAAACTGACTTTAAACATTTTTTTTTTGGTGTTTTCAAGACAGGGTCTCCTGTAGCCCCAGCTGTTCTGGAACTCACTCTGTAGACCAGGCTGGCCTTGAACTCACAAAGATCTGCCTGCCTCTGCCTCCCAAGTGCTAGGATTAAAGGCGTGCGCCACCAGGCCCAGCAAAACTGACTTTAAAGTATTAAGGTCTGTATATATCCAAGCAATTAGCAAAATCTTACCTATTCACTAAATAAGGCTCTTTTTGACTTAAAGAACTGCCTTTGAAGATCACCTTTGAATACAGTGCATGCAATAAAACAGCCCTTCTCTGTCAGAATTCTCTGCTTCGAATTTTTCATTAATTACACCTACCCTTGTCCCAGCCCCTCTGAATGACTGAAAGAATGAATATCATTTGTTCAGTGGCTCACAGCACAGGATGAGCTTGAGTTAGCTCTCTGGACCTTGTCCATAGAAAGGTGCTCCAGGGACAGTGATTTTTGTACAGAATAAAATAGGGCCCTCAGGAACGTTACTACTGCATTACAACTCTGGCAGGCTGTTGGGGCAGAAAGCTGGAAGAAGCAGAAAGAAGGCACCCCCACATAAACCAGGAGCTGTTGCGATGCCCATCTGTGTAATTCGAGCAGGCTCTTGCTTTGCAGTTTACAAATCATTCAGCCCATTAGCTCAGGGCTGGAAAAAAATGGCTCAGGGTTTAAGACCACTTGCTGCTCTTGCAAAGGACCCAGGTTAGATTCCAAACACCCACATGATGGCTAATAACCATCCATAAGTCCAGTTCTGGGGGAATCTGTCACCCTTTCCTGAGCTCTGTGGGCATTGCACAACACAAGTGCACTTACATACATGCATGCAATAACTCATCCAGATAATTATTTTGTCTTTTTGAGACAGGGTCTCCCTGAAGCTCCAGATGTCCTGGAACTCACTATGTAAACCAGGCTAGACCTTCCCTGGCTCCAGATAAATTTTTTTTAAAACATCAGCTCAACTTGATTGAACATACAAGCCCCCCCCCCCCTGCTGGATGGTGGGACCCATGGGCTGTGTGGGTTTGGGCACAACTGCTTGCAAATTGGTTTTACATGAAGGATGCTTGTACTCATAAATTATTACTTAATGTTAAAAAAGGAAAAAAAAACAGAGAAAGATGCAGGACAGTTATGGCAGAATGCATGATCTGGGATGGGGTGGGGTGGGGTGGGGTGGCGGGGGGAAGGGAAAGGGAAATATGCCTGAAACTGGAAAATGATGTATGAAATACACAAAGCATCAATAAAAAATGCAAATTACATAAAAATCAGCTCATCTCTATCTAAAATACCATGGATGGGGAAACTGAGGCTGGACATATGGCAACAGAGGTTAGTGGCTTTCCTGCACCCAGTACTCTTACTTCTGTTTGCACTTTTGGCCAGCAGGACCCCAGCTCCCTGCGCAATCTCTCCTGCAGTTGCTGAGCCCGGCAGTGCCCAGACAGTTGCGATGTTGTCTCAGAAGAGCCCAGGAAGCATGTAGGTCAACCTGCGTGAGACATAACCCTATACAAAACATCTTCCAGCTTATTTATTTTGTTTTATTTCTGTCTTTTTGAGACAGGGTCTCCCTGTATCCTCAGCTGGACTGGAACTCACTATGTAGACTAGGCTGGCCTTGAACTCACAGAGATCTGCCTGCCTCTACCTCTTGAGTGCTGGGATTAATGGTGTGCACCACTGGGGCTGGAGAGATGGCCTAGCGGTTAAGAGCGCCGACCGATCTTACAGAGGACCCGGGTTCGATCCCCAGCACCCACATGGCAGCCGAGAACCGTCTGAAACTCATTTCCAGAACTCCAGTTCCAGGGGAATCTGATACCCTCTTCTGACCTCCGCGGCATTGCACGACACGGGTGCACAAACTTGCATGCAAACAGTACATTCATACACATACATAAATAAATAAAATTAATTTAAAAAAGGTGTGCACCACTATGCCCAGCTCAATTTATTTACCTTAAGATTATTTTATTTTATACATATGAATATATTATCTGCATGCATATGTGTAAGTGTATCCATGTCATACAATGTCCACAAAGATCAGAAGAGGGTGTTGGATTCCCCTGGAACTAGACAGTTGTCAACTACCACGGGGTGCTGAGAATTGAACCCAGGTTCGCTTCAAGAGTAGCCAGTGCTCTTAACCTTTGAACAATCTCTTCACCCCCACATCTTCCAATTTACAATGTTAGTTGCCACCCCCAGTCAATAGCCTGTGCCCGGGCAGGTGAGAGGGGATGGTGGGGGAAGGAAAAGGACTTGAAATGGAAGGGAGGGAAGCAGGCACACCACCAAACAGTCCTGCCAGGGCTGAGGCTTCAAGGATGGATGAAGGGAAAGCAGAGGCAGTAACCTGTGGATTAGACACTGGGGACACCTCTGTCTTGTTTGGAAACTGGAATGTTCTGGACAAGCATAGTGAAGCATTTCAGTCAATATTTTTATTTATTTTTATTTTATATGTATGTGTGTTTTGCCTGCATCTATGTGTACCTATGCATGCAGTGTCTGCAGAGGCCAGAAGAGGGAGTCAGACCTCCTGAAATTGGAGTTACAAATGGTTATGAGCCACCATGTGAGTGCTGGGAACCAAACTCAGGTCCTCTGCAAGAGCAGCCAGGGCTATTAACTTCTGAACCATCACTCCAATCCTCATTTCAGTCAGTATTTACTGGACCCCTTGGGTAGTAGGCTCTTTGCTTGGCACTGGAAATGCAGAGTCAGGGGAGGTTAGCTCCTGTGAGTGGAGCTGTTCACAGCCCCCAGGAGAGTGAGGTGTAGAGACAACATCCACTCAGAAGGCTACCATTCATTCAACTAGTATTTTTTTACTATTTATTATTTTAAAATTTTTTATTTATTTATTTATTTATTTATTTATTTTATGTGTATGAGCATACTGTCTACACGTAGGCTGGTGCACCGGTATTGTGCATCCCGCAGAGGTCAGAAGAGGGCATCAGATTCCCCTGCAACTGGAGTTAAAGACAGTTCTTAGCCGCCACATGGGTGCTGGGAATCGAACCTGGGTCCTCTGCAAGAGCAGTCAGCACCTAACTGCTGAGCCATCTCTCCAGCCCCTCAACTAGTATTTATTTAGTTAGTTGTTTGGGGATTTTCAGGTTTCTTTTAATGATTTAAAAAAAATTTTTTTTAATTTTCTATGTGGATGAATGTACTGTCTGCATGCAGGTCCATGCACCTGTGTCATGCAATGCTGCCGAGGTCAGAAGAGGGCGTTGGATTCCCCTGGAACTGGAGTTTTCCTGGAATTGGACTTACAGATGGTTCTCAGTCACCATGTGTGTGCTGGGGATCGAACCCAGGTCCTCTGCAAGAGCAGTCAGTGCTCTTAACCGCTAGGCCATCTCTTCAGCCCCAGGGATTTTCACTTTTTTAATTTTTTTTTTAATTTGTATTTATTTCTGTATGTGTATGAATGTAATGTCTGCATGCAAGTTTGTGCACCCGTGTCGTGCAATGCCGCGGAGGTCAGAAGAGGGTGTCGGATTCCCCTGGAACTGGAGTTCTACTGGAATTGGAGTTTCAGACGGTTCTCGGCCACCATGTGGGTGCTGGGGATCGAACCCGGGTCCTCTGTAAGAGCGGTTGGCACTCTTAACCGCTAGGTCATCTGTCCAGCTCCGGGATTTTCACTTTTAAGAACATTTTCAAGCCGGGTGTGGTGGCGCATGCCTTTAATCCTAGCACTTGGGAGGCAGAGGCAGGCGGATCTTTGTGAGTTCAAGGTCAGCCTGGTCTACAGAGTGAATTCCAGGACAGCTGGGGCTACAGGGAGACCCTGTCTCGAAAAAACCAAAAAAAAAAAAAGGTTTTCAGCCAGGTGTGATGGCCCATGCCTTTAACCCAGCACTCTGTAGGCAGAGGCAGGTGGATCTCTGTGATTTCAAGGACAGCATAGTCTACATAGTGAGTTCCAGGGTAGCTGGGGCTACAGGGAGACCCTCTCTTTAAAAAAAAAAGTTCTCCCTTGTAGCCCAGGCTAGCATGGAACTCATTACACAGTCCATGCTAACCTCCAACTTGTGGCAGTCCTTCTGTTTCAATTGCAAGTGCTAGGTTATGTGTGGGTGCCACCATGTCCAGCTTCAACCATTACTTATTAAGCAGTTACTATATGCCAGGCTGAAGAGCATGATAAAAGGTGTCTTGAAGGAGGTAGTGTGGTATGAAATGGACAATTCCAGCTCAAAGGACTCAGAGTTACATTGGACTGAATGCCCATCCTTGGCTCTGTGACCTTGGCCAAGTTGCTTACTATCTCATCATCTGCTGGAATTTGGGTATGTTGTCAGGATTTTTCTTTCCTTTTTTTCTTTTTTTTTTTTTTTCTTTTTTTGAGATGTGGTGTCTCTGTGTTACCCAGGTTGACCTGGAACTCCTGATCCTCCCACCTGAGCTTCGGCCTCTGAGCACTGAGACTGCAAGCATGGCCTACTGTGCCTGGCTTATGAAGATTTCATGAGGTGATCCCAGTTCCACAGTTGGTACAGACTAGGTATTTCTTTTCTTTTTTCCTTTTTCTTTTTGAAACAGGGTTTCCCTGTAGTCCCAGCTCTCCTGGAACTCACTGTGTAGACCAGGCTGGTCTTGCACTAACAGAGATCTGCTTGCCTCTGCCTCCTGAGTGCTGGCCAGACAGTGTATTTCTAAGCACTTGCTGCTTCCCTGACCATCCTTTTGGAAGGAAGCTTGAAGGCAGAGCTGCAGCAGCAGGGCTGTGATGTAGGAGTGGGACTTTGTTAGGTGGAGAAGAGTATAGATGGGCTCATCCTTCACTCCAGGTAAGGGAGATGAAGCCAGTGGGCAGGCAGGCCTTGTGGAAGACTGGGGAGGGCAGCTTGAGGACAGGAGTTCCTGTGTGTGGAGAGCGCTCGACACACCACAGTCATGTGAAAAGGTTCCCAGTGGGAATGGATAAGAGCCTGGGAGGCTAACATCCTGACTCCCCACCTCTACTTTGAACCTGGCCTGGCCCAGAGGGCCTTTGAAACCTCTGAGTTATAGGATGAAGCTGGTTGTAACTGTGGCACTGATATTCTCAGCAACTGAGGGGATGCTGAAGTTTACACTGTGTGGAACCACAGTATCAGTCTTGGCTCCTGCCTGGAGGCCTTCCCCACCAGCTGTACACATGCTGGTTGGAAACATACGGCCTCCAAAGCAGAGGCTCTGAGGACCATCTTTGCCTTCTGTTCTGAATCACTCTGGCCTCAGACCTGTTACCAGCAGCCCCTTACTCATTGCACAAAGCCATGAGTTCCCCCTGCATGACTGAGGCATACACAACACCCCCACATCTGCAAACACCAACCCCCTTCATGTCATGACAGTGACATCAGACTGCCTGGGCTTCTATCCAGCTTCATCCCCCTTAGTTACGGAAATTCACACTGATCTCTCCACCCATCTGAGCCTTATTTTCTACCTCCTCAAAGGATGATTCGTCTTTCACAGGCCCAGTGCCAAGGTCCAATGGTATTATCTGAGACCAAGGCCCAGGGGTTGGCACTGAGGACATAAAAGTAGAGGGACAGCTGGGCGTGGTGGCGCACGCCTTTAATCCTAGCACTTGGGAGGCAGAGGCAGGCGGATCTTTGTGAGTTCAAGGCCAGCCTGGTCTACAGAGTGAATTCCAGGACAGCTGGGGCTACAGGGAGACCCTATCTCGAAAAAAAACAAAAAAAAAAAAAAAAAAGTAGAGGGAGAGAACCAACTCCATAAAATTGTCCACTAACCTCTACACAAGTGGCACACACCCCCTACGTTAATAAAAACATTAAAAACCAAATGAACAAAAAAGATAGGAAGTTTTACTGTGTCCTTCTATCTCCACTCCACTGTCAGCTACAACTACTATGATGTGATTTAATGCAAAAATTGATCAGACTGTAAAGGGAAGAATGTGTAACCAGGTTCAAATTTTTTCTCTGATGAGTATTTTGATGGAGTTCTTTAAAATATCAATCATCCTATTATATTTTTCCAAGGCATTTTGGTTATTATCCCTGCCTTATGAAGATGGTAAGAATTTTTATTGAACGATTAGCTTGGAGGATGTATTTGGAAGTCATAATGGGCCAAACACATTCTTGTTGGCCAGGATCAGCTAACACTTAATATAGTGTACTGCCTACCGGGGAATGGTCTAGTTGATTTTTGTCCTCAGGATAAAGCGTATGAAGTTAGTGCATTTTTCACCCCCTTTTACAGATGGGAAAGCTGATAATCACAGGATGAAATGATTTAGTGTTACAGCTAGTGATTCTTGGAAGTTTTGAACACATGCAGTCTTGTTGTAGAGGTCAGATGCTTGACTGCTATGCTGTACAGTTAGCTCTCATTATCCATCTGGAGATTGGGTCTAGAGCCCCCAGTATACCAAAACTGGAAGATGCTTGAGACTCATATAAAATTGCATCACAGAGGTTGATAGAACATGTGCTTAGCATGTACTAGGTCCTGGGTTCAACCCCCAGTATGATGCATGTCAGAGAAAGGAGTAAAAGGAAGGAAGGAAGGAGAAAAAAGGAAGAGAATGGTGTTGGGCTGGAGAGATAGCTCAGCAGTTAAGCGCACTGGCTGTTCTTGCAGAACATCTGGGTTTGAATCCCAGCACCCACATGGTGGCTAACAATTGTGCATAACTCCAGTTCCAGGGGATCAGATGTTCTCTTATGTCCTCCTCGGGCATTGGATGATATAGGTGTACTTAAATACATGCAGGCCATACATGCATACATATAAAATAAAAATAATAAAAAAAATTTAATGGTGCCACACGCCTTTAATCCCAGCACTTGAGAGGCAGAGGCAAGCTGATCTCTGTGAGTTCAAGGCCAGCGTGGTCTACATAGTGAGCTCCAGTCCAGCTTGGGTCTCAAAAAGACATATATATATATTTTTTTATTTTTTTGTATGTGTACGAACGTACTGTCTGCATGTAGGTTTGTGCACCTGTGTCATGCAATGCTGCGGAGGTCAGAAGAGGGTGTTGGATTCCCCTGGAACTGGAGTTAAAGACAGTTCTCAGCCGCCACGTGGGTGCTGCGGATTGAACCCGGGTCATCTGCAAGAGCAGTCGGCGCTCTAAACCGCTAGGCCATCTCTCCAGCCCTTTTTTTTATCTTGTTTCTTTTTTAAGGACAAACTTGTGCCCGGTTGTGTGGCGATGCCCTTTAGTCCCTAGCACCGCGGGGGGGGCGGACGGGCGGGGGGCAGAGGCAGGGCAGGACTCTTGTGCAGTTCAAAGCCAAGCCTTGGTCTGACAGAGTGAGTTCCCAGAACAGCTGGGGCTACAGGGAACCCCTGTCTCCAAAAAAGACCGAAAAAAAAAAAAAAGAAAGAAAACAGTGTTGTAGTTTTCTCTACCCTATACGAATCGTCTTCTGTACTTTGAGTCATCTCTAGGAGCTGGGGGTGTAGTTTGGTATAGACCAGGGGCCTAAATGTGTGAGCCCTGGGTTCCAGCAACAGCACCATCTGTAGATTACTTATACCTAACACAATGTAAATGTGATATAAATAGTCATCCTATGTTGCATAAGGCTCAATGACAATATGTACATGTTGAGTAGTGATGCGATTTTCACCAATTTTTCAATCAGAGTTTGCTGAAACCATAAATGCAGAACCTGTGGGTGCAAAGGTCCAGCTGTGCTGTCTCTTCAAATGGATCAGGTCTCCGTCACACATGTGACAGTCTGTAGTCCAAAGGGACTAAGATGAGTGGAGGTACTGGAGTTGGTTGTTGGGACCCAGCCCCAAGCCCACACCTTGCTCGGAGATACAGAATGTCAAGTTGGCAGTGGTCCACCTCGTCCCTGTCTGAGGAGGGAACTTTAGTGAGAGGCTTAATTTAACTTTCCAAGGTCTTTTATTATTTGTTTGGGGTTTTGCTTGCCTGCTTGTTTGTGGTGCTGGGATGGAACTCGGGACCTTCTTCATGCTAAGCAATTGCTCTAGCACTGAGCTGCACCGAAAGTCCTGTCTAATTGACAGCTCTGGGATGTGAACTGTATGAGGCCTGTCAGCCATCTTCTTGCCTTCCTGGCCAAGGAGGACCTGGGCAGTTCCTTTTTACTCTGTTCTTCCCCAAGATTTAGGGCAGGCCAGGAGATCCTTAGCCCTTGCCTTGCTCACCCTCATACCTGGGACACCTTCTCCCTCCGCTGCTATTCCCGCCCGCCCCCACCCCCCCAGCCCCGCTCCCCCGCCCCCTCCACACCTGGAACTCCTGCATCAGCCTCTGTAGAGTGCTGAGATATCAGAACTGTGCCACCATCTTTATCCCAATGTCTGCTTCAGACCTTACTTCTGAACTGTGGACCCAGCTCTCCAACTGCCTCTCAGGCCTGTCTTCCTTAGGGTTCTCTCATGTAACTTGCAATCCCTCTTAGTATCTTGTTCCCCTTGTATATCCTCCTCTTTTTTTTGTGGTATTTTTGAGACAGGGTCTCCCTTTAGTCCCAACTAGCCTAGAGCTCACTTTGTAGACCAGAGTGGCCTTGAACTCACAGAGATCCACCTGCCTCTGCCTCCCAAGTGCTAGGATTAAAGGCGTGCACCACCACGCCCAGTTATATGTCCTCTTCTTTATAGATGATCCTGCCATTTGTCCACTTTTTTTTTATAGTCTCACTGTAGCACTGGTTGGCTTCAAACTCCCCATCTTCCTACCTTAGCTTCCTGAGTCCTTGGATTGCAAGAGTACATCTTACACCCAAGGACCAAGGATCATGGATCATTTGTCCATTTCTTTTTTTTTTTTATGTGTATGAGTGTTTTATATGCGTGTATGTAAGGACACTATGTGTATGCATTGCCAATGGAGGCCAGAGGAGGAGATTGAATTCCCCTGGAAACTACAGTTACGGATGGGTGCTGGAAACTGAACCCAGGTCCTCTGCAAGAGTAGCCAGTGCTCTTAACTAGTGAGACATCTCTCCAGCCTGATTTTTTTTTTTGAGACAGCATCTGGCTGTGTGGCTGAATCTGGCCCCAAACTCTTGGGCTCAACCAATTCTCCCACCCCAGCCTCAGGAGTAACTGAGACTTCAGATGTACACTCATGTATGCCAGCTTTGGTGATTATACATTTTAATCATTTGCTGCCAGTTAGCTCTGGTTATTATAAAGTTATCAGGACTAGTAAGATAAATCAGTATTGATTTAATGAACTGATAATTCATAATTATCATTAATAATGTGATAGCTCTTGTTCTCTTATATAGTGAGCTATTACTATGAGGTCATAATGAGATTATTTTGGATTTTGTGATTCTCTCTGGCCTCTCCCTCCCCAGCCCTCTTGTCCTCTTTCTTCCCTTGCTTTTTACTTATCAAGAACTCTACCCAGGCCTTCTCACTTCCTGTTCTCTTCCTGAAACACTTTTTTTGACCCATCCTCTGATTTCTTCAGCCTCTTTCTGTCTTAGTTAAGACTCTTCCCAGACCCTATGTCAGACTATTGACGATGGCCCTTCTCTGTGTCCCAAACACACTGTTCCCCTTTCACAGAGTATCTACCACATAATATAATCATTTACATGT
Organism: Rhizomys pruinosus; assembly: GCA_009823505.1. Lineage (NCBI taxonomy): Eukaryota > Metazoa > Chordata > Mammalia > Rodentia > Spalacidae > Rhizomys > Rhizomys pruinosus. Next base: position 847,557 of record VZQC01003777.1, on the reverse strand, counting down.
TGAACTATTGGAATTTGATCATCTATTTGATATGGAGTTCTATATCTTGTTCTGTTTTTGGAGATAGGGTCTCACTATGCTGTCAGGCTAGACTCAAAGTCCTGGGCCTCAGGGATCCTTTTCTCTCAATCTCTGGAATAGCTAGGGCTCCAAACACCTGACACCTCACCTGATAGGAACCTTGTGAATTGCTTGGCACCATATCCACGCTCTTAGCACTCAGCTGGGTCTGTAATTCCATAAAGGTTTGCTAAATGAACAGGTGATCCACCTGGCAGCAATCAGAGCCCCTCCACAGCCCATCTACCTTCAAGGTGTCCCTGTGTCACAAAGCAAGCTTCTTCAAAGCCAAAGGATACCAAGTGAACACAAAATGAAACCAAATAAAAGTGGGCGACCTCTGTGAGAACCTCTTTGTGTGTGTGTGTGTGCGTGTGTGTGTGTGTGTGTGTGTGTGTGTGTGTAATTTTTTTGGTCTTTTTGAGACAGGGTTTGTCTGTAGCCCCAGCTGTCCTGGAACTCACTCTGTAGACCAGGCTGGCCTTGAACTCACAAAGATCCGCCTGCCTCTGACTCCCAAGTAGTAGGATTAAAGGTGTTTGCCGGGGCTGGAGAGATAGCCTAGCGGTTAAGAGCACCGACTGCTCCTGCAGAGGACCCGGGTTCAATCCCCAGCACCCACATGGCGGCTGAGAACCCTCTGTAACTCCAATTCCAGGAGAACTCCAGTTCCAGGGGAATCCGACACCCTCTTCTGACCTCCGCGGCATTGCACGACACGGGTGCACAAACGTGCATGCAGACAGTACACTTATACACATACAAAAATAAATAAAATAAAATAAAAAAATAAAGGTGTTTGCCACCACGCCTGGCTTCATGCCTAGTTTTACATGGTGCTGGGGATCAAACACAAGACCTCATGTGTGCTAGGCAGGCACTCTACCAATTGAACCACATCTCCTGTCCCCAGAGGTATTTCTATTTGTTAAAAAATTTAAAAATCAGGGCTGGAGAGATAGCCTAGCGGTTAAGAGCACTGACTGCTCTTGCAGAGGACCCGGGTTCGATCCCCAGCACCCACATGGCAGCTAAGAACCGTCTGTAACTCCAATTCCAGGAGAACTCCAGCTCCAGGGGAATCCGAGACCCTCTTCTGACCTCCGCGGCATTGCATGACACGGGTGCACAAACCTACATGCAGACATTATATTCATACACATAAAAAAAAAGAAAAAATTTTAAAATCTTATGGGTATGCATGTATCGTCTGCATGTGTGTAAGTGCATTATGTCATGCAATGCCCCTAGAAGTCAGAAGAGGGTGTAGGATCTGCTGGAACTGGAGTTACAGATGTTTGTTAGCTGCCACGTGAGTGCTGAGAATTGAACCCAGGTCCTCTGCAAGAGCAGCCAGTGTTCTTAACTTCGGAGCCATCTCTCCAGTCTGCCTCCCAACCCCGAGGTATTTCTGTCCTTGAGTTTATAACCCTGTCTCTGTGGGCTTAGTGAAGGGGTAGACAGTTTTTATCTGTGAAGTGGCAAAGAAGATCCACCTTGCGCAGTCTTCTTGAAGATTCTGGGGTAACACATGGCAGTGCTTTGTAAACTGCAAAGAGCCTCATGTAACAGTAATGGTTAAACATAGAAAATGTGTTGTTTAGCCGGGCATGGTGGTGCCCGCCTTTAATCCTAGCACTTGGGAGGCAGAGGCAGGCGGATCTTTGTGAGTTCAAGGCCAGCCTGGTCTACAGAACGAGTTCCAGGACAGCTGGGGCTACAGGGAGACCCTGTCTCGAAAAGAAAAAAAAAAAGTGTTGTTCTTTGGCTCTGTTCTCTTCAATCCCCCATATGGACATGGGCTGTCCTGTTTGTACAGCAATATCACTTGCAATCTGGTTACAATTGATTGACATTATCACTTTCTTTGTATCTGGCAGGTTCCCAGCCTGCAGCAACATGCCAATCCCCATAGAGACCTAAGAATCGATCTGGACTCACTGGTATCATATTTACAAACAATCCTTAAACTGGATTATTTTGCAGGTGGCTGATCTCATCTATTCAATGCTGATTCTATTAGTTCCAATTTCAGAAGGTGACATTTTCTGACTTTGTCCCCTTAAGCACAAGCAAAAACTACGGATTTCTGGTTTTGTTTTCACCAGCAAAAAGTACTGGCAACACAGTGAGGGAAACAGACAGATGGAAAGAAGGCTCGTAGGGGAAATGCAGGATGTACCTCTCATTGACTCACTCATTCACTCACTCATTTGCTTGGATCCAGGTTGTGAGTAGGAAGGATAAGTGCTGGGGACAGAGCCATGAACAAGATTGGTCTCGTGGACCTCATAGTAGATGCTTTGAGGGGATACAGTTGGTTTTGTTAATTGTCAGGACAAGGTCTCACATAACCTAGGCTAGCCTTGAATTGTCTAAGTTGTCAACACTCCTTCCTTCCTTCCTTTCTTTCTTTCCTTTTCTTTTCTTTTCTTTTCTTTTCTTTTCTTTTCTTTTCTTTTCTTTTCTTTTCTTTTCTTTTCTTTTCTTTTCTTTTCTTTTCTTTCCTTCCTTCCTTCCTTCCTTCCTTCCTTCCTTCCTTCCTTCCTTCCTTTCTTTCTTTCTTTCTTTCTTTCTTTCTTTCTTTCTTTCTTTCTTCTTTGTGAGACAGGGTCTCCCTATAGTTCCAGCTGGCCTGGAACTCACTCTGTAGACCAGGCTAGCATTGAACTCACAGAGATCCGCCTGCCTCTGCCTCTGCCTCCTGAGTGAGTGCTAGGATTAAAGGCATGTGCCACCATGCCTGGCTTAAAGACAGTTCTTAGCTGCCATGTGGATGCTGGGAATCAAACCTGGGTCCTCTGCAAGAGCAGTCGATGCTCTTAACCACTGAGCCATCTCTCCAGCCCAACACTGGTCTTTTTCTTTTGAAGTAGGATCTCTCTGTAGCCCCAGCTGGTCTGGAACTCACTATGTAGACCAGGCTGGCCTCAATCTTACAGAGAGATCTAACTGTCTCTGCCTCCTGAGTGCTGGGATCAAGACATGCATCACCAAGCCCAGCTCCAAGGCTGGTCTTGAAAGCCTGATCGTCCTGCCTTCACTAAACCAAGTGTGGGAATATATGCATGCACCACAACACCCAGCTAAACAGACAATTGGAATATAGTATGGCAAAATCTATGATGGGAAGACCGGGGGGGGGGGGGGGGGAGATGCACACGGGCTCCTAACTTTCCAGAGAGTATCTGAGGAAGTAGCATCTCAGGCAAAACCTAAAGGATGGTTGAGAGCCGGAAATAAAGTTGGGGTAAGGGAACAAACTGGACAGCAGAGTGAAGGAAAATGTTTCAGGGAGAAAAGAAGTGTCTACCTTATCTGATGAGAGAAGGGGAACAGGGTGAATCTGAGAACCTGAAAGAAAATTAGGAACCAGGCTTAACAGCTTACACCTGTAATCCTAGAATTTGGGACGCAGACAGGACGACCACAAATTCAAGGCCAGTCTGGACTGTATAGTGACATCCTGTCAAAAAAAGAAAGGGAGGGGGGAGGAAACAAATAAAAACAAAAATGAAAAAGTCAGAGGCTGCAGGAATAAAAGCATCATAGGAGTGGGCCGAGGAGGAGAATGAGTGTTCTGTTTAGGATATGTGAGTTGTCGTGGAACCATCCAAGGTGGCAGATGACGGTATGGGCTTCACAGCCAAGAAAGATGTGTGGTGAGCAATGAATTGGGAGTTGGGAGCTCTTGTGTCCTTCAGTTCAGAACATAACTTACATCTGCTCATGGTGGTGCACACCTTTAATCCCAGCATTCAGGTCTTGCACCTCAAACACCTTTACCTGTGAATCCATCTCACTAGCTCTGAGAGACTTTGGACTTTTAAACTGTTGGAATTGTTAAAGACTATGGGGACTTTTAAAGTTGGACTGAATGAACTTTACATGATAGAACTGTCATAACCCTTTGGGGACAAAAAGTGGAAGGTTATGACTTAAAAGTGATGTTTGGGTATCAGGTTTACAAGGGTGGATTGTGATTGTTTTAACAACTTAGTAGAATCTAGAATCACCTGGGAAATGGGCCTCTGGGCATGTCTGTGGAGGATTATCTCAATTGTGTTAATTGAAATGGGAAGACTCACTCACTGTGGTCAACACAGTCCTTAACTGAGCTGCGTGCTTCCATTCATCCCTCTCTCTTTTTTTTATGTGTATGAGTGTACTGTCTGCATGTAGGTTTGTGCACCTATGTCATGCAGTGCCGAGGAGGTCAGAAGAGGGCGTCGGATTATCCTGGAATTGGAGTTAAAAACAGTCCTTAGCCACCATGTGGCTCAAAATAAAGAGAAAAAAGAAGATTGGGGCCTAGGGATACAGCTCAGTGGTGATTTGCATTTGGGCTGGGAAGGTACCTCAGTTGCTAGAGTGCTTGTCTATGATGTACAAAGCCTTGGCTTCAACCCTAGCACCACGTAAACCAGGCATAGTGGTACACATCTGAACTTCAGAACTCAAGAAGTAGAGGCGAGAAGAACAGAAATTCGAGGTCATCTTTGGCTCTATAGCAATGTTAAGGCCAGCCTGGGTTACATGAGACACTGTCTCAAAGGAAAAAAAGAAAGAAAGGAGGAGAGAGAGAGAGAGAGAGAGAGAGAGAGAGAGAGAGAGAGAGAGAGAGA
>VZQC01003777.1:810403-835888 GCA_009823505.1 Rhizomys pruinosus | reverse complement strand
TTTTGGCGTCCCCAGGCACTTGCACTCACATGCATTACCCAGACCCAGACATACACATAGGCATAATTAAAAATAAAGACTTTAACAGATTATGAAGAATCCTTGAAAATTAAAGATAGGGGCTAGCGAGACAGCTCAGCAGTTAACAGCAGTACTGTTCTTGCAAAGGACCCAATCAGGCCCCAGTACTTAGCTTGGACCGTCTTATAACTCCAGCTCCAGGGGATTCAGTGCCCTCTTCTGGGCTCTGTGGGCACCCACACCTCCACATGCACAGCCCCCACCCCAACATACATACAATTAAAAGTTAAAAATAAATTATAAACTAAAGACATAATTGTTATAGAGTGGTCTTACTTCCAGGTATATATCAAAAGAATTGAAAATACTGTTGCAAAGATATATTTACATATTATGTTGCTATAGCACTCCATAATAACCAGGTTTAATAAAAATTTTAGTATATGGGTACAATAGAAATGCAAGCAGAAATCCTGTCACCAGCTACAACATGGATAAAGCTCAGGGATACCATGTAGAAGGAAATAGGCCAGTGACATAAAAGACAAAGTGTGATTTCACTCACATGAAGCATCTAAAGTTGCATATTCATAAAGCCAGTGACTACCAAGGACTTTAAATGTGGACACATGATATGTGTACTTCAGTTTTGCTCCTTTTCAGCTCCTATGAACATGGGAGGATAAGATCTGATTGAAAGCCTTCTTGGCACCGCCACATCTTTAGAGGAAAATGCACTCTTAGCTAGGCTAGAGACTAACTGGAAAGTCACAAATTTGCTTATCAAACCAGAATCAACTATCCAACTTAATTTTTTACTCTGTAGAGGGTTGTGTATGACATGGTACACTTACACGCAGGCAAATCAGTAATACGTATTTTTTTGTCTTTTTGAGACAGGGTCTCCCTTTAGTCCCAGCTGGCCTGGAGCTCACTATGTAGACCAGGCTAGCATTGAACTCACAGAGATCCACCTGCTTCTGCCTCCGGAGTGCTGGGATTAAAGGCGTGCACCACCATGCCTGGATTTTTTGTTTTTGAGACCGACTGGCTTCAAACTCATAGAGATCTACCTGCCTCTCTGCCTCATGACTGCTGGTATTAAAGGTATGTGACACCATGCCCGGCTGGCTATCATCTTTTCTTCCCTCTCTCTCTAAGCTTCCCCATCAAATTATATCATTTCTTTTTAAGACATTGCATACAAGTCATTTTGTTTGGTGATATGGGCTTTATTGATATTATGCTAGTGATATGGGCTTTATTTCCTGTCCACTAATACTGCCTGGTATTGGGATAGAAATATTCCCCATTAGAGCCAGGTGTGGTGGCACACGCCTTTAATCCACGCACCTGTTAGTCAGAGGCAGGGGGGAATCTCTGTGAGTTCAAGTTTAAGACCAGTCTGGTCTACAAAGCAAGTTCCAAGCCAGCTGGGGCTACAGGGAGTCTTTGTCTCAAAAAGACCAAAAGAAGAAATAAGAAAGAAGTCTTCCCCATTAGAGAACTCAGGCTCTCTAAGTAACCAGGCCCTAAGCAAAGAGGGATGCCTGCAGAACAAGAATACTCCATTACCCCCCACCCCCGCCACCTGGGGGTTGGAAGCAGTCGGCCACATTGCCCCATTCCCCTCCCTTGACACTTAGTATAGGGTGCATAAAATCAGTTTCCGGAAGTATAAGCCTCCCCTTCCCTTTACAAAGTACACTTTTGCTGTCTCATGATGGCCCTGAATGTACTTCTGTCTCCCACTGTAAGGTCAGCATTAGTGAAACTTTTTTTTTTTGTCTTTTCGAGACAGGGTCTCCCTGTAGCCCCAGCTGTCCTGGAACTCACTCTATAGACCAGGCTGGCCTTGAACTCACAAAGATCCGCCTGCCTCTCCCTCCAAAGTGCTAGGATTAAAGGCCTGTGCCACTATCTGTTAGGTTCATTTCCAGGGATTCAGGACTCCATTAAAGATAACTGAGGCTTTATTTTAGGGCGTGGCAGTCTGTTGTCTGTCTGGGAGCATGACAGTCAGCAGCCACAAGGCTGCTTTGGCAGACTTTTAAGGGGAAAGTAGGCAAAATCCCAGGGTTCGGAAGGCTGGATTCAGCAGCTCATCAGAACATCGTGAATTTGAGGCCCACTTGAGCTACATGATGGGTTCCAGGCCAGCCTAGGTTACAGACTGAGGCTGTCTTTAATGCGCTGCCTTTAATCCTAGCACTTGGGAGGCAGAGGGCAGAAGCAGAGGCAGGCAGATCTGTGAATTCAAGGCCAGCCTGGTCCAGAGTGAGTTCCAGGACAGCCAGAGCTGTCTCCACTAAAGTCCAGCTTAATGAGCTGCAAGTCTATTGTGCTAAAGAACACACCCACCCAGTGAGGTTACTTATAGGAGCCTGGGTGACCCTAGAACAGCTAGCTATATTACCACTAAGTCTCACCCCCTCAAGATGATCTCTTAAGTCCCCCTTTAGTTAACCATCCATTTCCCAAGCATCTCTCAAGATCACTTGCAGCAGGAAGGCAGGGAGGAGGGGCTGAGATGCCAGGTGAGGCTACTTAACTATCTCCCTACTAGAAAGCCAGTAGCTCCCTTACCATAAGCCTAGCTCATTGTTCTGCTCAATTAGTTGCCATGGCTACTGGGCCAAATTACTTTATCCCCAGAAGAGATGGAGGAAAAAAGTCACACAGTAGCCAGAGAGTGAGGCCCAGTGGTATGCTGCAGCAGTCCTGCCTACTCAGAAGACTGGAGTGGAAGGATTGGCCACGAGTTTTAGACTGGACTGGACAGTGAGGGTCTCCGAAAGCAAATGGTACAGAAGCTAGTGTGGCAGTACTCCGAGGGCACTGTAAGGACCTTGCAGTTCCTTGTGCAGACTGTGGCTTTGGTTCTCTGACAACCACATGCACACATACAATAAATGTAATTGCGGTTTTGTTGCTGTTTTGGTCTTGCAGCCCTAGCTGTACTGGAACTTGCTATGTAGATCAGTCTGACCTTGAACTCAGAGATCCACCTGCCTCTGCCTCCCCAGTGCTCGGGTTATAAAGGAGTGCACCACCACACCCAGCATTTGAGAGGGAGGCAGGCAGGCAGGCATCTGAGCTAGAGGCTAGCCAGGCCTAGGTAGGTAGCAAGTTCCAGGTCAGCCAGGACTACACAGAGACCCTGTTTCAAAAAATAATCAAAGGAACCCAAGCAGATGAGGAAAATGAGAAGCCTAAGCTTATTTTTCTTTTGTCTTTTTGAGACAGGGTCTCCCTGTAGCTTCAGCTGTCCTGGAACTCACTATGTAGACCAGGCTGGCCTTGAACTCAACAGAGAAACAGAGATTGGTCTGCTTCTGCCTCCTGGAGTGCTGGGATTTACGGGCATGGGCTACCATGCCCGGTCTAAACCGATTCTAAGTAGCAACACAACTTTCTGGATGCTAATCCAGGGGATTGAACTCAGGCAGTGAGGCTTGGCAGCAAGAATCTTTAACCACCTGACTGTTCAAATAATCTATCATATGCTGAACTGAGATGGAAAAGCTAATAAGCAAAATGCAGCTAAGGCTGTGTTGAATGGGCCAGTACCCCACCAGAACTGGGGACCTAGATGACCACTTGACACGCCCAGCTAGGTATACTGAGTTACACACCTATAGGTGCGTGCACACACACACACACACACACCAAGTGTCCTCCCTTAAATGTGCGATGTTGAAATTGAGTTTTCGAGGCCTATGGTGCATTGAACTCAAAGTATCAAATGTGTCAGCAAGGTACAGTTCTAGTGCAGTGACTTGAAAGCCTGATTTCCAGACATACTTACCAATGTCTGTAATCACTCCAGGTTCAATTGGGTGGTGCTGTTAACAGTGAGTAGAGGCCAGGAATATTAAAATACCCATTGCATGGACAGTGGCCCACTACAGACCTAGCCCCCAAACTCAATGGCTCCAAAAGTCTTGCAGTAGGAGAAAGGGCAGTTTATATTTGGCAGAATTTATACAGTAACAGGAACAAAAAGCAGCTGGTGGGACTATGCCTTTAAATCTCAGCACTTGGGAGGCAAAGGTAGGTGGATTTAGAGAACCTGCCTCAGATAAAAAAATACCTTGCCAGCTGGGTGTGCACGCCTTTAATCCCAACACTCAGAGGCCCATGGATCTCTGAATTCAAGGCCAGCCTGGTATACATAGTGAATTCTAGGACAGCAGGGGCTACAGGGAGACCCTGTATCAAAAATAGACCCCAAATAGGACAGCCTACAAGACCCAGCCTACAAGACAACTGTCACAAGAATCCACCTCTTCTTGAGACTGGCCACCCAGCCCAATGCAACACTGCATCATGGCAGACAGGATCTCTAGTATCTATGTTCAGGCACATGGGATTGCAACATTAGGAACACAGGGTTTTTTTTTTTTCCCCAAAGCCAATTATTGAAGCTTTGTGCATTTCATACAAAATTTGAGTCAAATGTAGACCCATTCCTTGCCCCCCCAACCCCCGCACCCCACCAAAGCTCATGAGGAACACAGGTTTTCATGGCCCTTATATGCACCTAGAGATTTTCATCCTGCACTTGGCAAGCTGGGGGGGGGAAGGGGGAAAAAAGAGCGCAGGTATGGAAATGGTTTGGTAAAAAGCCAGAGATGCTTTTTTTAAAAAAGCAAGCCAAAAAGGAGGGCTGGGTGTGGAAGCTCAGCCTGTATTAACAGCACTCTAAAGGTAAAGGGCCGAGGCAGCCGCTGGGCCATCTCTCCAGCCCAAGAAACCCATTTCATCTTTAAAGAGGGATAATCAGGGCTGGAGAGATGGCCTAGCAGTTAAGAGCACCGACCACTCTTACAGAGGACCCGGGTTCAATCCCCAGCACCCACATGGCAGCCGAGAACCGTCTGAAACTCCAATTCCAGGAGAACTCCAGTTCCAGGGGAATCCGACACCCTCTTCTGACCTCCGCGGCATTACACGACATGGGTGCACAAACTTGCATGCAGACAGTAAATTCATACACATACAGATATAAATAAAATAAAATAAAAAGAGGGATAATTAGCCAGGGGTGGTGGCCTTTAATCCTAGCACTTGGGAGGCAGAGGCAGGCAGATCTCTTGTGAGTTCAAGGCCACCCTGGTCTACAGAGTAAGCTCCAGGCCAGCTGGGACTAAAGGGAGACCCTGTCTCAAAAATGCCAAAAGATGCATCATGTAAAATGTACAAAATCCAAGATTAAGAGTCTGCAGAGGGCTGGAGAGATGGCTCAGTGGTCAAGAGTGTCTTGCAGAGGACCTGGGTTTGATTCCCAGTACCCACATGGTAGCTAAAAACTGTCTTTAAGCTGGGCGTGGTTGCACACACCTTTAATCCTAGCACTTGGGTGGCAGAGGCAGGCAGATCTCTGAGTTCACTCTACAGAGTTCCAGGCCAGCTGGCAGGAGACCCTGTCTTACAAAAAAAAAAAGTGGGTCTCCTGTATTTTTTTTTAATTTTTAATTAATTTTATTTATTTCTGTATGTGTATGAATGTACTGTCTGCATACAAGTCTGTGCACCCGTGTCGTGCAACGCCTCGGAGGTCAGAAGAGGGTGTCAGATTCCCCGGGAACTGGAGTTCTCCTGGAATTGGAGTTTCAGACAGTTCTCGGCCGCCATGTGGGTGCTGGGGATCGAACCCGGGTCCTCTGCAAGAGCGGTCGGCGCTCTTAGCCGCTAGGCCATCTCTCCTGTATTAAACTTCACCTACCCAGGGATCAGGGACCATTGGAGAAGAGGGGAGCAGAAAGATTCTAAGAGCCAGGGTGGAGGTGCATAACCATACAGAAGAGTCCTACAGCAACGGTGCCAACCTACACGAGACCTCAAGTAGATAAAACCCCAGCAAGAACTTCGGAATGGGTAACAAGGCCCAATCTTACCTGAATTATGGGCAGCTGTCCTTCTTTAAAGGGATGGACTTTACTAACTCCACTTCAAGGAGATCCAACACCTTCTGACCTCGTCAGCATTGCATGACGTGGGTACACTTACACATTCAGGCAATACACTCACACACCTGCATGTAATCTCACTGTGACTAGAGACTGGACTCAGCCAGTCATAAATACATTAACAGAGAGGCCCCCAACACTGAATAGACATGAGATTAGATCAGCCTATGAATTTAATCATTTTTTCACGCTACAAAGTTAAACTAGGGTTAAAAAGACAACAGAGAAAAAAAAAACAGAAAAAAAAAAAGACAACAGAATGCCGGACATGGTGGCACACGCCTTTAATCCCAGCACTTGGGAGGCGGAGGCAGAGGCAGGCGGATCTTGTGAGTTCAAGGCCAGCCTGGTCTACAGATCGAGTTCCAGGACAGCCAGAGCTACAGGGAGACCCTGTCTCAAAAAGACAAAAACAACAACAACAAAAAACAGAAACCAAGATTCATTCTGCTGTTTAATTTCACCCCCAGCATTATGTCACTTAGTCACATTTCCAGCATGTCTCCCAGAGACCATTTCACCCACTGCTCTGTTTGGCAGCTAGCCTCTTGTCTCTCTCTTCAGCAATGGTGAGGCGGATTCCTTTTCCTCGAGGAAGAGAAATCCATGGTTTGTTGCCCTAGAGGAAAAAGAATCAAAACATCCCTATTATCTGCATGCCACAAGGAAGCTATATACTTTTAACTTATTTTACTGGAGTTGGTCATCAGCCAGGTTGTCCTGAACCTAGGAATGCTGTTTATGATGTGGCTACCTTGTTCAACTGTTGCTCACATGTGATAGACATGGAATTCAATGTCCATAGTATTTAGCACCTCCCAAAAGCAAGCATTCAAAGTAGAACCCAAGGAGGATTCGTTATTACCATTAAAAAAAAAAGAAGCCAGGCCGGGCGTGGTGGCGCATGCCTTTAATCCTAGCATTTGGGAGGCAGAGGCAGGTGGATCTTTGTGAGTTCAAGGCCAGCCTGGTCTACAGAGTGAGTTCTAGGACAGCTGGGAGCTGGGGCTATAGGAAGACCTTGTCTCAAAAAGACAAAAAAAAAGCCACAAACCACCTTTGGACCTAAGAATATTCTTTCTGTGGCTGGAGAGATGGCTCAGCAGCTAAGAGTGCTTAAGAGCGGCAGCTCTTACAGAGGACCCGGGTTGGATTTCCAGCACCCACATGGTGGCTAAGAACCATCTTTAAGCTGGGTGTGATGGTGCACACCTTTAATCCTAGCACTTGGGAGGCAGACAGATCTCTGTGAGTTCCAGGCCAGTTGGGGATGAAAAAAAAATACTTTCCATTACTGGCACTGCTCATGAACCAGTGATCAATATCCTTGGAGTCTATGACACCAAAATGCCCAGAAGTGTCTATATTTCCATAGACAGAAAGGAAACCCAGACTCACCTTGCCAATAACGAAAATGTTGGAAAGCCGAGTGGCAAAGCTGTTGCCGTTGGCATCTTTCACATGAACCACATCAAAAGAGCCTGGGTGTCTCTCTCTGTTGGTGATCACACCAATTCTTCCCAAGTTAGCACCTCCAGTCACCATACACAGGTTACCTATACAAGAAGAAACCATCTGTCTTAAGCAAGGCACGTGTAAGCTACTAACCACCAATCTGACAGCAGAGTACTTGCTATGTTGGAACAAGTTCTTAGGGCTCAATCCCCAGCACAGTAGCCCCACCCCAAACAAAGTCAACCCTACTTATCCTTTCCCCGTCTAACCCCAGGAGTGTTAAGACTCCTCTGTCCACAATCACAACTAATGCAAAGCCTGGAGTTCTCACCCTTGTGAGGACAGTTAATTGTCTGCTACCATCACTGACAGACTCCAGGGATCGATGTCATTATCAAGGACCGCTACATTGCAATTAGGATGTATGCTTTGCCTTTGTGGTACTGGGGATTGAACCCAGAATCTTGAGCATACCAGGCAAACACTTTACCACGACTGAACTACACCTTCAGTCCTTTTTACTTGAGATAGGTCTCACTAAGTTGTCCAGCCTGGCTTTGAACTTGCAATCTTCCTGTTTCCACACCTTGGCAGAAGGCATTAATTCTGCATCAGGAACTGCACAGAACAGGTGTCTTTTATGTTATTTCAGCCACCTGGAGTATTCTAACCTTTATACCATTGAAAAGCAAACAAAGCCCCCAAAAGATCCACGAAGCTCAACTAAATTTACATCTGGGAAAAATCAATAAAACAAAATCCAGTCTTACCTCTCAGCTTAACAAGACACCCAGGACAGAGGACGCTTACCTGTGTCAAATTTGATGAAGTCGGTTATCTTGCCAGTATCCAAATCAATCTGAATGGTGTCATTCACTTTGATGAGGGGATCGGGGTAGCGAATGGTTCGAGCATCATGAGTCACCAGATGAGGGATTCCTTTTGTGCCCACAAAGATCTTTCTCACTTTACACAACTTGTACTAGAAACATAAAAGGGTCAACTTCATTTAGTCCAGCACATATGCACCAAGTTGCAGGCAAATAAATGAAGTAGCTGTTTCCAGGTCTCAAGTCACTGACTGTAAAACACACAGCCTGGGAGGCAAAGGCCAGATCTAGTTACAGGCCAGCTGGGGGGCCCAGGAGACCTTGCCCCCCCCCCTCCAACATCAGCAGCTATAAACCAGTGACCCCAGAGGATCTATAGGTCTGGTGTAGCCTGACTTTTCTTTCCACCCTTCATGAATGTAGGCAGCACACAGGACCCCTCAGCTGGTTAAGCCCCCTAGTCACACTCCTAGCTGGGTATGGTGGCACACACCTTTAACCCCAGCAAAGGCAGGTAGTTCTGAGTTCAAGCCAGCCTGGTCCATCCACATTGCCAGTTCCAGGCCAGCTGGGGGTACAGAGAGAAGACCACTTCTTTTCCCAGGTTCTTGAAGCCTCAGGTCCCAGAAGTTTTTCAACTCAGATTTCCCTTAACAGTCCCCTCTATTATTACAACCGCATTTTGCCCCACAAACAGGAATTCTATTACCAGTAGTAGTGCATCTAATCAACAATTATTTCACAAAGCACTTCAACCTGAGGTCTGTACTACTTGGTATGCTTAAAGCAAATCAAATTACTAGGCCACTGGACATGCCTTCCAGCCTCCTGGTAACAAGGCAGCACACTAGGATATTAGAACACCACCACTCAATGGAATTAACCATCATTTACAGCCAATTAACTCAAGCCCTGAACTTTTGTGGAAAAGCCTAAAACTGAACTACACAAATCAAATCAGTACCTTAAGGGTTATCAATTTCCTGCATCAATGCCCCCACCACCCAAAGGTAGAAGCTAGATCCACAAATGGAGCCATCACAAGGAACTAACAGGAATGACTCAGACTAGTTTTCTGAGTCTTTATCCTTAAAGGGCACCCCTAAATTAATCCCTAGAAATCCTCCTCCATTCTAAAGATAATCAGAAATCACTACTCCAACTGCCACACACAATCCAAGCCAGTTAAGTTCAAATAGATAGCAACAGCCTCTACCCAGCGAAAACCATAACACATGGGGGGCTTGAGGACAAAGCATGTGCTGCTTATCAGGTGTAAGAAACTAGGCCCAGTCCCCAGCAACAATCCTATTGCCATGGCCATGGTAATCTTTAGGAATTCTTTTCTACCACGTTGGGTCTATCATTCACCTTTTTTGTTTTGTTTTTGAGACAGGGTATCCCTGTAGCCACAGCTGGTCTGAATTCACTCTGTAGATCAGGCTGGCCTTAGAGATCCGCTTGGGACTAAAGGCTTGCACCACCACACCCGGCTCACTTGTCTTTAAGTTGACTTTTTAACTGTCTCAGGCTCAAGAAACACATCATTTAAAGTAATCTTAGTCTACTTCACTGCCACGGATCAGGCCTGTAAAGTCAAGTTACCTCAGGCTCTAACTTACAATTAAATAGTTTTTTTTTTTTGGGGGGGGGGGGAGGTCTTTTTGAGACAAGGTCTCCCTATAGCCTCAGCTGTCCTGGAACTCATTACATAGACCAGGCTGGCTTCGAACTCAGAGATCCACCTGCCTCTGCCTCCGATTACAGGCCTGTGCCACCATGCCTGGCTTACAATTAAATAGTTTTGGAGGAAAAGATTCATCCTGTTTGCCACTTACCTTGGCCTCTTCTGGCGTAATACGATGAACAGCAAAGCGACCCTTGGTGTCATAGATCAGACGGAAATTCTCTCCAGTCTTGTCAATACTGATGACATCTGGTACCAAAGAGTAAATTAAGGTTACTATAGTGACCCTCACACTAAATGTTGAACTCCATGGGAGAAGGGGTTATAACGCCACTTAAAAAACATTTCCTCATACATACTGTAAGAATAACAGGACAATTTCTCCTGTGTACTCTTCCCAGCAACTCCCCAAACCACTAGATACCACCACAGTAAAATCACAAAAGCTAGCACTTTTCAACAAAACTGCCATTTCTGGGTGGCCACTACTAAATGCCTACCCCTAATCACTCACCCATAAACCCAGCAGGGTAGGTTATATCAGTTCTGACTTTGCCATCGATTTTAATGAAGCGCTGCATACAAATCTTTTTCACTTCATCTCCGGTTAGAGCATACTTAAGTCTGTTCCTTAGGAAAATGATGAGAGGCAGACATTCTCTCAGCTTGTGAGGACCAGTGGATGGACGAGGAGCCTGCAAACATTTTTTAAATGGCTACTTTAGAAAAACCATTTACAGGATTCACGCAAACCCATCTTGCCAGTTCTGAGATCTGTGAAATGGTAACTGCCCCCAAAACTATGGTCTTCTAATGCACAGAAGGCATTAGAAGCTACTTTAGGCCTTAAACCTCCACACCATTTTCTCAGAAGAGAGGCTCCCTGAGTTCATGTAGGTTACTAATGTAACATTTGGAGTAGACAGGCGAAACTGTAGAAAGAGGTACTCTTTCCATATAGGCTACTTTATCAAGTTAGTCACTCAGTTTCCAAGAGGAGGGAAAACCAAAATTTTTTTTTGCCTTTTTTGAGACAGGGCCTCCTTTTAGTCCCAGCTGGCCTGGAGCTCACTATGTAGACCAGGCTGGCTTTGAACTCAAGAGATCTGCCTGCCTCTGTTTCCCAAGTGCTGGGATTAAAAGGCGCACGCCACCAAGCCCGGCTGGAAGGCCCTATCTTTTATCGTTGGCCTTAAGCAAAAAGAAACGAGTTAAAAGAATTCCTTAAGACACCTCCATTACAAAGAATACTTACAAACACACCGGTCAATTTATCCAGCATCCAATGCTTTGGAGCTGCTACGCGCTTCAGATGTTTCTTAGGACCACGAGCCTGAAGGAAGTTGTAGATTGCAGTGTCATTAAATACTTTGTTTTTTTTTTTTTTTTATTTCTGTTTGTGTATCAATGTACTGTCTGCATGCAGGTCTGTGCACCCGTGTCGTGCAACGCCGCGGAGGTCAGAAGAGGGTCTTGGATTCCCCTGGAGCTGGAGTTCTCCTGGAATTGGAGTTTCAGACGGTTCTCAGCCGCCATGTGGGTGCTGGGGATCGAACCCGGGTCCTCTGTAAGAGCGGTCGGCGCTCTTAACCGCTAGGCCATCTCTCCAGCCCTTTTTTTTTTTTTTCTTTCAGGTTTTTATGAACTAAAAATAGCGACTCTCGAGTTCCCTGGCTAACAAAATGTAGCCAATGTTAAGAGCTTAGGGTCAGAATAAAATTGTAAGACAAATCGATATAACTCAGCGACTTGTAACTTTTACAGTACCTCTCTGTGACTGCTTCAAGTATGCCTGCGTAAAAAAGTTATTTCTTTGGCATCATGCCAACTCAATGTCCAGAGATTGGGAGACACACAGGCCGACAGCAATAGAAAGTGGCCTAGGACACTATTTCATACAGCTATCTGGATTTGAGACGTCTGTGACAAGATTAAATGTAACTTCAGCAGTACCATGTGTACCGCTCCTTTGTAAGCTAAAGCCGATACTTTCACATTCAAAAGGGGAAGCCTTTTGAATGCTTCAGGGACGTTTACAGGCCACACAAGATAAAATCGGGCTCTGCCAAAGTCAATTGGAGGCAAAAGCCCCTTCTCCAAGCAAAGCCAGAGCCCACCTGCCCCGGTTGCAGTCTACATTCCCAGCCTACCCGCGGCTCCCGCCCGCCACAAAAAGAGCTTCTCCCGGGATTGGAGGATGCATGTTCTAGCCGGAGTCCGAGGCCTTGCACTCTGGCAGACTTCCCAACCTAGCCTGGGCCAGTGAACCCTGCAGAGCATGCCCTGGCCAGCCAGTGGTCCCACCGCCTTTGTCTCCACCCTACAGTCGGCCAGGGGAGCCCCGATGTCCTGGGCAGCCTCGGCCAGGGAGGATGGAAGCCGATGCAACCCAGGAGCTCACTGAGCACCTGCCTTACCATGGCTGAGCTGGGAACGGAAAGAGGCTTGCCTTCTTCCGGTGAACGAAGAAATTAGGGTCGGAGGCTGCGCGCGCCAGAGCTTCCCAAACTCCGCCCAGCCCAGTACTTTCCCAGCAGGCAGAGCGCTCTCTTTCGCCATCTGCTGGTGGGAGGTCAGAGGTCCCAATCTGGGAACCAGCGTCTGAGTCTCCCATGGGTCATTTTCCTTTGCCTTTCCCCGCCCTTCCTAATCCTGACCGCCTCCTCCATTCCTGTACAATGCGTTTGGTACTTTTCCTAGTATCAGGGAAGAGAGGGAACATTAGAAAGCATCTGGTTATCTAACCAATATAGATTTTTTTTTTTTTTTTTTTGCGGTTCTTAGCCTCAGCCTTTAACGGCTGCGCTATCCCCACAGCCCCCAATATAGATCTAATTATTGTACATTCGTACTTCGAAGCTGTCCTTCATTCTCCATTTCCTGCCCTGAGGGAACATTCCTGTTGCCTCCCACATGTGGGTGAATTCTGCTTATCCTAAACTTCAAAGATCTCATCCCCCCAAGCTATTATGAAGGGGGGAATCTCAATCTCTCTCTCTCTCTCTCCCCCTCTCTCCTCTCCATCTCCCTCTCCCTCTTTTAGAGAGGGCCTATGTGCCTCTGGCTAGCCTGAAACTCACTATGTAGACCAGGCTAGCCTCAAAGTTAGAGAGATATGCCTGCCTCTGCTTAACCCACTTCAGTGGTTGGAGGGTTGTTTACTGGATCTTGGGCAACTTATCAGTGACTATACAACCTGAAGAACAATGACTCCATTAACTGCCAATAGCTCTTAGCTGGGGGAGGCGGTAGTGCTCATGAGCCCCTCCCCATTCATGCTGGAATATTGATGGCGGGATTCTGGAAGGGTCTTGTGCTGCTGTGAATTTGAATATACTGACTTTGTTATGACCAGAAGACAGCATTTTACAGCACTCCTCCCAATCCTCTGCCTCTTCTCCCCTCCCCACTCTTTCACCCTGTTCCTTGAGTCTTGGGGCAGGGAGTGTAGTGTGTGTGTGTGTGTGTGTGTGTGTGTGTGTGTGTGTGTGGTGTGAGAGAGAGAGAGAGAGAGAGAGAAGATTTCTCATTTGGTTCAGGCTGGAAGATCAACTTTTGAGAGGCTGGCTTTTTTATTTTATTTTATTTATTTATTTATTTTTATGTGTATGAATGTACTGTCTGCATGTAGGTCTGTGCACCCATGTCGTGCAATGCCGCAGAGGTCAGAAGAGGGCGTCGGATTTCCCTGGAACTGGAGTTCTCCTGGAATTGGAGTTTCAGACAGTTCTCAGCCGCCATGTGGGTGCTGGGGATCGAACCCACATGGGTTCTCTGGGTCCTCTGCAAGAGCAGTCGGCCGCTCCCAACCGCTAGGCCATCTCTCCAGCCCCGAGAGGCTGGCTTTTGAAGACTGTCCTAGGACCTCATGATTCCTCAGTTTAGAACTGCCACTAACATCCTAATCCTCTTCCTGGTGCCACCTAATCCTACACATCAACCTTAGAGATGCCCCAACTCTTTGAGGCTTTGAGCACTGCCAGGCCCCTGGGGTTCAGGCAGGGTAAATGCCTCCTCCCTGCTCCCCAATGCTCTGTTCAAGCTCATCTGGCAGCAATGAGTAGTTGATTTACTCTATTAGGCAGAGCATCTCTATTACAGACCTGCTCAAAATCATCCAGACAGGCCCTTCACCACTATCAGAGAGCTTCACACTGCATCCAGCTGTTTGCAAATATTTGTTGAACGAATAAATCAAATCAACATCCTGTTCATCTTGCCAAATCCTACTATACCATCTCTGAGCATGCAGCCTATGCCCAATTCCTCCCACTAGGAGCCCAAGCTCCTGACCCAAGCAAGAGGTTCCATTTTATAGCTCTCTGTTCCTACACACTCTTTACCCACTGGTAGTCTGCAGAGGAGCAATATAGAGACAATTTCTTAGCTCTTCTACACTAGACGGTGTTGGTAGGAGGAAAAGGAATCTTCTTTGTTTAAAACTAGGGCACCTTCTATAGTAAAGCATGTTATAAATACTTATTAGAAAGGGCAATTACATTGAGAATGATGGCGTACCCTCAAGACTTACGCCACCACAGAGATACATGCACGGCCATGTTTATTTCAGCTCTCTTCACAATAGCAAAGAGCTGGAACCAACCTAAATGCCCCTCAACTGACGAATGGATAGAGAAAATGTGGTACATCTACACAATGGAGTTCTATGCAGCAGTAAAGAAAGACGACATCACGAGCTTTGCAGGAAAATGGCTGGAGCTAGAGGACATCATGCTGAGTGAAGTAACACAGTCCCAGAAAAACAAACGACGAATGGTATCCCTCATCTGTGGATGCTAGTGCCAATTACCCAGTTGTAAGAAAAAAAAAAAAAAAAAAAAAAAAAAAAATATTTATTATTTTTTATTTTTTTTTTTATTTATATTTTTTAATTTTATTATTTAATTTTATTCTTTTATATTATTTATTTAATCATTGTAATTTTAATATGCTTTTTTCTTATTTTGATTATAAAAATTGTTTTTGTTTTATTATTTTATAATATTATATATATATAGATTAATTTATTAATATATTTATATATAATATTTATTATTATTTCTTATTTATTTTCTCTATATTATTAATTAATTTTTATACTAAGTATCTTTATATATACTATTTTTATTATTTTAATTATCACTTTTTTTTAATTTTTTAATATTCACTATAATTCTTTTTTTTTTTTAAATTACATTAAATTCATATATATTAATTTATTTAACTAAAATATATATCAAATTTTAATTTTATATTTTTTTACTATTATAATATATATATTTTTCTTTATTAATATAATTATTTAAATATTTTTCCTATTTATATTTATTTAAAAATTTTATTTATTTTAAAAGCATTACAGCTTAAGTCAGGAGTCGTAATATAATATTTTGAAATTATTTCTTCGTTTAGTTTTACATTGTTAAGTTATTTTTTTCCATAACTCTTACCTTCAAATGTTAATTAATTAAAAATAATTGTTTAGCATCTAGTTAGTTTTTCTAATAAGTGGCTGATTATTTAAGTAGCTCAAGGAGTAAGGTCTAATAGGTGAATAATGTGTGGAATAAATATAAATTGTTATTATGATGGTGTTTTATTTGATTTATTCATTCATTTAATGAGAAATATAATGTTCTAATTTTTAATACTTCTGACAGGTAGATTCAGAATAATGATAATAGCCAAGATAGATAGGTGAGAGATAGATAGATAAGATAGATAGCGTTAGCTTAACCATAACACTGACCACAATTAGGAGAGAGACTTAAGGACAAAATTATCTAGATAGGTGAGCCTACTGGGACTCTGCTGGGGAATGTATTGACTCTTCCTTGGATGGGAAGACCCCCCTGAATATGGACAGCTCCCACTTTAATGTGTTGGGGCCCTTAGGAGCGAGGACTAAAGAAAACCAAGCTGAGCAGGAGCAGTAAGCAAGCAGACCACACAGTGTATTCATTTGTTCTGAGCAGGAGCAGTGAGCAAGCAGACCACGCAGTGTATTCATTTGTTCTGAGCAGGAGCAGTGAGCAAGCAGACCACACAGTGTATTCATTTGTTCTGAGCAGGAGCAGTGAGCAAGCAGACCACGCAGTGTATTCATTTGTTCTGAGTAGGAGCAGTGAGCAAGCAGACCACGCAGTGTATTCATTTGTTCTGAGTAGGAGCAGTGAGCAAGCAGACCACGCAGTGTATTCATTTGTTCTGAGTAGGAGCAGTGAGCAAGCAGACCACGCAGTGTATTCATTTGTTCTGAGCAGGAGCAGTGAGCAAGCAGACCACACAGTGTATTCATTTGTTCTGAGTAGGAGCAGTGAGCAAGCAGACCACGCAGTGTATTCATTTGTTCTGAGCAGGAGCAGTGAGCAAGCAGACCACGCAGTGTATTCATTTGTTCTGAGCAGGAGCAGTAAGCAAGCAGACCATGCAGTGTATTCATTTCTTCTGAGCAGGAGCAATGAGCAAGCAGACCATGCAGTGTATTCATTGGTTCTGCTCTTGATTATGGATATGTGTATTCAGGTTCTGTCTCTGACTAGGCAATGTGGATTCTATCCTGGAACTGTATAAAATGCAGGCCCTTTCCTTCCTATTTAATTGATTTTTGCTCTAAAGGATGTTTATTATGAAACAGAAATAAAACTAGAAAGAGAGATAGAATTCTCTACAAACTGCTGTTTATTTGGCAAAAGTGGTGTTGCAGTGGGAACAGGCTGGTATAATCAGTTATGAGTGCATCAAGAAGTTTGAGGCAAGGGGAAGTTGTAAAAGCCAAACCCAAGGAAGATTATGTTTAATCAATAACCTTTAGCCACTATGACTAAGAACAAGAGTTGCTATTGTATAGGACTGACCTCCTCCTGGGACAGACCTCATCTTCCGCAATGTGGCTGAGCCCTCTTGTCCAGGATCATCACAGCTAAGCTTGTTGACTATTTTGTAGTGCAAAGAGAGAGGGGCAGAGAAAGCCACCCCACTTCCAAATGAACCAGTTAGCCCTAGATACATCGGGGTGGGGGAGAAGCTAGAGGTATCTAGGCTGAGAAAGCCTGGGGGAGGCTCTCTCACCATTTTATGCCACTGTGGCGAAGCCACCATCCATACTTGGATGAAGACTTTGTAGCGCAGCCTTCAGCAGGCAGCATCCACACTCCTGTATGGAAATCCTCACCTACTGCTCTGTAAGCAAGCAAAATAAAAAACTCATTGGTTTCACAGATTGCAGTTTGGTAAAATCATACCTGGGTTATTCTTGAACCAAGGGAAGAAGGGGCCGGGCCGACATTGTTTACACCCCCTCAGAACAATGTTAGCTGCTGTTATATGAGCTCAACTGGATCATAAAGGTGTTGGGGGGAAATTCAGAAGTTTACTTTTGTTTAAAGTCACCTTTGTGCATGGCAATGGGTCCAACAGAGAGACAGGATAATTGCCAAGAAACCAGATGTGAGAAACTTTCCTTTAAAATATGCAGGTTCTAATCTATCTATCTATCTATTATCTATCTATATATCTATCTATCTATCATCTATCTCTATCTATTACTATCTATCATCTATTATATCTACCTCCTACCTATTCATCTATCATCTATCTTATCATTATTTTTTAGGGACAACGGAGCAATTCTATTTTGATCATCAGTATTCTCACAGTAATATGTTACTAAGTCAACTTTGCCTTCAACCTAAAAAACCTCACAGAATAAGTGTAACAGGAAGAGTGTGGCTGAAAGGTTAGCACAGTGGCTAACTAGTTTCTTTTCACATGTTCAGTGTGCTATCCTAGCTTGTTCTTTTCATGTTTGTCTATAAGATAAATGTTGATGTTCTAGATATCACATGAATTCAATGGAATTCAGAAGGGGAAAGAGAAATTAGTTAACTTTGCAGTTTTATTCTTGGTAAAATTTTCCAAAGCCCTCAGCAGACTTGCATTTCCTCCTCAGTTACAGGAATGGTATTGAAGGCCACCAACTTCCTAAATCACTCAACCAGTAGAGAAAGGAGAGGAGTAGTTATCCGACTGGAGACTCCAAGTCAGGCCCATTATTCTCTCCCAGAGTGTTGGTCTACATGTGCACACTGACACTGCCCCCTTTCAACTGTTTACTGTGCAGGAGCTCTAAATCTTGCTTTTCCCAACTTAATAAAATCCCACTGGGAATTCCAATTGAGGCCTAAAGATTGGACTTGTGGTTTGAGTGACGTAACTCACCTCAGGCTGCTGTTGATTTTTGCAAGATTCTCTGAGGTTACCAGTCCATAAAACCAGAAATGTCAGCGGCTTCTGTATTTAATTTGATATTTTACACGAAACATAGGCATCTGCTTTCAAGAAGGTTTCTTAGAGGTTTTCCTTGATTTGTCATTGCTTTTCCAATACCAATGCGCCGAAGCGAAGATACTTGTGTAGGTGCAAAGCCCATAATAATTATGTTTCAAAACTCTTTCAAATGATGGCCTCTTACAGTTGAATAGTTACGCTTTAACACAAAACCTATGTAGATATAGTTAAAAAATATGTGAGTCTTTCTTATAAAGAACATCTTAATTTTAAAACCTCACATTTGAAGAGAAATAAAGACTAAATTCTCAGGACTTCTAATTGATGCGTACTTGTATTCAAATAAGGACAATTGAAAAAATTTCACTGATTTATTTTTAAGGTAGTTTAATAAATAATAGTTTCAGTGATTATAATTAGCTAGCTGTAGGATAGACATTGTAGTTTTCTTATAGGAGATAAGACTTTTTACGTGTGTTGGAACAAGTCCACCCATTCTGGTTTTTATTGGGACATTTTCAGGTGGCAGGTGGGGTAATGAGAACAGATTTATCACAGTAGCTCTCATGGAGTGGAAGCATTGCTCACTGCATGTCTTATTTGACTTTTTTCAATGAACTAGAAGGAATCATTTGGAGTCCTGTGACGTTACCACAGCAACATTCATCACTGTAAAAAATTGCCATGGGGACAAAGGAGTGAGACACTGACACTTTTCAGATATCCAGGATTGTTCCTTCTGATCCAAGCTGTATTAAGTGTGTCCTACAATGTGTGTGTAAAACAGAATAAAGGAACAAGGGATGTTCTTTTCTTTTTTTTCTTTTTTTTTTTTTTTGCTTCTTTCTCTTCTTTTCTTTTCTTTTTTTTCCTCTTTTTTTTTGTTTGGTCTTTTTTTGTTTCGNAAAAAAAAATAAAAATATAAAAAAAAAAAAAAAAAAAAAAAAAAAAAAAAAAAAAAAAAAAAAAAAAAAAAAAAAGAGAATGATGGCACATATTTGTGATCGCACCGTGAGTTTGAGGCCAGCCTGGGCCTCATAGTGAGATCCTATGGCAAAGAAAACAAACAAACAATACCAGAAAAATGAGGAGCAATTAATTGAAGGTGGGGATTAGAAAAAGAATGGATAGATGTATTTCTTTTAGTCTGGGGAGCACTGAGAAGAAAGTGGATCAGCTAACAGAATTCAGGGAGGAGAGTCAAACATGGTAGCACACACTTGGAATCCTAGTGCTTGGGCAGCAGAGGCAGGAGGGTCAGGAGTTCAAAGCGATCCTTGGCTATCTAGCAAGTTCAAATCCAGTCTAGACTATATGAGACCTGGAGAGAGAGAGAGACAGAGAGAGAGAGAGAGAGAGAGAGAGAGAGAGAGAGAGAGGAGGAGAGAGGAGTTAATTGGAGGAGTGAGGGATGACCACAGGCATCCAGCTAGAGGGGACAGGAGAAATGGCTGGCACCTCTTGATCGAGATCACACAACCCTTTAGGGGAAGTGGGGGGGGGGTAAGAAATGCTGCCAAGTCTCTTGGCTCCCAGGCTGGTGATTTATTTGTTTTTCTATCACAGCTTGTCATAGGACTTGAGGGAATCAAACACCTTTTTCAATATTTTTCTTCTCTCTCAATTTGTGCTTATGCACAAATGACATTATAACAATAATAAAGAGAATTTGGGAAGTGCTAAGTAAATTGCAAACAGTACCTCCCAGACACCCTAAACACATCATCTGTAGTCATTTGTTCTTGTTCTCTTTCTGATAGGTTTGTGTGCATGCATACTTTTACATAATTTCAGTTCTAGCATACAGACCATTTTGTATTCTGTTTTTATTATATTAAAACAATTTCTGAGTCACTACATAATCTTCATAATTATCATGTTAACAGCTGCATCATATTCCACTAAGTGGTTGTCCCATAATTAACAGAAGTTTTCTCTGTTGATAAACATTTCCTTCCCTTCCCTTCCCTCCTCTCCCCTCCCCCCCTTCCCTTTCCTTTCTGTTCCTTTCTTTCCTTTTGTTCCATTAGGAATGCTGCTACAGTGGACAGCTTCTTTCTAGTAGACTTTTCCTTCAGTTGCATGACTGTGTTAGAATAAATCCTTTCCTTCAACCAATATTTACTGAGTGCTTATTCTGTGTCAATCAGGCTCCAGACTGTGAACTGGGGACGTGGAACTGATTAAGACCTAGCTGGCGAGGAGCTCACATAATGGGAGAGGAAGAGGGAATGGGGACCTGCTGAAGAGCTAGAGTATCTCAGTCTCATCAGCCCAAAGGTGATGGTGGAGGGGGTTGGAAGTAGGTGGGCTGCTAAATCCTTTGTTTGTTTGTTTGTTTGTTTGTTTGTTTGTTTCTTGTTGTTTAGACAGCATCTCCCTGTAGCCCCAACTGGCCAGGAACAGGCTTATTAACCAAGCTTGACTCTATCTCTCAGATATCCACCTGCCTCTGCCTCCTGAGTGCTGGGATCAAAGGCACTAGCATGCCCAGCAAGGGCTACTAAATTTTTTCTTTCTCTTTCTTTCTTTCTTTCTTTCTTTCTTTCTTTCTTTCTTTCTTTCTTTCTTTCTTTCTTTCTTTCTTTCTTTCTTTCTTTCTTTCTTTCTTTTTCTTCCTTCCTTTCTTTCTTTCTTCTTTCTTTCTTTTTCTTCCTTTCTTTTTTTCTTTCCACCCTCCCACATAGCCCAGTCTGGCTACAAACTCACTATTTAGGCAAGGACAGCCTTTGACTTCTGCTTCTTCTGCCTCCACTTCAAGTACTAGGATTACAGCTGTGCACAACTGTGGGACGCAGTCTTGCATGGGTTCGAGCTGCCTTGTGCATGTGCTGGCTGGCACATGCTCGCCACCATGAGCTGACCTACTCACCTGCACGTTCCTTCCTGAGCCTGCCTCATGGGAANATCCCCAGCACCCACATGGCGGCCGGGAGCCGTCTGAAACTCCAATTCCAGGAGAACTCCAGTTCCAGGGGATTCCGACGCCCTCTTCTGACCTCCGCGGCATTGCACGTCACGGGTGCACAGACTTGCATGCAGACAGTACATTCATACACATACGGAAATAAATTTAAAAAAAATCTTTTATTTATAGCAGGACCTGGTGGCGCACGCCTTTAATCCTAGCATTTGGGAGGCAGAGGCGGGCGGATCTTTGTGAGTTCAAGGCCAGCCTGGTCTACAGAAGGAGTTCCAGGACAGCTTGGGCTACAGGAAGACCCTGTCCTGAAAAAAAATTTTTTTATTTATTATTTTTGTGTATGAGTGTGTTGCCTCCATGTATTCGAATGTATGGGAATCAAACCGAGGTCTTCTACAAGAGCACCCAGTGATCTTAACTGCTGAGCTATATCCTCCTCCAGCTGCTAAATCTTGTGGGTCTTGTCTTTGATTTCCAGCTGCAGGTATACAGTGGGAGGCCACGCAAATACCAAAGAGCACAGGATCAGCTTTCTGATTTAGGAATGTATCTCCCACTGCTCCCTGCAGTGTGGCTCCAAGGATGTGTGAGTGGTGTGGAGGAGGTGGGTGAGGGTTTTGCTACAATTCAAGCATGAGGATTGTGAAACCCCTGATCTGTGGTTTTGGAATCAGGAGGAGGGGCAGATTCAAAAGACCTTGCAGGAAGCAGGGTGTGGTGGCGTGCTGCCTTTAATGGCAGCATTCCAGAAGCTGAGGCAGGAGGATATCTGTGAGTTCAAGGCCAGCATGGTCTACAGAGTGTGTTCCAGGCCAGCTTGGGGGCTATAGGGAGACCCTGAGTCAAAAAGACAAAACAAACAAACAAACACTTGCAGATAGAGTCCTGGCTGGATCTGACTAGGAAATGATGGATGCGCCTGGCTGAGGGCCAAGGAGATAATCAGGATGATGCTTCCTTTGAGGCTTGCCGTATTCACTGGAACCAGGAGGAAGCAGAACAGCTTGCTAGGAGAGAAGGGAATGAGGTCAAGGTGAGACGAAGAGCTGAAGGAGGGAAAAAGCTGGGAGCTATCTTACACACCCCTTGGGTCAGAACTTAGGTATGTGATCTTGGCCTGGGAGGTTCGGATTTGATAGAACTGGTGCATCCATCCCAGATCCACAGGAGGGACCAGCAGTAACCATTAAAAGGGAGCAATGGGGGTGGGGATGTGGCTCAGCACGGAGCAGCTTGCTAGTGCGTGCAAGGCCCTGCGTTCTACCTCCAGCACCTCAAAACAAGACAGAAGGAAGCAGAACAAAAACAAGGAGGGCTATGTTAAAGAATCTGAAACTTTTTTGTGGTAGCAAATGTGTGTTGCTAAAGACCGGTCTCAGAGGATCTTTGCAATTCTACTACACTGGTGCCAGCCCGGTAATTACTTATTTTAAACTTTTGCTAATGTAATTTGTTTTAATTTGCACTAAAAAACCCAGCAGCTAAATTGAACATTTTACCAGATGTTTGCTTACCCAATTCCCTTTTCTCTTGTGAGAAATGTCTCTGACCTTACGGAAACATGGTTTGTTGTTGTTATTGGTTTATTTGCATGAGATCTTTACCAAATATAGAAGTTAGGAAGTTAGTCCTTTGTCATATTTGAAGAGATATTCTTAGCACTTGGTTATTTGTCTTTTCTTTTCTTTTGGTCTTTTTCGAGACAGGGTAGCCCCAGCTGGCCTGGAACTCACTATGGAGACCAGGTTGCACATGAACTCACAGAGATCCACCTGCCTCTGCCTCCTGAGTGCTCGGCTTAAAGGCGTGCTCTGCCATGCCCGGTGATTATTTTTCTTTTGGTTAAAAATTTCAGGACAGCTGGGGGACCCTGTCTGGAAAAGACCAAAAAAAAAAAAAAAAAAAAATTCAGTCAGGCAGTTAATGGGTGCTGAGAGAGGAAGAAACAGTTTTCTCCAAGGATGAGGTCTATGCTAGTTTATCCAGTTCCAAGTGCTCAGCCTTAAACACATGTACACAGGAGCACCACTAAATGGACTCAGTAGGTTGTATATGATATATATCATATATATCATATATATAATGAAGGAAGATCAGGAAATTGAGAGCGACTAGGGGAATTTAAGAGGAGTTGGAGAGGGAGAGGGAGGGGTGATAATGATGCAAATACAGCACTTGTGTATGAAATTCTCACAGAAGGCCTGGCTTGGTGGCACCCACCTTTAATCCCAGCACTCTGGAGGCAGAGGCAAGTGGATCTCTGTGAGTTCAAGGCCAGCCTGGTCTACATAGCAAGCACCAAGCCAGCTGGGACTAAAGGGAGACCCTGTCTCGAAAAGAAAAAAGAAAAATACTTTTTTTTTTTTTTATCTTTTCGAGACAGGGTCTCCCTGTAGCCCCAGCTGTCCTGGAACTCGCTCTCTAGACCAAGCTGGCCTTGAACTCACAGAGATCCGCCTGTCTCTGCCTCCCGAGTGCTGGGATTAAAGGCGTGCGCCACCACGCCTGGCTGAAAAAGGAATTCTTACAAAATGAATTTAAAGGAAAAAGTTTTGTTGCTGTTGTTGGGGGTTTTGGGGGGGGGTTTGGTCTTTTCGAGACAGGATCTCCCTGTAGCCCCAGCTGTCCTGGAACTCACTCTGTAGACCAGGTTGGCCTTGAACTCACAAAAATCCACCTGCCTCTGCCTCCCGAGTGCTAGGATTAAAGGTGTGTACCACCACACTTGGCTGAAGGAAAAAGTTTTTTCAGCCCACTAAGTTTCAAGATTTTATATAGCCAAGCCTCATTTCACCTCCAAGTTTGGAAAGCTGCCATTGGCTCAAATATCTACCACATACATGATTCTGTCTCATTTATTGGGAGACAGGGTCTTACTATGTAGCCCTGACTGTCCTGGAATGCTAGATGTAGACCAGGCTGGGCTGGAACTCACAGACATCCTCCTACCTCTGCCTCCCAAGTGCTGGGATTAAAGGTATGCACTAAACCGCCTGGTTCTACCCTAAAAACATATATTTAAATTTTATTATTTATTTATTTATTTATTTATTATTTATTTATGTCTTTTTCAGACAGTGTCTCTCTGTATCCCCAGCTGGCCTGAAACTTGTTATGTAGAGCAGGTTGGCTTTGAACTCACAGAAATCCACCTGCTTCTGCCTTCCCAGTGCAGGAATTAAAGGTGTGAACCACCATGCCTGGCTTATTTTTATCTTATGTGTATGAGTGTATTGCTTGCATGTAGTCATGCAATGCCTGAGGAAATTAGAATAGGGCTTCCAATCCCCTGGAACTGGAGTTATGGACACTGCTTAGCCACCATATGGTGCTGGGAATGAAACCCAGGTCCTCTGCAAGAGCAGTCAGTGTTCTTTTTTTTAAATTTTTTATTTATTTTATTATGTGTATCAATGTACTGTCTGCATGTAGTTCTGTGCACCCGTGTCATGCAATGCCTCGGAGGTCAGAAGAGGGAGTCGGATTCCCCTGGAACTGGAGTTAAAGATGGCTCTCAGCCGCCATGTGGGTGCTGGGATCGAACCTGGGTCCTCTGCAAGAGCAGTCAGCACTCTTAACTGCTAGGCCATCTCTCCAGCCCCACAGTCAGTGTTCTTAAACCCTGACCCACCTCTCCAATCCCGACAAAGTATTTATTTATTTATTTTTGTCTTTTTGAGACAGGGTCTTCCTGTAGCCCCAGCTGGCCTGGAACTTGCTATGTAGACCAGGCTGGACTTGAACTCACAGAGATCTGCCCACCTCTGCTTCTGGAATGCTGGGATTAAAGGCGAGCACCACTACACCCAGGTCAAAATATTTGTTTTTGTACCATCTTTTGTATTTGTAATAAAGTATGTATACATAAAATTTTACCTTATTGTCTTTCTCTTTCCTTCATCTTCCTTCCTTAATTCATCTTCCTCCCTTCCTTCCTCTTCCTTCCTTCCTTTCTCCCTTCCTTCCTTTCTCCCTTCCTTCATCTTCCTTCCTTCTTTCATCTTCCTTAATCTTCCTTCCTTCATCTTCCTTCCTTCCTTTCTTCCTTTATCTTCTTTCATCTTCCTTCATCTTTCTTCCTTCCCTCATCTTTCTTCATCTTCCTTTCTTCCCTTCCTTCATCTTCTTTCATCTTCCTTCCTTCCTTCATCTTTCTTTTTTTTTTTTTTTTTTTTTTTTTTTTTTCCAGCAAGGGCCCCCCTTTTGTCCCAGCTTTCCTGGCACCCCCCCCCTAGACCCGGCTGGCCCTGAACTCACAAACATCAGCCTCCCTCCTCCCCCCCAGTGCCTGGATTAACGGCCCGGGCC
>VZQC01003777.1:786876-801670 GCA_009823505.1 Rhizomys pruinosus | reverse complement strand
AAGACTTTTTCTTTGAAATTTTGCTAGTTGTGGTGGCACGCACCTTTATTCAAGAGGCAGGTGGATGTCTGTGAGTTCATGGCTAGCCTGGTCTACATAGTGAGTTCTGGGCCAGCCAGGACTACAAAATTGAGACCCAGTCTCAAACAACAACAAAAAGACTTTTTTTTTTGTTTTTGGTCTTTTTCGAGACAGGGTTTCCCTGTAGCCCCAGCTGTCCTGGAACTCACTCTGTAGACCAGGCTGGCCTTGAACTCACAAAGATCTGCCTGCCTCTGCCTCCCAAGTGCTAGGATTAAAGGCGTGCGCTACCACGCCTGGCTAAAGACTTTTTTTGTGCCTTTTTGAGACAGGGTCTCCCTGCAGCTCCAGCTGGCCTGGAACTCTCTACATAGACTAGGCTGGCCTTGAACTCACAGAGATCTGCCTGCCTCTGCCTCCCGAGTGCTGGGATTAAAGGCGTGCACCATCACACCCAGCAACAAAAATACTTTTTTTAAATGTGTATGTGTGTGTGCGTGGGGGTGGTATATGCTCATGAGTTCAGATGTACATGGAGGCCAGAGGGCATCAGAAACCCTGGAGCTAGAGTCACAGGCAGTTGTAAAACACCTGATATGAGTGCTGGAACTGAGCTTAGATCCTCTGCATGAGTAGTACCTCTTCTTTTTGTATTATTTATTTATTTATTTATTTATTTATTTATTTATTTATTTATTTTGGTCTTTTTTGAGACAGGGTCTCCCTTTAGTCCCAGCTGGCCTGGAGCTCACTATGTAGAGCAGGCTGACCTTGAACTCACGGAGATCTGTCTGCCTCTGCCTCCCGAGTGGTGGGATCAAAGGCATGGGCCACCACGCCCGACCCACCTCTTAACTGCTGAATCAGCTCTTCCAGCCCTGCTTTTTTTTGTGGAGGAGACAGAGTCTCACTAGGTAGCCCAGGCTAGCCCCAAACTACTAGAGATCTTCTTGCCTCATACTCTCAAGAGCTGGGGTTAGGTGGTTTGCAGCATCATGCCCAGCTTGCTTGCTGATCACTATTTTCTCTTTCTTTCTTTCTTTCTTTCTTTCTTTCTTTCTTTCTTTCTTTCTTTCTTTCTTTCTTTCTTTCTTTTTCTTTCTTTCTTTCTTTCTTTCTTTCATTCTTTCTTTTCTTTCTTTTTCTTTCTTCCTTCCCTTTCTTTCTTTCTTTCATTCTTTCTTTTCTTTCTTCCTTTCTTTTTTTTAAATTTTATTTATTTCTGTATGTGTATGAATGTACTGTCTGCATGCAAGTCTGTGCACCCATGTTTTGCAATGCCGCGGAGGTCAGAGAGGGTGTCGGATTCGCCTGGAACTGGAGTTCTCCTGGAATTGGAGTTTCAGACGGTTCTCGGCAGCCATGTGGGTGCTGGGGATCGAACATGGGTCCTCTGTAAGAGCGGTTGGCGCTCTTAACCGCTAGGCCATCTCTCCAGCCCCTCTTTTTTTTCTCTGTTACTGCTCTACTACCATTATTTGAAAAAGCTACTCCTCTTCCTTTAAATTGCTTTTTAAGTAAATTATTATTATTATTATTATTATTATTATTGTTGTTGTTGTTGTGTTTTTGAGGCAGGGTCTCCCTGTAGCCCCAGCCAGCCTGGAACTAGGCCCAGTCTACAGGGCTAGTTCCAGGCTGGTCTTGAACTCACAGAGATCTGCCTGCCTCTGCTTCCCAAGTGCTGGGATTAAAGGTGTGCGCCACCACGCCTGGCTTAAAGATGGTTCTTACCCCCATGTGGGTGATGGGAATCAAACCTGGGTCCTCTGCAAGAGCAGTCGGTGCTCTTAACCACTGAGCCATCTCTCCAGACCCCTAAATTGCTTTTGCACCTTTGTCAAAATCATTTGGCTGTGCTTATATGAGTCTATTTCTGTTTTCTCTATTCCTTGTACTATGTGTATCTCCTCCAGTATTTCACTGCCTTGATTACTATAGGAAGTCTCACCAGCCATCATTGCAATTCTTCCCATTTTATTTATAATTATTTATTTTTAATAATTTATTCATTTTTATCTTATGTGTAGGAGTGTTTTACCTGCATGTACATAAGCGAATCACAACGCGAACATCAGATCTCCTGCAGCTTCAGTTACATGTCATTGCTAGCTGCCATGTGGATGCTGGAAAGAGCAGCCAGTCCTCTCAACAGCTCAGCATCTCTCCAGCCCCAGAATCATACTACTTATTTATTTATTTATTTATTTATTTATTTATTTATTTAGTCTTTTCAAGACAGAGTCTCCCTGTAGCCCCAGCTGTCCTGGAATTCGCTTTGTAGACCAGGCTGGCCTTGAACTCACAAAGATCGCCTGCCTCTGCCTCACAATTGCTAGGATTAAAGGCGTGTGCTATGACGCCCAGCTAGAATCATACATTTTAAAATAAGCTTGTTTAGCAGGGCCTTTAATATCAGCACTCGGGAGGCAGAGGCAGGCAGATCTCTGTGAGTTCAAGGCCAGCCTGTCTACAGAACGAGTTCTAGGCCAGCTGGGACTAAAACGGAGACCCTGTCTCAAAAATATAAAAAATAAAATAAAATAAAATAAGCTTGTTTATATCTACAGAGATTGTGATAAAAATTTCATTAAACATATGGATCAGTTTAGATGTTCTTTCATCAGCATTTTCCATTTTTTAGCATTCAGATCCTGATCAGATTTAATTAATTAATTGATAAGTTTTTTTTTATCTTTTTGAGACAGGGTCTCCCTGTAGCCCCAGCTGGCCTGGAACTCACTCTGTAGACTAAGTTGGCCTTGAACTCACAGAGATCTGCCTGCCTCTACCTCTGCCTCTGCCTCTGCCTCCTGAATCCTGAGATTACAGGCATGCGACACCACGCCCAGCAATTGATAAGTTTTAAGAGAGAGTCTAGGGGCTGGAAAGATGACTCAGCAGTTAAGAGCGCCAACTGCTCTTGCAGAAGTCCTGAGTTCGATTCCCAGCACCCACATGGCTGCTAAGAACCGTCTTTAACTCCAGTTCCAGGGAAGTCCGATGCCCTCTTCTGACCTCCGCAGCATTGCATGACATGGGTGCACCAACCTACATGCAGATAGTACACTCATACACATAAAAAATAAATTAAAATTAAAAAATTAAAAAAAAAGAGTCTCAGGTATATCAGGGTGTCCTCAAACTCACTAGGCTGGTGAGGATGATCCTGAACTCCTGACACTCCTGCTTCTACCTCCCAAGTGCTGGGATCTCAGACCCATTCCATCACCCCTGGTCTGTGTGGTAATGGGGGTTGAATCTAAAACGTTGTGCCTGCTAGTTGAGCACTCTACCAATTGAGCTACATGCACTAGTCCTCCAATCAGATTTTATCAACAAATACAAATTTTGTGATGATGAATGGCATCATGTTTGCAATTTTGGTGTCTATGTGTTCATCGCTAGTATTAGAGAAATGTGATTGCTTTGCTGTGGTGATTTCATATCCTTTGTCCCTACTAAACTCACATATTAGTTACAAGAGTGTTTTTGTAGATTCCTTGGGATTTTTATACAATAAACCACATACGGTCTGAAAATGTTTTAGAGAACATTTTTTTACATGTTCTTTCGTTCTGATTGGCATGGCTTTTATTGTTTTTCCTTGCTTTACACTGGGGGCTGCGACTTACAGTGTTATCTTTATTTTTTGTTTGTTTTTGAGACAGGGTCTCACTGTGTAGCACTACCTGTCCTGGAACTCCCTGTGTGGACTAGACTGGCCTTGAACTTACAGAGATCCATCTGCTTCTGCCTTCTGAGTGCTGGGATTAAAGACATGTGCCACCATGCCAGGTCTAGAGTGATATATTGAATAAGAATGGTGAGTGGCTCACTTCTGTAATCTAGTGGTTGTGATGCTGAGGCAGGAGGATTGCTATGAGTTTCAGGCTCTGCTGTACTGTCTCAAAAACAAAACAAAACAAAACAAGGAGCTAGAGAGATGGCTCAGTGGTTAAGAACACTGGCTGCTCTTGTAGAGGACCTAGGTTCAAATCCCAGCACCTACACAGTGGCTAACAACCATCCAGTTCCAGGGATCCAATGCCCTCTTCTGACCTCCTCAGGTATTACACAATATGGGTGCAGTCATATACATGCAGGCAATACATTCATACATATAAAATAAATAAATAAATAAAATTTAAAAATATAAAAAGCTGCTGGGCATGGTGGTGCACACCTTTAATCCTAGCACTTGGGAGGCAGAGGCAGGCAGATCTTTATGAGTTCAAGGCCAGCCTGGTCTACAGAGTGAGTTCCAGGACAGCGGGGACTACAGGGACACGCTGTCTGGAAAAGACCAATAAATAAATAAATAAATAAATAAATAAATCTGAGTATTCGTTGCATGGTGGGGTATTCTGTTAATCTCAAGACTGGAGGGGGGGGCATGCAGAAGCAGGGGGATCTCTGGGGGTTGGAGGCCAGCTTGTTTGCACATCTAGTTACAGTTCGGCCAGGGCTACATAATGAGATCCTGTTGCAAAAAAATAGCACTTGTTGGTCTTTCACAGGGTCCCAGTTCAGTTCCTAGCACCCACATTGGGCAGCTCACAGCCTCCTAACACTCTGCTTCCAGATTCCCTGACTTTCCTCTTCTGGGCTCCTCAGGTACCTTCACTGAAGTGAGTGTACCCCACAGAGAACACATACACACATAATTAAAAATAAAATAAATCTTTCATTTAAAAAAAGAAAACACTTCAAGGTCAGCCTTGGCTACATAAATTCCAGGTTAGTATGAGGTACAAGAGACTGCCTCGAAGCAAACAAAGAATCAAGAAGAGCTGGGAATGTAGCTCACTAGTAGAGCCTAACATGCATGAAGTCCAGGAAAGCTGAGTCCAGTAAACACACACACACACACACACACACACACACACACACACACACACACACATTTATGTACAGATAAATAATCTAAAACAA
Organism: Rhizomys pruinosus; assembly: GCA_009823505.1. NCBI lineage: Eukaryota > Metazoa > Chordata > Mammalia > Rodentia > Spalacidae > Rhizomys > Rhizomys pruinosus. Next base: position 796,714 of record VZQC01003777.1, on the reverse strand, counting down.
AAATAATAGATGGTTCGGCAATAAGAGAGAGCACTCGCTGCTCTCACAGTTCCCAGAACCTGCTGGATGGCTATCATCTATGACTCTAGCTCCAGGGAATCTGATGCCCCCTTCTGGGTGCTTCTGGCATTGCACAAAGTGGTTCACTTAGATGTAGGTAAAACATTCATATATATAAAAAAAAAAAAAAATGAGGGGCTGGAGAGATGACCTAGCGGTTAAGAGCGCCAACTGCTCTTGCAGAGGACCCAGGTTCGATTCCCAGCACCCACATGGCAGCTGAGAACCGTCTGAAACTCCAATTCCAGGAGAACTCCAGTTCCAGGGAATCTGACACCCTCTTCTGACCTCCACGGTGTTGCACGACACGGGCGCACAAACCTACATGCAGACAGTACTTTCATACACATAAAAAAGAAAAAAGAAGAAAAAAATGAAATAGGGCTGGAGAGGTGGCTCAGTGGTTAAGAACACTGACTGTTCTTGCAAAGGACCCAGGTTCGATTCGCAGCACCCACATGGGGGCTAAGAACTGGCTTAGTCAGGGCGTGGTGGTGCATGCCTTTAATCCCAGCACTTGGGAGGAAGAGTCAGGCGGATCTCTGTGAGTTCAAGGCCAGCCTGGTCTACATAGCTACAGGGAGACCCTGTCTCAAAATGATCAAAAACAAAAACAAAACAAAACAAAAAGAATTACAAAGGCAGTTTCAGGACATCTAATGTCCTCTGCTGTCCTCCAAGGGCACTACGCCAAGGTGCACTTACATACACACAGGCAATACATACATACATATAAAAATAAATAATAAAAAGTCAGGTGTGGTTGAGCACGGCTTTAATCCTAGCACTCCTGAGGCAGAGGCAGGCAAATGTATATGAGTTCAAGGCAAGCCTGGATTGCAGAGTGCGTTCCAGGCCATGTGGGGCTACAGGGAGACCCTGTCTCAAAATGATCAAAACCCAAACCCAAACCAAAACAAACAACAACAGCAATAAAACTCATTAAGAATGACAAAGGCACCTGGGCTGGGGGTGGGGGGTCACCAGTGCAGTGCTTGCTTTGCACGCATGAGATCCTGGGTTCAATTGCCAGTATGAACAAATAATAAATGAATCCATCCATCCATCCATCCATACATACATACATAAAGCAAAGTCATATGTGGTAGCACACATCTTTAGTCCCAACACTTGGGAAGCAGAAGCAGGTGGATCTCTGTAAGTTCTAGGTCAGTCTGGTCTACATAGCAAGTTCCAGGACAGCCAGAACAATATGACACCCTGTCTAAAATGGGGAGGTGGGGGAGGGGGCTGGAGAGACTTCTTGCAGAAATGGCTTAGCAGTTAAGAATGCTTGCCGCCTTTGCAGAGGACCTGGATTTAGTTCCCAGCACCCATATGTCAGTTCATAACTGTCTGTAATTCTAGCTGCAAGGAGTCCAATGCTCTTTTTGGTCTGTGTAGACATCAGGCAACAGCTGTTGCACATACATACATGCAGGAAGTCACACATACACATAAAATAAAATAAATAATAAAATCCTTTTAAAAATGCACCTGGTTAAAAAAAAAGCACCTGCTAGAGCAGGCTTGTAATCCCATCTACCGGGAGGGCTGGAGGGCTGGACATTAGAAAGAAGCATTGCAACTTTAAGGCTATGGAGTGAGTTCAAGCTCAGCCTGGACAATGTAGTGGGACAATATTTCAAAATAAAAAGAAAGAAATAATATGGGTCTAGAGAGATGGCTCAGCAGTTAAAAGCACTGACTGCTTTTGCAGAGGACTGGGGTTCGATTCAAGCTGAAATGAAAAAGGAAGTGGAACACTCCACAAACCTTTTGGAAAGGATGGGAAAAAGCTTCAGTAACAGAATGGATGAGGCAGAAAATAGAATATCAAGACTGGAAGACAACATGGAAGAATTGGATTGCTCAAGCAAAGATTATGAAAAACTAAAAAAAAAAAAATAACCACAAGAATTGAATAACCAGGAACTGTGGGACACCATGAAAAGACCAAACCTATGCATCCTGGGTCTAGAGGAAGGTGAAGAATCCCAGGATTATGGTATTGATTAGATCTTCAACAGAACTGTAGAAGAAAATTTTCCCAAATTAAAGAGATACAAATAAAAGAAGCTCATAGAGCACCAAGTAGACAGAGCCAGGAAAGAAATTCCCCACGCCATATCATAGTAAAAGCACTAGATGTTTAATACAAAGAGAGGATACTGAAAGCAGCAAAAGAAAAAGAAGTCACCTATAAAGGGAAACCTATCAGAATTATAGCTGATTTTTCATTGCAAATGATGAAAGCCAGAAGAGCTTGGTCTAAAGTATTCCCAGTTCTGGGGCTGGAGGGATGGCCTAGCGGTTAAGAGCGACGACCGCTCTTGCAGAGGACCCGGGTTCGATCCCCAGCACCCACATGGCGGCTGAGAACCGTCTGTGACTCCGGTTCCAGGAGAACTCCAGTTCCAGGGGAATCCGAGACCGTCTTCTGACCTCCGCGGGCATCGGCACGACACGGGTGCCGCAGACCTGCAGGCAGACTACATTCATACACATAAAAATAAAATAAATAAATAAAATTAAAAAAAAATTTAAAGTATCGCAGGTTCTACATGCTAAATAAGTGTCAACCCCAGAACCTACTTTATCCAGCCAAAAACGTCTATTATATTGAGGAGAAATGAAAATCTTTCATGACATAAATAAGCTGAAAATTCTTGCCAGAAGCCAGCCTTTCAGCAATACTTGAAAGGCAAAATACAAAGGGTGGGAGGCGGAATGACTATACCCAACTAGCAAACAGAAAAAAAATTAATTGAAGGTGCCATCGTAGGGAATACAAACCTAGACAACAAGAAGCGTACCCGGAAACGGAAATAATAGAAGTAACTATAATCTCTCAATAATAACTTTAACTATCATCGCTCGGAATCTAGCGCAAATTAAGAGGCAACCAACTCATATATGGATGAAAGAAACAAAAACCCAGCCGTTCTTTTTGTTGTTTACAAGCAAAGCCATTTCTGTGGCTGGAGAGGTGGCTTCAGAGTTAAGACACCAACTCCTTTGCAGAAGAAATGGCGTTGATTCCTAGCACACAGTATGTTTGGCTAACAACCATATGGAATCTTAGGAACCAGTTCCTAGGGGGGACATATGACAACACCTTCTCTTGACCTCCAAGACGCTTGACATGACAAGGGTAGCACTTAAACACATGCAGGCATCACACTCATACCCGACAATAAAAATAAAATAAAAGTAATACAAAAAAGAAACACATTTCTTTTTTAAAATCTATTTTTCTATTGTAGAATGTACTGTCTGCATGTAGGTTTGTGCACACTTATTTGCAATGCCACAGTGGTTCCGAGACAGAGGGTTGTTGGGAGTCCCTGGAACTTGATTAAAGTATGTTCTCCAGCCGCCATGTGGTGTGGGAATCAACCCGGTCTCGTGCAAGAGCAGTCAGCGTCTAACCGTGGCCATCTCTCCAGCCCTCACAGAAACCCATTCCATCTTTAAACGAGAGGCGATAATCTAGGAAGCGGGGTGGTTGTGTGCAGCCGTTAATCTCTAGCACTTGGGAAGGCAGAGCAGGCGGGATCTTTGTGAATTCAAGACAAGCCTGTTTTTTTTTTTTTTTCTAGACGGCGTTCCAGGACAGCTGGGTTAAGGCGACCCGCTCGACAAAAGACCAAAAAAAAAAAAAAAAAAAAAAAAGGTGATTATCTTAAGGCGAAAGGATGGAAAAAAAATTCAAGCAAATGGCCTACGAAACAGGCAGGAGTTGCATAATCTAATAGGAGATAAAGATAGATTCAACATAAAACTAATCAAGGAGAGATAAAAACTAATAAGTAAAGAGAGTTTCATTATAACAGGAACAACTTTAATCAAGAGGGATATTGACAGTCATGAATTTATATGCGACTAAATCTGGTGCACTGAACTTCATAAGATACATTTTATAGTGACTTTAAGGCACAGATGTGACTCGTGGTATCCTAGTTAGAAGGGGACTTCAGTACCCCACTGTGTCCTTAGACAGTTCCATGGTACAAAGAATAAACAGAGGAGACATCATGAACAACTGAACAAGACAATAACAAATGGACCTATCGGAATCTATCGAAAAGATTTCACCCAACACCAAAAAGAATAACTTTCTAATCAGCAACCTCATGGTAACTTCTCCAATATTGATCACATACTGGGACATAGAACCAAATCATCAAGTACAAAAAAATTGAAATACTTTCCAGTATTGCTATCATACCATAATGCAATAAAACTCAATATAAATTCAACGCAAAAGAAACTGAGTAAAAATACAGGAAATCATAGAGATTAAACAAACACACTCAGAATAATGAATGAAGTAAAGGAAGAAATAAAAAAGAAAAAAAAAACCCGGGCGTGTGGTGTGTGCCTTTAATCTTAGCACTGCGAGGGAGAGGCAGGCAAATCTCTGTGAGTCAAGGCCGCCATGGTCTATACCGAGCGAGCTCCAGACCAGCTGGAACTAAAAGGGAGATCCTGTCTCATAATAGCAAAAAAAAAAAAAAAAAAAAAAAAAGAAAAGAAATAAGAAAGTATTCTGGTAATTAAACAAAAACGATAATGCATCACAACAAACGCTTCTGGGACACTTTAAAAAGCTGTCTTAAAGGGAAGATTTTGTCCTGGAATGCCGCACATTTAAAAAAAAAAAGATACAAAAAAGATCCGCCTGCCTCTGCCTCCCAAGTGCTAGATGTAAAACGCGCCACCACGCCCCCGCCTTTTCATTTTTTTATGTTATTTATGATATTTGCTAATGTGTAGGTGAACCCTTTGTGCATGCAGTGCTCAAGAGGCAGACAGAAGGGGCTGTCACTAGATTCCTGGAGCTGGAGTCATCAGATGTAGCCTGCCAGCATGGTTGCTGGCGAATTGTCTGTGAGAGCAAGCCAGTGCGCTCTCTTAATGGCCAAACCATCTCTCCTAGACCACAACTTGCCAAGTTTTTTTAAAGACTTTATTTTTATTATTAGTCATTTATCTTACATAACTAGGTGTGTGTGTTGTGGTGTGTGTGTGTGTGTGTGTGTGTGTGTGTGTGTGTGCAGAAGCCAAAAGAGGAAGTACTATCCACTGGAGCTGGAGTTATAAGCAGTTTTGAGCTGCTGTTGTGGGTGCTAGGAACTGAACTCCAGTCCTTTGGAAGGGCAGGAAGCATGCTTAACCACAAATATCTTTCCAGCCCCAAATTTCACCTTTTTAATATTATGAGTTCCGTTCAGTTCTTTTAATAAGTTGTATTATTTGATGAGACTTTTTATTTTTTATCTATTTATTAACTTATTTTTGCAATACTGAATTGAATTAAGCTAGTATCTTGCACCATATTCAAGGCAAGTACTTTGCCAGGAAACTATATTCTTGACATGGGGGGAGGGTGGTGAGACAGGGTCTCCCTGTAGCCACAGCTGGCCTAGAACTTGCCATGTAGACCAGGCTGGCCTTGATTTCCCAGAGATCTGCCTGTCTCTGCCTCCTGGGAATTAAAGGCATGGGCCACCAAACCCAGCTGACCTTTTTTTTTTTAGCTTAAACATTTCAGGAGGGTACTGGAAGATGGCTCAGTGATTAAGAGCACTGGCTGCTGTTGCGGAGGACCCAGGTTCAGTTCTGAGCACCCACATGGTAGCTCACAAGTGTCTATAACTCCAGTTCCAGGGGATCTGATGCCCCTTCTGATGTCCACAGACACTGTCTGCAATAGGTGTGCTTACATACATGCAGGAAAAATACTCATATGTAAAATAAAAATTATATATGTGTGTGTGTGTGTGTGTGTGTGTGTGTGTGTGTGTCTTTTTGAGATAGGTTCTCCCTTTAGTCCTAGCTGGCCTGGAAATCGCTATGTAGACCAGGCTGGCCTTGAATTCGCAGAGATCTGCCTGCCTCTGCCTCCTGAGTGCTGGGATTAAAGTTGTGGGCTACCACACTGGGCCTAAGAAGGTTCTCAGCCACCATGTGGGTGCTGGGAATCGAACCCCAGTCCTCTGCAAGAGTAATCACTGCTCTTAACTGCTGAGCCATCTTCCAGTCCCCTCCTGAAATTTTTAAGTTAAAAAAAAGGTCAGCTAGGTTTGGTGGCACATGCATTTAATCCCCAGGAGGCAGAGACTGGCAGATCTCTGTGAAATCGAGGCTAGCCTGGCAAGTTCCAGGCCAGCTGTGGCTACAGGGAGACCCTGTCTCACCACCCTCCCCCCACATCAAGAATATAGCTTCCAGGGGCTGGAGAGATGGCCTAGCAGTTAAGAGCATCGACTGCTCTTGCAGAGGACCCAGGTTTGATCCCGAGCACCCACATAGTGGATGAGAACCATCTTTAACTCCAGTTCCAAGGGAATCCGACACCCTCTTCCAACCTCCGTGGCATTGCATGACACGGGTGCACAAACCTACATGCAGACAGTACATTCATACACATAAAAAATAAATAAAATAAAAAAAAGAATATAGCTTCCGGGCAAAGTACTTGCCTTGATCCCCTGGAACTGTAGTTATTGGTGGTTGTGAGCTGCCTTATTTTAGTGCTGGGAACTGAACCTGGGTCTTCTGCAGAGCAACAAGTGCTCTTGACATGAGTCATCTCTCCAGTCCATATTTTTCTGTTTTTATTTTTAAAATATTTTATTTATTATTTTTATTTTGTGTGTATGAGTGTATTGCCTGCATGTATGTAAATGCACCCATGTCGTGCAATACCTGTGGAGGCCAGAAGAAAGGGTCGGATCCCCTGGAAATGGAATTACAGGTAGTTGTTAGCCACCATGTGGGTGCTGGGAATCGAACCCCAGTCCTCTGCAAGAGCAGTCAGTGTTCTTAACTGCTGAGCCATCTCTCTAGACCCATATTATTTTTCTTTTTATTTTGAAATATTGTCTCACTACATTGTCCAGGCTGCTCTTGAACTCACTCCACAGCCTTAAAGTTGCAATACGTCTGCCTAACGTCCAACCCTCCACCCCTCCCAGAAGATGGGATTACAGGCCTGCTGTACCAGGTGCATTTTTAAAAGGATTTTATTATTTATTTTATGTGTATATGTGACTTCCTGCATGTATGTATGTATGTATGTATGTATGTATGTATGTGCAACAGCTGTTGTCTGATGTCTGCACAGACCAGAAAGAGCATTGGACTCCTTGCAGCTAGAGTTACAGACAGTTATGAACTGACATATGAGTGCTGGGAACTAAATCCAGGTCCTCTGCAAAGGCAGCAAGTACTCTTAACTGCTAAACCATTTCTGCAAGAAGTCTCTCCAGCACCATCCCCCACCTCCCCATTTTAGGCAGTGTGTCATATTGTTCTGGTTGGGCTGGAACTTGCTATGTAGACCAGACTGACCTAGAACTCACAGAGATCCACCTGCTTCTGTTTCCCAAGTGCTGGGACTAAAGATGTGTGCTACCACACCTGATAGTTATTTATTTATTTATTTATTTATTTATTTATTATTTGTTGGTACTGGGAATCGAACCCAGGGTCTCATGCATGCAAAGCAAGCACTGCACTGCTGACCCCTCACCCCCAGCACAGGTGCCTTTGTAATTCATTTTTTTCTTTTGTTTTTGTTTTTGATGGTTTTGAAACAGGGTCTCCCTGTAGCTCCAGTTGGCCTGGAACTCACTCTTCAATCCAGGCGGGCCTTGAACTCACAAAGATCTACCTGCCTCTGCCTCCCGAGTGCTAGGATTAAAGGTGTGCTCCACCACACCTGGCTTTTTATTATTTATTTTTATATGTATGTATGTATTGTCTGTGTGTATGTAAGTGCACCCATTTGGTGCAGTGCCCTTGGAGGACAGCAGAGGGCATTAGGCATCCTGAAACTGGAGCTACAGGTGGTTGTTAGCTGGCATGTGAATGCTGGGATTACAACCTGGGCATTGTGCTCATAACTGCTGAGCCATCTCGCTAGCTCCCATGCATCATTTTTTAAATGAAATTTTAAAAATTGTGTGTATGAGTGTTTTGCCTACAAGTATGTAAGTATGCTTTCATCATACAATGCCCACAGGTGCCAGAAGAAAGCATCAAATCCCCTGGAACTTGAGTTAAAGATGGTTGTTGGCTGCCATGTGGTTGCTGGGAATTGAACCTGGGTCCTCTGCCAGGGCATCCAGGGTTCTTATCCACTGACCCACCTCTCCAGCTCTCAACCATCATGCTTAATGCAGACAATGGAATGTTTCCTAAGGTTGAAAAATAAACAGGCTGGCCTCCAATTTGTAGCAATCCTCCTGCATCCACCTCATCAGTCCTAAGATTTAAAAAAAAATAATAAGTTAATTAATTAATTAATTAATTAATTAATTTGTATGTTTCTTTGTACCACAAGATGTGTGGAGGTTAGAAGTCTTGTGGGAGTCAGTACTCTCCTTCTACAAAGTGGGTCTCTGGGATCAGGCTGAGCCCATCAGGCTTAGTGGCAAGCCTTAATTGACTGAGCCATATTTTCAACCTGAACTTGAACTCTCTTTTTTTTTTTTTTTTGGTCTTTTTGAGACAGGGTCTCCCTGTAGCCCCAGCTGGCCTGGAACTCGCTTTGTAGACCAAGCTGGCCTTGAACTCACAGAGATCTGCCTGCCTTTGCTGCCTGAGTGCTGGGATCAAAAGCATGGGCCACCACACCTGGCCCGAACTTGAACTCTTTTAAAAAATATTTTATTATTTAAATCTTTTACTTATTTTTTTGGGGGGATTTTTGAGACTGGGTCTCCCTTTAGTCCCAGTTGGCCTGGAGCTCTCTCTGAAGACCAGGCTGGCCTTGAACTCACAGAGATCTGCTTGCCTCTGCCACTGAGGTGCTAGGATTAAAGGTGCACACCACCACACCCAGCTTTTTACTTATTTTTTAATTTATGTATACGAATGTTTTGCCTTCATGTAAGGAACTGCACCACATTTGTGCAATGCCCACAGAGGCCAGAACTGGGTATCCAATCCTCTGGAACTGGAGTTACAACTGGAGTCGCTTGCCACCATATGGGTGCTGGGAATCAAACCTGGGTCCTCTGGAAGAACAACAAGTGTTCTTAACCACGGAGCCATTTCTCCAGCCCCTATTATTTTCATGTTATGTGTGTGAGATTTTTGTCTGCATGTGTGTATTTGTACCATTGCATGTAGTGACTGTGGAGGCCAGAAGAGGGCATTGGATCCTCTGGAACTGGAGTTGCAGAGAGTTGTTAGCTGCTATGTGGGTGCTGGGAACTGAACCCAGGTTCTCTGGAAGAACGAGTGCTCTTAAACAATGAGCCATCCCTCTATACCTGCCACTGCCCTACCTTGAACTCTCGATTCTGAACTCTTGGTTGTCCTGCCCTCACCCCCTGAGTGCTGAGAATAGAGGTGTGTGCCTCCATGTCCAGTTTTACGAGGCACTGGGGACTGAAGCAGGGTTTTGTGCATACTAGGCAAGCACTGTGCCAACTGAGCTACATCCCCAGCTATATTTTAGCTTTTTGAAGAATCGCTATACTGAGTTTCACAATGGTTGGACTAATTTACATTTGTTGTTTTGTATATTCTGGGTTTTTTGTCCTGTTTATTTTGAGATAGGGGTCTCACTCTTTAGCCATGGCTAGACTAGAACTCTGTGTTATTGTGGCTGGCCTTGAATCCCTGACTCACTTGCCTACATCCCCCAAGTGCTGGGATTATAAGTGTGTACCACCACCCCTAGCTTGGTGTTTAATGTTGGATCTGTTTGTTGCTCTTTTTTTTTTTTTTTTTGGTCTTTTCAAGACAGGGTCTCCCTGTA
>VZQC01003777.1:765331-776696 GCA_009823505.1 Rhizomys pruinosus | reverse complement strand
TTATAAAACAATGTAAGTTTTATATCCTAGATTACTGGTACATGCACCTCCTGTTCTCAATTGTGGTTCCCTGCATACTAGGCCCGGTGTTTGTGCACCCGTGAGGTGATGTTGCCAGTCCCAATCGCCTTTGCCAGATCATGGGCTGTCAAGTTATTAGGTGTGGTCGGATTCCCCTGGAACTGGAGTTCCGTAACTCCAGTTGTTAGCCAATGCCATGTGGGATCTGAGAACCAAACCTCAGTCCTCTACAAAGCAACCAATGCTCTTAACCACTAGGCCATCTTCTCTCAGCTCCCCCCCCCCTGCAGTTTTTAAAATTTAAAGTTTTAAATGCTCAATTTCTTTTTTTTTTTTGGTCTTTTAGAGACAGGGTCTCCCTGTAGCCTGAGCTGTCGTGGAATTTGCTCTGTAGACCAGGCTGGCCTTGAATTCACAAAGATCTGCCTGCCTCTGCCTCCTGAGTGCTAGTACTAAAGGCGTGCACCACCATGCCCTGCCCAATGCAATTTTTTTTTTTGGTCTTTTTGAGACGGGGTCTCCCTGTAGCCCCAGCTGTCCTGGAACTCACTCTGTAGACCAGGCTGGCCTTGAACTCACAAAGATCCGCCTGCCTCTGCCTCCCAAGTGCTAAGATTAAAGGTGTGCACCACCGCACCCAGCTCCCAATGCAATTAAAAAAAAATGCAGTAAAAGTCAGGTGTTGTAGCAGGTGGGGGCTGATGCAGGAGGGTTACCATGTGTGGTGGTTTGCATGAGTGTCCCCCATAGGCTGTAAGTGTTCAGACATTTGTCTCCAGTTGGTGGCGCTGTTTTTGGAGGTCTTAGAAGGTGTGGCCATGCTGGGCGAAGTCACTGGGGGCAGGCTTAGTGAGTTTTAACAAGCCTCTGTGGTCTACAGTTGCTCTCTCTGTTTCCTTTGCTCTTTGCGAGATGTGACCCTCGGTTTGCTGCTCCAGATACAGCCACCATGCCTCCCGCCACAATGGACTCTAATTCCCTGGAACCGCCAATCGTAATCTCAAATAAACTCTTCCTTTTATAAGTTCCTTGGTCTGGTGTTTTATCACAGCAACAGAAAAGTGACTAATACTTCATGAATTCAAGACCAGCTTGGGCTGCATAGTGAGTTCAAGGGCAGCTAGGTTACAGTGTGAGACCCTGAGGGAGAGTTAGGAAAACTGAGGATGATTGGAGGAAATGGCCTTCTGTAGGAGTGTTTTGTCTGCAAATATGTAAGTGCACCTGTGCACACAACGCACATAGAGGCCAGAAGAGGGCATTGAAGCCTGTGAACTGGAGTTAGGGATGATTGTGCATGCTGGGAACTGAACTCGCCGTTCAGCAAAAGCAACCCTGGCTGAGTGGACGCTCTAACCACTGAACCAGGAGTGCTTCTTACTCCACTTCTGTGAACTTTTGCAACTTTTACTGTGGCCTGGAAAGACACGAAGAACTGTAGCAAATCACAAAAGGTCAGATTTTAAAAGTCTGCCAATTGAAGATAGTCAAACTCCAAGGGCTGACCAGCAGAAAAAGGAGCCTGTTCAAGGGAGTGTATAGCAACAGCAATGCGGGAGAAGACAAAGGAGTTAGGAAAGGGGAGTGCTTCAAGATAATGTGAAAGGCTGGACCCAGGGGCTGGAGAGATGACTTAATAGTTAAGAGCACTGACTGCTCTTTCAGAGGACATGGGCTCAATTCCCAGCACCCACGTGGTGGCTGACAACTGTCCATAACTCCAGTTCTAGGGGATCCAACACCCTCTTCTAACCTCTGTGGGCATTGCACAACACAGGTCCTCTTACATATATGCAGGCAGTATACTCATACACATAAAACAAAAAAATAGTAAAATATTTTTATTTATTTAATTTTTGGGGGTCTTTTTATTTATTTACTTATTTTTAAATGGGGTGTCCAGGTAGCCCCAGCTAGCCTGGAACTCACTATGTAGACCAGGCTGGCCTTGAATTCATAGAGATCTGCCTGCCTCTGCTTCCTGAGTGCTGGGATTAAAGGTAAATATTTTCTTGTTTCCCTGCGGTCTCCATCCTAGCTGTTCTGCTCTTTTGCGTCTGGGGGATCCTCCTGGCTACTCTGTCTCTTTTGATATGTTCACTCCAAGTTGCCGCAGGGCAGTTAGACTCCCCTTGGCTTCACCTTGTTTTATTGTTGGGGCTGTGCCCCCCAGCCTTGGTGGACAGCTCTAAGAGGAAGCTTCCCACCAATCTCTGAATCTCCGCCCACCCCCAGGAGCACTTGCTGGCTTCTTTCCTTCTCCTGTGAGTGGATCTTCTGACTTTCCACTGAATAAACTTGATTACCATCCCTCACCTCCAAACCCTGGGACAACCGTGCCTCAGAAAACTAAAACCAAACCAACAAATGAAATCCCCACAAAAATGCACTGAAATAATGTAGTTAGATATAATCAGTACTTTCTTTAGCTCCTGGACTTGTGTCCTTGGAAAAGCTACATTTCAAAAGATTTTTTCGTTTTGTTTTTTGTGTTTTGTTCTTCTTTCCAGCAGGCCCACTTCTATCTTCTTGGCAATAGTGCAGCATTTGCTACCTGCCTGGAGCCCATGCCAGCTGGACCTCTTACCAGTTTGGGGCCCCTTACCAGTTTTGATGCCATGTGCACATGCAATTCACCCTTCAAGGCCTAGATGGCCTTGGAACTGTAAGCTCCTGAGGGCAGGGCCAGGGTCTGTTCAAGTTTATCCTAGAGAACAGCATAGCCCCTCCTCCCTGGGAGATTTGGCTACCTGTCCTCAACTGTTCTGTTCCGGGCTTCAGGATCCTAACCTGTGCGCACCTGGGAGCCTTGCCTCTTAACCCATAGGGCCTAAGCCAGGCAACCCCAGGAGCCTAGCCTCTTAACCCTTACCCCGGGAACCTTGCCTCTTAACCCCTAGGGCCTAAGCCAGGCAACCCTGGGACTTGCCCTCAGGAACTTCCTGGCAAGCTAAGGAATGAATATCTCCGGCTGTATTGTCAGAGGGCTGAAATTGTAATGGAGGGGCAGGAATGGATCCGTGCACACACTCCCCACTGTGCTCTGTGGAGCTTTCATATCCCCCCCCCCACACTCTCCGAGCCTCCCCTCCCCTCCCCTCGCCTCCCTCCCAGTTCAGTTCAAACTTTTCAGAGCCTGCTTAGGTGGCCACACTTCTGGCTGTTGACACCAGGAGGCAGGGTTGCTCTCTCCCTCCTAAGGGTGATGGTGACTTTCATGGGAGTTAAAGGATGTCCAGACAGTTGGTAAAATAGCTCTGGTGTTAAAAAAAAAAAACAATTTAAAAATATTTTACTTTTGGGCTGGAGAGATGGCCTAGAGATTAAGAGCGCCGACCGCTCTTGCAGAGGACCCGGGTTCCATCCCCAGCATCCATATGGCAGCTGAGAACCATCTTTAACTCCAGTTCCAGGGAAATCCGACACCCTCTTCTGACCTCCGCGGCATTGCACGACACGGGTGCACAAACCTACATGCAAACAGTACATTCATACACATAAAAAAAAATTCCAAGCTAGAATACCCATAGGAGACTGTGTGGTATTTGTCTTTCTGAGTTATTTCAGTATATCTTCCAGTTCCATCCATTTGCTTGTTAATTCCATGATTTCATTTTTCTCTATAGTGCATTAAAATTCCTTTGTGTCTATGTACCACATTTTCATCCATTCATCAGTTGATGGACATCTATCTGGGCTAATTCCATTTCTTAGTTATTGTGACTATGGATGTGTGAGCATCTCTGCTGTAGGATATAAAGTCCTGGTCTTTTGAGGGACAGGGTCTCTCTTTAGTCCCCACTGGCCTGAACCGCTCTGGTAGAACCGCAGGCTGGCCTTGAAACTACAGAAGCCCGTGCGCGTCTTTGCACTCTGAATGAGTGCTTGGGAAAGTGGGAACGCGAGTTCCTCGGCAAGAGACAATCGAGGGTGCTCTAATACCGCTGAGCATCTGTCTGTCCAGTCCCTTAAGTAAAAAGTTTATTAAAGGAATTTTTTTTATATGTGTAAGAAAGATGTATATTGTACTGTCTTGCGTGTAGGTTGGTGCACCCGTGTCGATGCCTCAATGACCGATCTGAGACGATGTCAGAAGAGGGAGTTCGGATTTCCTGAACGGAGTTACAAGATGAGTTCTTCATGGCTGCCATAATCTCGGATGCTGGGATATGCGGATAACCCGGGGTCCCTGCAAGAGAGCTCGGGTCGGCGTCTCTTAATCTCTAGGCCATCACTCCAGCACATAAAAAATATCTTTTATATTATGTTCTCTTTTTTCTTAACACCAGACAGCATTTTCAGCCAACTGTCTCACCTTTGAACCCCATGAAAGCACCAATCACCCTTAGGAGGGACGAGAGCAACCCTAGGCCAGCTCTCACCAAGCGCGGTGTCAGAAGCCAGAAAGATGTGGCCAACCGCTAAGCAGCTCTGAAAAGTCTTGAACTCGCAACTGGGAGGGAAGAACAGAGGGGGATTGGAGAGGCATGGGATGGTCTCGAGACGAGTGTCGAGGGGGGAGTGTCATATTTGAAAGCTCCACAGAGCACAGTGGGGAGTGTGTGCACGGATCCATTCCTGCCCCTCCATTACAATTTCAGCCCTCTGACAATACAGCCGGAGATATTCATTCCTTAGCTTGCCAGGAAGTTCCTGAGGGCAAGTCCCAGGGTTGCCTGGCTTAGGCCCCTAGGGGTTAAGAGGCCAGGTTCCCGGATGAAGTTCAAGCCGTTATTCTCTGGGTAAGGTGTTCTAAAAGATGGCTAGGCTTCTACTGGGGGCTGCCATAGGCTTAGGCTCCCACTAATGGAGTTAAGAGGCTCAGATGCTCCTCTAGGTGCGTAAGGTATAGGAGATCCTGAAGACCCGGTACCAGATGCAGTTGAGGGACAGGTAGCCCAATACTCTCCTCCCGTATTCGCGCGAGAGATGGGCTTACCTGCTCGTTTTTGGACTAAACGTGACAGAGCAGATCACGCATGGTCCCTGCCCTCAAGAATTAGGCAGTCGCAAGCGCCTGTACTTAGGCCTTGAAGGGTGAATTGCATGTGCACATGGCATCAAAACTGGTAAGGGGCCCCAAACTGGTAAGAGGTCCAGCTGGCATGGGCTCCAGGCAGGTACCAGGCACATATATAGTACACATGCATACACACAAAAAAAAAAAAAAAAAAAAAAAAAAAAAAAAAAAAAAAAAAAAAACAGAAACGAAAAAAATCTTTTGAATTATGTGAAGCATTTTCCTCGCAAGGACTACAAAGTACCGAGAAGCTAAAACAGAGATAGTGATCTGAAGTTTCTATTATAAATCTAATAATTTTCTAGTGCCATTTTGATAGGGGTATCTTCATTTGGTTGTTTAAGATTTTAGATTTTCTGACGCGTCACGGTTGTCACAGAGATATTGGATCGTCGGAGGGTGTATTGTAATCAAGTTTATTCAGTGTTAAAGTTCAGAAGATCCACTTCACGGAGAAGGAAAGAAGCCAGGCAATGTCCTGGGGAAGTTGGGCGGAGATTCAAGAGTTGGTGGGAAGCTTTTCCTCTTAGAGCTGTCCCACCAAGGCTGAGGGCACAGCCCCAGAACAATTAAAACAGGTTTGAAGCCAAGGGAGTCTAACTGCCTGCTGGTCAACTTGGAAGTTGATACTATCAAAAAGAGAGACAGGGTAGCCAGGAGGCGCCCCCAGCGCAAAAGAGCAGGTGCCTATGTATGAGAGACGAGAAATACGAAGAAAATATTTACACCTTTGAACAAGGCATATACCCACGCCACTCAAGGGAAGAGAGGCAGGGCAGATCTCTTATGAATACTGACTAAGGCCGACGCAGTCGCTCGGAATACTACCTTACGTGATTCCCAGCTACTGGTGGGAGCTACCTTGCAAGACACAGCCATTAATAAAAAATAAAGGTAAGGTAATTAAATAATACCAGAACCCCCAAAAATTAATTAAATAAAAATAATCTCACTCTATTGTTTATGTTGTATGAGAGTATATACTGCACCCATGCACTAATAGTCTAACTGTTGTGAAACCTGTTGTTGATCACCCTCCCAATGACCCCCACAGAAGGTGCTAGAATGAGGGTGTTTGGATCCCTAGACTGGAGTTATGGATGGTCAATTTGTCAAGTTCCACCCACCAAGGTGGGGTTGCTGGATGAATTGACGCTCACGCTCCTCCTTGAAGTAGCCTCAGCTTCACAGTGCTCGTATTCACTATTAGAGTCCTTATCTTTCCGACCATCCCCCTGGGTCCAGGCTTTCAATTATCGTTGAAGCACTCCCGCGTTATACTTCCTCATATCTGTCCCTTTTGTCTTTCTCCCCATACTATACTGTCTTGTGTGCTATCACAAATTTCCTTTGAATCAAGTGCACTCCTTTTTTGTGCCTCAGCCGCTTGAGTTTGACTATCTCCTGTCCAGGAACTGGCCACGACTTTTTAAATCTGACGACTTTTGTGATTTTTGTCATTACAGTTCTTGATAAGTCTTTCCTGGAGCTACCGGAAAGTTGCAGAAAGTTCACATAGAAATGGCAGTAAGAAGCCTCTTGGTGTGTCATGTAGGTTAGAGCGTCCATCAGCCAGGTTGCTTTGGCTGTAACCGGCACTAGTTCAGTTCCTCAGCCGAGTTTGCACAATCATTCCTTAATTCCATTCAAGGCCTCTTCAATCTGCCCCACTTTCTGGCCCTCTCATGTGCAGGTTGTTGCCCACCACGGTGCACTTACATATTTGCAGACAAAACACTCCTACAGAAGGCCATTTCCTCCAATCATCCTCAGTTTTTTCCCTCTAACTTCTCCCTTCAGGGTCTCACACTGTAACCTAGCTGCCCTTGAACTCTACTATTGTAGTCCAAGCTGGTCTTGAATTCACTGAATATTTAGTAACTTTTTTGTTGTTGTGATAAAACACCAGACAAAGGAACTATAAAAGGAAGAGTTTATTTGAGAATTACGGACTGTGGCGTTAGGGTTTCCAGGACATTAGGAGTCCGCATGCTGCTGGCGGGAGGCATCGGTGGCTGTATATCTGGAGCAGCAAACGAGGTTCACAATCTGCGCAAGAGCAAAGGAAACAGGAGAGAGCACTGCTCATCAGACAGCCGAGCTGTTTAAAACTCAACTAAGCGCCCTCTTTACTCGCCCTGCTATGGGGCACACACTTCGTAGACCAAAAACAGCGCACCAACTGTAATGGTCTGAACACTACAGCCTATGGGGGACATTTTTCATGCAAACCACCACACATGGGTACTCCTGCATCATCCCCCACATGCTACAAGCAGCCTGACTTTTATGCATTATTGCATTGGGTAGAGGGTGCGGTGGTGCTAATGCTATGCACTGAGCAAGGACCGGAACAACTCAGCCTGATCTACAGAGTGAGTCTCAGGACAGCTGGTCGGCTCAGGAGAGACCCCGTCTCAAAGACCAAAAAAAAAAATTGCCCCATTGGCAGGGGTCATGTCGGTGCACGCTTAGTTACTAGCACTCAGGGCTAGAGGCAGGCGATCATAAACTAGAGCCAAAACAAGCTAGTACTAAACAGAGACCCTGTCTAAAAGACCAAAAAAAAATAAAAAGAAATTTGCANAAAAAAAAAAAAAAAAAAAAAAAAAGAACCATCCTTAATTCCAGTTCCAGGGGGTCTGGCGCTCTCTTCTGACCTCTGTGGCATTGCACGACATGGGTGCACTCATATACATGCAGACAGTATATTCACAGAATAAAAATAAATAAAATATAAAAAATAAAAATATTTTATTTTATGTGTATTTTTAATTTTTTATATTTTCTTTATTTTTATTCTATGTGTATGAGTGTATTGTGTGCAATGTATGTGAGTGCACCCATGTCTTGCAGTGCTTGTGGAGGTCAAAAGATGGGGGGATTCCCTTGGAACCAGAGTTAGGGATGGGTGTTAGCTGCCACGTGGGTGCTGGAAACTGAATCTGGACCCTCTGAAAGAGCAGCCAGTGTTCTTAACCACTGAGCAATCTCTCCAAGGCTGATATTTTAAATAACTATACTGAATAGCTGGGCGTCATGGCGCGCACCTTTAATCCTAGCACTTGGGAGGCAGAGGCAGGTGGATCTTTGTGAGTTCAAGGCCAGCCTGGTCTACAGAGTGAGCTCCAGGACAGCTGGGGCTACAGGGAGACCCTGTCTCCAAATGACAAAAAAAAAGTATACTGAATAAAGAAGGTTGCCCCAAGGTGAGTGAGCATCATCCAATCTGTTGAGGGCTTGAATAGAACAAACAGGAAGAGGAAGGGTTAATTTGTTTCTGTCTGAGCTAGGACATCCATCTTCTGCTCTTGGACTTCACTCAGCATTCCTGGAGCCCTGGTCCTCAGATCCAGACAGAATTGGTGCTGTGACTACCCTCTGCCCTTCTCCTGCCTGCAGATTCAGACTGAATTGCACCATTGGCTTGCCAGAGTTTCTAGCTTGCAGACAGCACATGGAGGGACTCCTCAGCCTCCAACATATTTATTATATAGTATATAGTATATATAATCTCTTATTGCTTCTGTTTCTTTGAAGAATCTTTTTTTTTTTTTTTGTCTTTTCCAGACAGGGTCTCCCTGTAGCCTCAGCTGTCCTGGAACTCATTCTGTAGACCAGGCTGGCCTTGAACTCATAAAGATCTGCCTGCCTCTGCCTCCTGAGTGTTAGGATTAAAGGCGTGTGCCACCACGCCTGGCAGAAGAATCTTAATAATATACAGGCTGTTCTCTGCTACATGTGCCTCCCAGTTTTTATTTATTTATTTATTTATTTATTTATTTGTTTGTTTGTTTGTTTATTTATTTGGTCTTTTTGAGACAGAGTCTCCCAGTAGCCCCAGCAATCCTGGAACTCACTATTTAGATCAGGCTGGCCTTGAACTCACAGAGATCCATCTGCCTCTGCCGCCTTCCAAGTGCTGTGATTAAAGGCATGTGCCGCCATACCTGGCCATTCTCTCTCTCTCTCTCTCTCTCTCTCTCTCTCTCTCTCAGACAGGGTCTCCTTTAGTCCCAGCAGGCATGGAGCTCGCTATGTAGACCAGGCTGGCCTTGAACCTTGAACTCTCAGATCGCAGAGGCCTGCCTCTGCCTCCCAAGTGCTAGGATTAAAGGTGTGCGCCACCACGCCTGGCTTAAAGCCAGGTCTTAGCCGCCATGTGGGTGCAGGGAATAGAACCTTGGTCCTCTGCAAGAGCAGTTGGTGCTCTTAACGGCTGAGCCATCTCTCCAGCCCCAAGATTTATTTTATTTTTAATTACGTGTGTCTATGTATGTGTTGTGCACTAGAGAGTAGGTGTCCATGAAGGAGGGTGGTCAGTTGCCTGGGAGGTGGAGTTACAGGTGTTTGTGAGCTGCTTGATGTGGGTGCTGGAACCCGAACTTGGATACTCTCAAAGAGAGCACTGAACCATCCCTCCAGCACCCCCAGTTGCATTCTTCTCACTTCTACAGTTGTTTATTAATACTCTTATTTATTATTTCTGTTTTATTTTTATTCTATGTGTATGAGTATATTGTCTGTATGTACGTAGTGCACTCATGTTGTGCAGTGCCCACAGAGGTCAGAAGAGGGCATTGGACCCCCTGGAACTGGAGTTACAGACAGTTGTTAGCTGCTACCTGAGTGCTGGGATTTGAATCCCAGTCTTCTGCAAGAACACAATGCTCTTAACCACTGAGCCATCTCTCCAGCCCCCTACTTTTACAGATTTTCAGCATTGATCTCTGACTCAGGCCTCTCTCCATGTTAGGTACTAATTGCCACCTTGGGGGATTCTAAAGCTCACAGAGATGAGGTGTCAAGCTAGGGACCAGGTACAAAATCCAGTCTGCTTCTCTGAGCTATATTACCAGAATCATGTTTTTCTTTTCTTTTTGTCTTTTTGAGACGGGGTCTCCCTGTAGCCCCAGCTGTCCTGGAACACACTATGTAGACCAGGCTGGCCTTGCTCTCACAGAGATCTACCTGCCTCTGCCTTCCAAGTGCTGTGACTAAAGGCCTGTGCCACCATACCCAGCCATACATTCTCTCTCTCTCTCTCTCTCTCTCTCTCTCTCTCTCTCTCTCTCTCTCTCTCATTGAGACAGTTCCACTGTCCCAGAACTCACTCTGTAGACCAGCCTCGTCTTGAACTCACAGAGATCTGCCAGCCTCTGCTTCCCTAGTGCTAGAATTAAAGGCGTGTGCCACCTCACACGGCTATTTTTTTATTTTTTAACAAGTTTTATTAAGTATGTTTTTAAATCAAATAACAACATTAAAACTATAAGCACATGGTTGTCATTTATGCTAATTATGACTTCTAAAGTTTCCTTAAACATTATATTATCAAATATTGGACTATTGTTCCCCACACCTGTAATCCCAGCACTTGGGAGGCAGAGGCAGGTAGATCTCTATGAGATCAAGGCCAGCCTGGTCTACTGAGTGAGTTCCAGGACAGCTGGGACTACAGGGAAACCCTGTCTCAAAAAGACCAAAAAAAAGTATTGAGATCTCTGGTCACAAAATCTTTATTAATCAGTCAAATAAATCAATCTATAATGATTTAAGCATATACTACAAAATTGTTCATTATGGCTACCATGTTGTACATTAGATTCTCAGAGTTTACTCAAAATTGTGTGTAACTAAAATTTTGTAGCTTTTATCAAGCATTTCTCATTCCTGCTTCCACTGTATAAATCCAACCCCATATAGCCAACTTCATTAGCACCAAATTCATAGCTAAGAGCTTATACTCTATGCCTTGAACAAAGCTTATAAAACAATGTGTTTTCTTTCTTTCTTTCTTTCTTTCTTTCTTTCTTTCTTTCTTTCTTTCTTTCTTTCTTTCTTTCTTTCTTTCTTTCTTTCTTTTTTATGTGTATGAATGTATTGTCTGCATGTAGGTTGGTGCACCCGTGTTGTGCAGTGCCGCGGAGGTCAGAAGAGGGTATTGGATTCCCCTGGAACTGGAGTTCATGACAGTTCTTAGCCGCCATGTGGGTGCTGGGAATCGAACCCGGGTCCTCTGTAAGAGCAGTCGGCGCTCTTAACCTCTGAGCCATCTCTCCAGCCCCATAAAAAAGCAATGTGTTTTCTACTTGAACCATGTCACAACTTTCTTGCACTCTAGTACTCTAAGGGACACTTCAACTCTGTGCTTTGGGAGCATCTATCCCAAACTTTGATGTTCATGAGTCTTTTTTTTTTTTTTGGTATTTTTGAGACAGGGTAGTCCCAGCTGGCCTGGAGCTCGCTCTGTAGACCAGGCTGGCCTTGAACTCACAGAGATCTGCCTGCCTCTGCCTCCTGAGTGCTGGGATTAAAGGCATG
>VZQC01003777.1:731711-745876 GCA_009823505.1 Rhizomys pruinosus | reverse complement strand
AGAGAGAGAGAGAGAGAGAGAGAGAGAGAGAGAGAGAGAGAGAGAGAGAGAGAGAGAATGAATGGAGATGAAGTGGAACAAGTTAGTTACTGGGAGAAAAGGGCCCTGAGAAATCGAAATCTTCGCAGAGATAATTGGGCATCCTCAGGGCCCTTATCATCCTATGGATTCTAGCGTTGCTTTCTTGTTTGAAAAGGAGCGGGGAACCGTTTTTTGGAGAAGGCCAACAACTGGGCCTAGTTGAATTGATTCCCTACTTGAATTCTTTTACGCGTAACAGGAAAGTAGCAAATATTCAAATATCTCCAGCCATTTGGGGTTCTCGGGGGTTCTTTAATTCTCAGGGATGGCTCCGTCCACTCACTCAATCCTTTGGGAATGCCAGTCCAGAATAGGCCCCTTCTTTATGTTTCCTTCAAGTCTTCTAACTTCGAAGAAACCTTGGAAGCCAACACTGGCATCCTCATGTTATTGCCTTATCGGCACCCCCAGGATGAAATGAGGACCTTCCACACGCTAGGCTAACAGCTATCCCATCCCTCACCCCCATTTTAGAGAGAAGGCGTAAAGGCACAGAGAGGTGAAAGAAGCCCAAGATCACACAGTTAATAAATGGCAAAGATGGAATTCGTAAGCGGGCTCTGACTTGCCTTTGAGGTCAAACCCCTCTAGGCTACCAGATCCTCTGCTGTCAGTGTTACCACATCCAATTGCAATAAATGGTGGAATGGTGAATACATGTGGGCAGAAAGTGTGAGGGGCTGCAGCTGAGGAAGGACCCCAGTCAGTCAGGGGCTCTGGCAGCGATCTCCAGGGACCGTGCACGACGTGCGAGAGGCTGCAGTCTCATGGATGGCAAAAAGGACTCTGAAAAAAATGTCACCCAGGGAAAAGTGTAAAGTTCAAAAGCAGGGAGCTGCAGAAGCCGGAGGGGAGAGCAGCAGCCAGGCGGCCTGGCCCTTGGCTGTTAGGGTTCAGCAATGAAGCTGGAGGCCTTGGGAAGGTGTGAGGCTTTGTGAGGGAAGCGAAACTCTGCTTTAAGCATGTTTAGTTTAAGCTGTTGGCAGAACATCCAAGTGGAAATAGCTTACACATAGCCAGGAATATAGGACTGGAAAGAAACTGTGAGGTTGTGTCAAAAAGAGCAATCGACAGGATGACTTTGGGCCAAACTGTGGAGAACTTTCCCTTGCCTCTCTCCATTGACACAGAGAGGGGCTTTCGACTGAGGGCCCCAGGGACACTGGCTTTTCACTGCAGCCCCCCCCCCTTTCCCCTCCCTGGCCAGTAGAGTCTAGTATAATCCCAGGCGGACACATGCTTCAAATCCCTGAGGGACAGTGCAAGGGTCTCTCAGTCTGTAAATTTCTCCACACCAAGGATTGACAGGGGCCTCATCTCACTTTGCCAACTCCATGTGGGCTAGGCCTCAGGGATGCAGGTCCTCCCTGCTTTCCTTTGCACTTCTAGAACCCGAGCCTTTGGGGTATTGTGTGTTTCCCTTTTTTTTTTTTTTTTTGCCATCTGCCATTCTCAGATCAACACATGATCTCCCATCGTACTTCATCTTTAAAAAGGCGAGATCATTATTTTCTTCTTTTTCTTCCTCATGGTAAGAACTGAACTCATAGCCCCATGTTACACTGGAAGTGCTCTACCACAAAGCATATCTGAGCCCTAGGCAAAGCCATTTTTAACCTGACTCCCTGTAACATCAGACTGAAACTTCCGTGTACCTAACCCTGAGATGTGATGGCCTTTCCCCCCAATTCCATTTCTCGCTGGGGGCATTCTCCTGCATGTTCCTCTCTCAGGCCCAGGCCCTGACCTTCTAAGCCTACCAAGTCCATTTTAGCTGAGGCTTCACACTAGCTCTCCTCTGTCTGAGCGTCTGTTGGCACAGAGAAGTCTCCCAGATTGGGCCACTAGGTCCTGTCGTACTTGGCCTTTGACTTTGGGTGCTGGGAGTCCTCTTGGACAAAGATAACTCTGCGATTCACTTTATGTGCACAACCTGGACAATTAGAAATATTTTTGTGGGTTCCCACTCACTGCTACAGACATCTGTCCCTCCAGACACTGGAGCTGGAGGTGGCCCGAGGATGCTAGGATGTGCCACCTAAGCCCACAGGCTCACAGGCCTGTTTGTTCAAGGTGCTTCTCCTGCTTAGAAGTGTCTCCTCTTGGGGCTGGAGAGATGGCCTAGTGGTTAAGAACCGTCTTTAACTCCAGTTCCAGGGGAAGCCGACGCCCTCTTCTGACCTCCGTGGCATTGCACGACATGGGTGCACAAACCTACATGCAGACAGTACATTCATACCCATAAAAAATAAAATTAAAAAAAGAAGTGTCTCCTCTGGCAGGATTGACTACAACCACATGTTGCTTCCTCCTGATTTTGCATATGCACCCTAGGGTGAGAAGAACCCAAGCTGAATTTCGTTGCGCAACCTGCACAAAGCAAACTTTGAGCAGCCCTATAGAATTGAATGTGGATCCCTACATGGGTTAGGTTTCCAGTACTCCCCTCCCAAGCACATTAGTGCAGTGGAGCATTATTCCTTCTAGTTCTGAATTTAACATCAGTGGCAATGATCATGGAGCACTTACTGGGTGACAGATCCTTGCTGTTCATAGTGCTCACCTAGTTCCCACAACAACCTAAGGTGTTAGCTGAGTACTGCTACCATGTAATTCATATTTTACTAAAAGATAAAAGAGGCACGGGTGTGGCAGAGCTTACCAGGGTTGTAAACCCTTATGCATTTGGGACTGAGGAATCAAGGCAGGCAATGTCTTTGCTGCTGACCATTGTGTATTACTGCCTCCTTAAGAATATCCATTGCCAAGTCACGCATGGTGGCACACGCCTTTAATCCTGGCACTGGGTAGGCAGAGACAGGTGGAGCTCTGTGAGTTCAAGGCCAGCATGGTCTATATAGTGAGCTCCAGGACAGCTGGGGCTACAGATAGACCTTGTCTCAAAAATACCAGAAAAGAAGGGCTGGAGAGATAGCCTAATGGTTAAGAGCACCGACTGCTCTCACAGAGGACCAGGGTTCGATCCTCTGAGGCATTGCACGACATGGGTGCGTAAACCTACATGCAGACAGTACATTCATACACATACAAAAAAAAAAAAAACAAAAAACAAAAAGATGCCAGGTGTGGTGGCACACGCCTTTAATCCTAGTACTTGGGAGGCAGAGGCAGGTGGATCTCTGTGAGTTCAAGTCCATTCTGGTCTACAGAGCAAGTTCCAGGACAGCTGGGGCTACAGGGAGACCCTGTCTCAAAAAAGACAAAAAACAAACAAAAAAACCATTGCTACTTGCCCCTTGTACTTCATAAAAACCTTTTTCTTTATGTGTATGAGTGTACTATCTGCATGTAGGTTGGTGCGCTGTGTCGTGCAGTGGCATGGAAATCAGAAGAGGGTGCAGATTCCTCTGGAACTGGAGTTAAAGACGGTTCTCAGCCCCATGTGGGTGCTGGGAATAGAACCTGGGTCCTCTGCAAGAGCACCTAGTGCTCTTAACTGCTGACCCATCTCTACTGTCCCTAGTTCTCTTTTCTCTCCTCTTTCCGTGAAGTTTCTTACCTTTCTTCAAACCAAACGTGAAATATAAGTAGAAGGGAAAAATATTTGGGTGGAGGAAGGGAAACAGGGCAAAGAAGGCAATGGGGGAGAATATGAGCAAAGTACTTGTCCTACTTGTGTGAATAAGGCATGATGAAGCCCATCACTTTACACAATGGATATAAAGTAATGAAACCCAAAATATAATAATAATAATAATAATAATAATAATAATAATAATTAGTAATCACCACCACCATGGGCCTGAGGAGGTGGCTCAGTCAGTCAAATACTTGTAGAGCAAGCTTGAGGACTTAAATTGAATCTCTAGCATCCAGATAAAAAAGCCAGGGGTTGTGCCGGGCGTGGTGGCATACACTTTTAAGCCTAGCAGTTGGGAGGCAGAGGCAGGCGGATCTTTGTGAGTTCAAGGCCAGCCTGGTCTACAGAGTGAGTTCCAGAACAGCTGGGGCTACAGGGAGACCCTGTCTTGAAAAGACCAAAAAAAAAAAAAAGCCAGGGACGCTGGGCAGCATAGTGATCCACACCTTTAATCCCACACTTGGGAGGTAGAGGAAGGTGGATCTCTGGGAGTTGGAGGCCTGCCTAGTCTACAGTGTGAGTTCTAAGCCAATCAGGGCTACGTAGTGAGACCCTATCTCAAAAAGAGGGGGAAGGAGCTGGGCATGGTTCGCAAACGCCTTTAATCCTAAGCACCTTGGGAGGCAGAGGCAAAGGGCGGATCTTTGTGAGTATCAAGGCCAGCTGGTCTACAAAGGTGGATTTTCCAGGCCAGCCTGGGGCACAGGGAGACCCTGTCTCGAAAGAGACCGAAAAAAAAAAAAAGGGGGGGGAATGGGTGCTGGGGGAGGTGGCTCAGTGGTTAAATGCACTGGCTGTTCTTGCAGAAGACCCAGGATCGGTTCCCTGAGCCCACACGGTGGCTAACAACCATCCATAACTGTCACCACAGGCATTGCATGCATATAGTGCACTTGCATGCAGGCAAAGCAGTTTGATGCATTAAAAATGAAGGCCAGCTGTGGTGGTGTGCACCTATAATCCCAGTGCTAGGGAGGTGGAGACAGGGGGATCCCTGGGACTTCATGGCCAGCCAGTCTATCTGAATCACTGAGAGAGACCTTGGCTTAAAAAGTTAGAGAGTGGCTGGGTGTGGTGGCGCACGCCACTTGGGAGGCAGAGGCAGGCGGATCTTTGTGAGTTCAAGGCCAGCCTGGTCTACAGAGTAAGTTCCAGGACAGCTGGGGCTACAGGGAGACCCAGTCTGGAAAAGACCCCCCCAAAAAAGTTAGTGATTGAGGAAGATACCTGACATCGACCTCTTGCTTCCACATGAATGCACCCCCCCCCCCAAACATACACGAAGCAAAACAAACAAAATCTCAGGGCTAGACCTGGCAGGAGGACAGATGATATCACCCAATCCTCTCTCTGTGACAGAGGAGGAAGCTAGCACTACACCTGGTTATAAAGTCAAGAGCAAAAAAGACAGAACAGGAAGAAGTGTATTCAGTGGTGAGAGAAGGAGCAAGTGAGAGGAAGAGAAAGGTAATGATGGAGATAGAGTGATCAGGCACTCGGGGAAGAAAAAAAGGTAAGGAAAAGAAATCACAGGAGAAAGAAAAAGGCTCAAAGTGGGGTGAAAGCGTAAGTGACTTGCCATCTGGAAGCAGTGCAGAGCTGTGCAGCGGGGGCGTGTGTTTGTGGAGCAGGGGAGCTAGCTAGACCGACAGGTGCAAGGGCCCAGCTGCTGCCAGCCGAGAGCTGTCTGGGCCCAGTGCCCAGCCGGAAAGGAATAGGGCCGAGAGAGACTTCTCCAGGGGGATTTTGGCTGGAGGGGGGAACCACAGGAGGAAGCTCCCTCTCCTGGAGCCCAGTGAGGCTTGCCTCTGGCCAGCTCCTGAAGAGGAAGATCTCCAGCCACTCTTTGGACTTGCATTCTCTTCAAGCCTCTCTCAACTCTTGGCTTTGGGGTCTAGAATATGGATGATTCCCTGTTGTCTGGAATATGTATTAGTAAAGGTCATTTTGTGCTGGAAACTCAGCAGGAATAGGTAGAGAACAGAAATGGTTGTCAGAGTCACTGGCCACCCTCCCACTCGGCTCTAGGTGTGGCTTCCTCTCTCTACGGACAGTCTGAGCCTGGTTCGAGTCTCCAGGTTGCCACTTCCTAGCTGCTTGACTTTGGGCAAGTGACTAGCTCTTTGTGCCTCAGTTTCCTTAAGTAGAAGGTGAGGGAAAATAAGAATACCTACCTCATGAGGCCGTGCTAGGGTGGGATGAAATAATGTCTGTGGCTATAAACTCTGAAGGGCTGTACACATGTGAGTAATTACTCTTTCCTGACCTCTGTTCCTCGCTGCTTGGGGGATGGAGTTAGCCTTCCAATCTGAGTCCAGTTCCAAGCCTGACTTCACCTCCTTGGCCCCATTTTCCTCTTGTCACATAAGACTGCGTGGGAAGTCAGGCCTCCTAACCCACTGTGGTGGGCTCACAGCTGGCCATGATTCACATACAGTTTTTATTCAGGCCACAAATGTGAGCGGACCCTGTTTCAGTCACCAAGGCCTCAGAGGGGACCAAGGCATCAGTTTGGCCCTCAAAGAATTCTTGATAACTATACTGGGGAGATAGGAGAGCAGATGTTGATAGAGTAGGAGATATGGAGATGACATCTGAGCCAAGGCATTGGGGACAGCATGGTCAAAGGCCTTGATGGGAACTAAGAGACCAGCACAGAAGTGGCTTTGTGAGGTTGTAGGAACCAGAGTTGGATGTCACAGTAAGAAATCCAGCCTTGATATTGTGGTCATTGAAGGTGATGTGGGCAGATAACTGTGGAGTTTTGTACAGTTGGTTACTCAGTAAAGTATACTCACTGCCTTGACCTTCTTTCTCTACTTTCTACCCTCAGCAAGTGAGCTCTGGGCTTCTTGGAGAGCTGCCAGGCCTTTGTCCTGAACATGGCCAGATAAGGCTTTTGGTTCCCCTGATTCCCCCAAGCTCAGTAGACAGCACTTCCATTGATCCCAGTTTTCAGGCCTACACCCCATCTTCATCTTTCTCTCTCTTGCCCCAAATCCAACTGATAAGCACATGTGGTGGACTCTCCTTAGAACTTAGCCCTACAATCCAGCCCAGATCCAAAGCGATTCTCAGCCACCATCCTGCTCCTGGTCTCTGTTGCTGTTTTTCTTTTCTTTTAATCTCATTGTGTGTGTGTGTGTGTGTGTGTGTGTGTGAACAACTTTTGGGAGTTGGTCCTTTCCTTCCATTATGTGGGCTCTAGAGATAGAATTTAGGTCATCAGAATTGTAGGGCAAACACTTTTACCCACGGAGCCATCTTGCTGGTCCTTATTCTTCTTTTCTAAAATGCTTGTCTTGCCATATTTCCCAGGCTGCCTCAATCACTGATTAACTGAGATTACAGGTGTATGCTACCATGCCCCCCCCTTCTCATCTGTCACCTGGGCCACTACAATAGCCCCCTGATTGATATCTGCTTTCCAGCATTTCCCCCACCCCTAACAGGATCTTTCAGCCTGTTCTCTGCACAGCAACCAGAAAGATCCAGTTCAGGGCCCAGGTACCTGCAATGGCTCTCTGTCTCACTCAGGCTGAGAGGTAAAGTCTACACATGACCTGGTCCCTCCTATTTCTCCACACCCCCTTCTTTCTACCCTCCTCTCTGTTTCCCTTAGCTTTTGGTACGCTGGCCTTGACATTTCTTGTATGTGAGATGGTGCTTGTCTTTTTTCTTTCCTCCTTCTTTTCTTCCTTTATGAGACATGATCTCTCTATGAAGCTCAGGTTGGTGCCAAACTTGTGATTTTCCTGCTGTGGCTGGAATTACAGGCATGTGCCATCGTATTTGGCTCGAAGCTAGTCTTGCCTTAGGTTCTTTACATCTGTTGTCTCTCTGCTTGGAACACTTACCCTGATGTTCACACAGGTTCAATTAGGCATCTAGTCAGCAACAGTCTCTCTGATGGGCTTTCTTTGGGTCTGTTTTCTTTCTTTTCTTTTAAAAAGGGTTATTTAAAAGTATTTTATTTATTATTTTTATTCTGTGTGTATGAGTATATTGCCTGCATGTATGTAACTGCACCTATGTCGTGTGATGCCCCTTGAGGTCAGAAGAAGGTTTTGGATCCCCTGGAACTGGAGTTATGGATAGTTGTTAGCTGCCGGGTGGGTGCTGGGAATGGAACCTGGGTCCTCTGTAAGAGCAGTCACAGCCACTGCTAAGCCATCTCTTTAGGCCTGAATAGGGTTATTTAAAAGAGTAGCCTCGATGGGCATGGTGGCGCACGCCTTTAATCCTAGCACTTGGGAGGCAGAGGCAGGCGGATCTTTGTGAGTTCAAGGCCAGCCTGGTCTACAGAGTGAGTTACAGGATAGCCGGAGCTACAGGGAGACCCTGTCTCAAAAAGACCAAAAAAATAAATAAATAAAAAATAAAAGAGTAGCCTCAGGGGGCTGGAGAGATGGCCTAGCTGTTAAGAGCACCAACTGCTCTTGCAGAGAACCTGGGTTCGATCCCTGGCACCCACATGGTGGCTGAGAACCGTCTTTGGCTTCAGTTCCAGGGGACTCTGACACCCTCTCCTGACCTCCACGGCATTGCACGACATGGAGTGCACAGACCTACATGCAGACAGTACATTCATACACATAAAAAAGAAATAAAATTAACAAAAAGAGTAGCCTCAGTCCCTCTTGCAGAGGACCCCGGTTTGATTCCTAGCACCCACATGGTGGCTAACAGCCATCATAACTCCAGTTCCAGGGGATCCAATGCCTTCTGCTGACCTCTGAGAGTATTGCACAACATAGGTGCACATACATACAGGTAGGCAATACACTCACACATAGAATAAAAATGATAAATAAAATATTAAAAAACAAAAGAATAGCCATCTCCTTGCTTTATTTTTCTTCATAGAGATTATTAGCTTCTGCCACTTAGAAAGAACCCTGCAGGAGATCAGAGATTTCTGTGTTTGGTTTATGTCTAGTTCTCCAATTGCCTGGATATCAGTAGTAGTGTCTCTGTTGGATGGAGGGCTGGGTGAGATAGATACTAGATAGATAGTATTGGAGAAAAAAGCTACAAGAGGGGAGAGGGACATGGTTCAGTGGTAAAGCACTTGCCTAGCATGAGCAAAGTCCTGGGTTTTTTTCCCAGTGCCATAAGAAAAGCCACAGGAGACTCAGAAGTGAGAGTGCAGAGATCAGCCAGGTTAAATGGTCTCTGGGAAAGACGAAGGGCATTCTACAGAGGAGGCCACTGAAGAGAAAGATACCAGTGCTAGTTGATGGCTGACAGAGCAGGGATGGAAGGATGATGGTTTTTCCTCTTTCCAGCCTCCCAAGTTGCTGGTAACCCTAGGATCCTGTCATAGGGCTAATGATCAGGGGACGGGCACCCTCAGGAGGAAGCCTGGATTAGCAAGAAAGCTTCAGTGCAAGACAGTGATAGTGTTCACTGGATAGAAGAGAGGGCTGGAGATGGACATGGCAAGGCAAGGCAAGGCAAGACAAAAAAAAAAAATGAAAACACAGGGCACTAGTGGACTTTGAGAATGGTAGTTCCTACCCCTGCTAATAAGCAACTATGATTTTGATGGTTTGCTTTCCTCCCACTGTGCTTACACCCTGCATAGGAACCCCCTGCCCAGCTCAACTCTCCTTCTCACTTGTACTCTGCTTTCACCTCTACTTCCAATGAATGCAAGCCCATACCCTTTGTGAATCACCCACAGTGATTCCCAACAGGGCCTGGTCTTTAAAAGCATTTAGGTGACTTTTAGGGGAAGCTTGGGAGAGCTGGTAGGAGCTTATAGTCACCGTTCTTTCCTTTGACTCTTTTCAGCATTTACTGAGGTCTTACTATGTGGCAATCAGGAGTATTGTGCCCAAAGGGTTGGGAAAGGTCTGCAGGACAATGGAAGACACAGTTAAATAAGAATTTATCTCTGAGGTAAAAAAAAAGAATTTACAAATAGTCATATAAAGAAAATTGTTAAACATTTGCTATCTTTACCTGTCAGGCAGGTGAAGATGAAGTTGTGTGAAGGATGTATTGTAATCCCCTTTGTGGAGGCTTAGTTGGGGAGAACTGGAACAAGGTTTCTGAGAATCACAGCTCATCTTCTTTTTGTTTGTTTTTAATGGAGACGCCCTTTGATCCAGCTGGTCCCCTTCTCGAGGAAGTTAAACGACAAACGTGCAAAGGGAATAATAGGAGCGTCTTTACTGCAGTGGATTTTCTGAGGTGACAAATACACAACAGACAGTCAAGCATTTTACAGTGAACAATTCAATGGCATTTGGTATGTTCACATTGTGCAACTACGACTGCTGTCTAGTTCCATAACACTGTCAATATTTCAAAATAAAACCCATGCCCATTCAGCAGTTACTCATCTTCCACCCAAGCCCTGAGAAAACCAGTCTGCTGCCAGTCTTTATGGATTTGCTCATTCTGAATATTTAATTGAAATTATTCTTTTTTTAATTTTGTTTTTTTTTTTTTTTTTTTCTTTCTTTTTTTCCATAGCTGGCCTGGAACTCACTCTGTAGACCAGACTGGCCTTGAAATCAGAGATCTGTCTGCCTCCCGAGTGCTAGGTTTAAAGGTGTGTGCCACTGTGCCTGGCTTAAAAACTGTTCTTAGCCACCATGTGGGTGCTGGGAATCGAACCCGGGTCCTTTGCAAGAGCAGTCGGTGCTTTTAACCACTGAGCCATCTCTCTAGCCCCTTGTTTGTTATTTTGAGATATAATTTGATTCTGTAGCCCAGATTAGCCTCAACCTTGAGATCCTCCTCAAATTCTCAAGTGTTGTAAAGTTTTGCTTGACCAGGTTCAACTTATTCTGAATATTTTATATAAAAGGAGTCAGACAATGTGTGTGACTTTTTCTGTTTGGTTTCTTTCACCTAGAATAATATTTTCAGGTACATTAGTAAGTATCAGCACTTAATACTATTTTCCATTCACTAAGTTATGGGCATTTACTTAGCTGTTACAGTATTTATTTGGCTACTTTTGGCTATTGTGAATAGTGCTGCTATGGGCATTTATATGGAAGTATTTGTGTGAAAGCCTCTTTTTCATTTCTTAAGGGCACATAGTTAGGAGTGGGATTGCTGAGAGGTAGAGTAATTCTATGTTTAGCTTGTTGAGGAATCACCAAACTGTTTTCCACAGCAACTGTGGGATTTTTCTATCCCCCTAGCAATACATGAGGGATCCTGTTTCTTCACATATTCAACTTTTGTAATTTTCACACTTTTTAATTTTAGCCACCCTTGTGTGTGTGAAATGGGATCTCATTGTGGTTTTGATTTGCATTCCCAAATGACTAATGATGTTC
Source organism: Rhizomys pruinosus (assembly GCA_009823505.1). NCBI lineage: Eukaryota > Metazoa > Chordata > Mammalia > Rodentia > Spalacidae > Rhizomys > Rhizomys pruinosus. Next base: position 734,893 of record VZQC01003777.1, on the reverse strand, counting down.
AACATGTTTTCATGCGTGTTCAATATGTTTCATTTGTATGTCTTCCATGGAGAAATTTCCAAGTTCTTTGCCTGTGTTAAAAACTGAGTTGTCCTTTTGTGGTTTGTGTTTTTCTGCTTTCTCCCCCTCCCTCTCCTCATTGCACTCTTCCCCTTTCTCCCTTTCTCTCATTGCTGGGAGTGGCTAGACAGAAGATAAGCACTGGACCACTGAACTACTCCCATGCCCCTCACTTTATTTTTTCTCCTCACAGTTTTTATTAGAATGCAGAAATTGTACAGAATAATGATGTTCATTGTGAGAATTTTTTTTGGATACAGAGTCTCAAGTAGTCCAGGCTGGCCTTGAACTTACTGTGTTGAGCTGTGTCAAGCTCCTGTTTCTCCTTCGTCTACCTCCCAAGTTCTGAGATTACATGGGGGTGCCACCATACCTGAATCATTGTAAAATTTTCCTACATTCATATATTGTGCTTTGATCATAGTCACCACCCTGATCACCTGCTCTGCACTAATAGTCCTCTGTCTACATTCATGCCTTCTCCCAGATTCCCCACATTTGATACTTCATTTTGACTTTGTCTTATTTTACTTATCATGATAATCTCCAGTTTGCTCCATTTTTTTCTGCAATTATATGATTTCATTGTCCTTTATGCTTGAATGATACTCCATTATGTATATATAGCACATTTTAATTCTCTTTTCATCTATTGGTGGACACCTGGGCTGATTCCTGTATCTGCTGTTGTGACTATGGTGTGGTAAACATGGTGTCCAAGTATCTCTGTGGAATGTGACTTTAAATTCCTTTGAGTACATACCTGAATGGTATACATGAATCATTGGGTAGTTATTTTAATTTTTTTCATTTATTACTATTATTGTGTGTGTATGATGTATATGTGTGGTTATGTGTGGCATGAAGCATGTGTAGTCAGTCAGAGGATAACATTTTAGAGTTGGTTTTCTTCTTCTATCTTGCCATGGGTCCAGAGCATTGAACTTGGGTTCCCAGGTTTGTGCTCTAAGTGCCTTTACTGATGAGCCATCTCAACAGGCCCATAGAGCAGCTTTAGTTTTAAAATTTGAGAAACTTCCATATTGATTTCCATAGTGGCTGCACTAATTTACATTTCCAGCAGCAGTATATATGGGTTGTCCCCCCCTCCCCGCCACCACCACCACCACCACCACCACCACCACCACCACCACCAGCATTTGTTGCTTTGTATTTTCTTGGTGATAACCATTCTGACTGGGTGAAATGGAATCTTAGTGTAGTTTTGATTTGCTTCTCCCTGTGGTCGCTAAAGATATTGAACACTTTTTTTTTAATGTATTTTTATTGATGCTTTGTGTATTTCATACATCATTTTCCAATTCAGTTCAGGCATATATCCCCTTCCCTTCCCCCCCTGACCCGAGTTTTGTGCACAGACCCCGCATACAACAAACCCAAAACCATCATCACTAAAAAATAACACAAAAAAAAAAGAATAAAGAAAAAACATATCCAAACACACAAAGCAAAAAAAAAAAAAGTGCCAAATGACTCTTTGCATGAAAAAAATCCATCGTAAAATTCATATTTTATCTCAAAGGACCCCAAATAGTAAACATTATCTTGAAAGCAAGAAGGACATAGCCAGGCATGGTGGCGAAGCCTTTAATCCTAGCCACTGGGAGGCACATGCAGGATGGGATCTTTGTGAGTTCAAGGCCAGCTCCTGGTCTACATTTACTGAGTCTCCAGGAACATCCGGACGCAGGGGGACCCTTGTCTCAAAAAGACCAAAAAAAAACAAATATAGAAAAAGAAAAGAACCACAGTTGGAGAATTAACATTCGACAGTAAAAAGACAAATTTACTATGAAGCTGTACTAACCAAAGTAGTGCATTACTAGCATAAAAACAGGCCTACTATACAATGAATGGATACAATCGCCACAAAATAATCCATACAAACTATGGCTAATTGTGTTTTGAATAGATTAGGTTACCTACGTCCATTTAACTGAATGAAGAAAAGAAAAGTCTGTCAACAAATGGGTTATACATTTCCAATTGCAAAAGAAAACATGCAAGTACGCTCTATCTCACACTAAGAAATGAATTTGAAATAGATCACATTTTTTGTAAGAGCCCAAACTATAAAACTCTTAGAAACAGGGGGAAGGTGTGGTTAAATCTTCATGACCTGAACCTGTGGCAGTTGGTATTCTAGATATGACACTGAATAGCATAATTAACAAAGGAAAAATACATTGCACTTCATCTAAAATACTTTTTTCTTGCAATGACCCGAGTTTTGTGCACAGACCCCGCATACAACAAACCCAAAACCATCATCACTAAAAAATAACACAAAAAAAAAAGAATAAAGAAAAAACATATCCAAACACACAAACAAAAAAAAAAAAAAAAAGTGCCAATGACTCTTTGGCAGAAAAAATCCATCGTAAAATTCATATTTTATCTCAAGGAACCCCAAATAGTAAACATTATCTTGAAAGAAGAAGGAGCATAGCCAGCGCATGGTGGCGAATGCCTTTAATCGCTAGCCACTTGGGAAGGCACAGCAGGAGGGATCTTTGTGAGTTCAAGGCAAGTCCTGGTCTACATTACTGAGTCTCCAGGAACAACCGGACGCTAGCGGGAGACCCTGTCTCAAAAAGACCAAAAAAAACAAATAAAAAAAGAAAAGAACACAGTTGGAGAATTAACATTCGACAGTAAAAAGACAAATTTACTATGAAGCTGTACTAACCAAAGTAGTGCATTACTAGCATAAAAACAGGCCATACTAGTACAATGGAATGGAACAATCGCACAAAATAATCCAAAACACTAATGGCTAATTGGTTTTGAAGATAGGTTACTTAGTCACTTTAATGCATAGAAAAGAAACTAGTCTGTCAAACAAATGGGTTATACATTTCTACAATGCAAAAGAACATGAAGTGTCTATCTCACACATAAGACAATAATAATTGAAATAGATCACATTTTTTGTAAGAGCCCAAACTATAAAACTCCTTAGAAACAGGGGGAAGTTATATCTTCAGACTGAACCTTGTGGACAGTAATGTATTTATGTATTAAGTACATGACATGTCATGAGGTTGTAAGCAGAAGGAAAAATACATTGCACTTCATCTAAAATATCTTTTTTCTTGCAA
>VZQC01003777.1:703988-721651 GCA_009823505.1 Rhizomys pruinosus | reverse complement strand
TGCAATGCCGCGGAGGTCAGAAGAGGGTCTCAGATTCCCCTGGAACTGGAGTTCTCCTGGAATTGGAGTTACAGACGGTTCTTAGCCGCCATGTGGGTGCTGGGGATCGAACCCGGGTCCTCTGCAAGAGCGTCGGTGCTCTTAACCGCTAGGCTATCTCTCCAGCCCAAGAAGTCATTGGCACTTTTATAGCAATTACATTCACTTTTGGTAGTGTTTCCACCATTCCATCATGGTCTTCTTATCTATGAACACAAAAAGTCTCTCTGTTCATTTGTGCCTTCTTTAATTTCTTTAAAGACAGCAACATTTTCTAGTTTTTAGTTCATAAGTGTTTATGCTTGAGCTTTTCACTCTGTTGCTGCTCTTGCGAATAGAATTGTTTTCTTTTCTTTTTCCTGTTTGACACAGAGTTTCATGTATCCAAGGCTGTTCTGGAATTTGTTTTGTAGCCAGGAATGACCTTGAACGTCTGATTCTCTTGCCTCCACCTCTCTAGTGCAGGGATTACAGGTGTACACCATCATCTTAGTTGATGCGCTGAGGATCCAGCCCAGAGTCTTGTGTATACTAGGCAAGCACTCTGCCACTGAGTTACATTCTCAATCTCTAGAATTATTTCCTTCCTTTCTTCCTTCCTTCCTTCCTTCCTTCCTTCCTTCCTTCCTTCCTTCCTTCTTTCCTTCCTTCCTTTCTTCCTTCTTTCCTTTCTTTTTTCTCTCTCTCCTTTCTCTCTTTAATATTTTATTTATTTATTTATTTATTTATTTATGCACATGTGCACCTAAGTCAAAGAACAAATTGCAGGAGTTGTTTCTCTGCTTTTCTTCTGTGGTTCTCCAGGAATTGAACTCAGATTGTCAAGATTGTCAGCAAGTGCCTTGGCCCACTGAGCTATCTTGCTGGCCCAAGAATTGCTTTCTTTTTTTTTTTTTTCCCGTCTTTTTGAGAAAGGGTCTCCCTGTAACCCCAGCTGTCCTGGAACTCGCTCTGTAGACCAGGCTGGCCTTGAACTCACAAAGATCTGCCTGCCTCTGCCTCCCAAGTGCTAGAATCAAAGGCGTGCACCACCACGCCGGGCTAAGAATTGTTTCTTAAAAAAAAGGGGGGGGGTGGAGAGATGGCCTAGCTGTTAAGAGCACCTACTGCTCTTGCAGAGGACCTGGGTTCGATCCCCAGCACCCACATGGAGGCTGAGAACCGTCTTTGATTCCAATTCCAGGCGAAATCACCCTCATCTGACCTCTGGGGCATTGCATGACACTGGTGCACAAACCTGCATGCACATAGTACATTCATACACATACAAAATAAATAAAATAAAAAAGAATTGTTTTCTTAATGTTCTTTTTGGATTGTTCATCGCTGCTGTATAGAAACAGAGTTGATTTTTGTTTGTTAACCTTGTACCCTGCAACTTTCTGAATTCACTTACTGGCTCTAGTAGTTTTGTTGTGGCGCATAGTTATTATTTGTAAGGAAAACTTGAAAAGACCCTGAATATTCATCAGTTGAGAATAAGTTAGACAAATGTTGGAGCAGCAATGTAATGTGACCATTTTAAGATAGCAGTTGTGTTTTACTTTTCTGGTATGTCTGAGCTATGTCATAATTAAAAATGAGTAAGGTAGCTCTATTCTTTTTCATTAAAATGTTAGTTTCTTTTTTATTAATATTTTAAGTTAGCATACAAACTACTGGGTTTTATTATATTTTCCTACATGTGTCATTATAGTTAGTTTTAATTTATTCCTCTCCCCCACTGCCCTCTTCCATCCCCCTCCCTCTAGCTGGTTTCCTTTCTTCTCCCAGTTAGTCCCCCCTTCTGCTTTCCTGCCATATGTAGTCCATTACCTTCCCCACCCCAAATTCTCTTTCCTCCCTCTCATAATTCCTTTCTAGTTTCATTACATGCACACACACACACACTCACACACACACACATACACACACTTTTAAATCTAGGTTCCACATATGAGAGAAAACACAGTATTTGTCTTTCTGAGTCTAGCATATTTTGTTTAACAAAATAATCTCTATTTTCCTGCAAATGTCATGATTTCATTTTTCTTTACGGCTGCATAAAATTCCATTTTGTATATGTACCACGTGTTTATTGTCCAATCATCTGTTGATGGACAGTTAGATTGGCTCTGTTTCCTGGCTATTGTGGATAGCTGAGCAATAAATATGGATGCACAAGTATCTTTGTGAGATATTGGCTTAGAGTCCTTTGGGTTATACACAGGAGTGGTATGGTATTAGTTGGGTCATCTTTGTTTTGGAGAGAATCTCCAAACTGCTTCTGGAGTGGCTGTACCACGCAGTTTACATTACCACCAACAGAGAATAAGAGTTCCTCTTTCCCTTCATCCCCACCAGAATCTGCTGTCATTTGCTTTCTTTTCTTTTCTTTTTTTTTTTTTTTTTNTTTTTTTTGGTCTTTTCAAGACAGGGTCTCCCTGTAGCCTCAGCTGTCCTGGAATTTGCTCTGTAGACCAGGCTGGCCTTGAACTCATAAAAATCCGCCTGCCTCTGCCTCCCAAGTGCTAGCATTAAAGGCGTGCGCCACCACGCCCGACTGTCATTTGCTTTCTTGATGATAACCATTCTGACTGGGGTGAGATAGAATCTCAAAATAGTTTAAATGTGTATTTCCTTAATGTCTAAGAATGCTAAACACTTTAAAAAAATGTTTGTTCTTGGTGGGCATGGTTGTGCATACCTTTAATCCCAGCACTCAGGAATCAGAGGCAGGTGGATCTCTGTGAGTTCAAGGCCTGCTCAACAAAGAGAGTTCCAGGCCAGCTGGGGCTACAGGGAGACCCTGTCTCAAAAACACCAAAAAAACTGTTTGTTTTCCACTTGTTTTTCTTCTTTTGAGAGCTGTCTGTTCAGTTCATTAGCGCATTTATTGATTGCATGATTCGTTAGCGTTTTTTGTGTTTAATTTTGCATATCCTAGATATTAATTTTTATGTAACCTGAATGCTAATCCCTTGCATGATATAGGGTTAGCAAAGATTTTCTCCCATTCTTTAGGCTGTCCTTCACTCTGCTGATTATTTCCTTTTCTTTGCACAAGTTTCTAAATTTCATGCAATCACATTTGTCAATTTGGGGGATTATTTCCTATGCTATTTCAATAGTAAGGTAGCTCTTTATGGATAGGTATGAAAAAGCCACATATGGTGTATAATTTAACTGAAAAAAAAACTCATGTCAGAGAACAGTATAATTTCATTCTTGTACAATTTACTTTATAAATATTATTGGGCATCAAGTACATATCATGCAGTGTGCCAGGCACGGGGTTTACATCCGTGCACAGAAAGATACAAAAATCTTATGTACAAGCCATGTACAGGTGTTGTGGCTCATGCTTGTAATTCCAGAACCTGGCAGGCTGAGATAGGGGGATTGCCATGAATTCTGGAACAGCCTGGGCTACAAAGTGAATTCTAGGACAGCCTGGAATACAGACCAAGACCCTGTCTCAAAACTCCAAAAACAGGGCTGTAGAGATTGCTCCGTGGTTAATAGCATGTACTGCTCTTGCAGAATACCCTTGCTCAATTTTCCAGCACACGTGTTGGGTGGAATGACTGCCTTTAATCCCAGCTCCAGGGAATTTAACACCTCTGGCTTCTGGCTTGTGTATCACCTGAATTCATGTGCACATGCCCCTCCCCAGACCACACACACATACACATATAATTAAAAATAAAATAAATCTTGAAAAACCTAAACCCCCCATCCCTGTGGGGCTGGCATGATGCATGTATGACTTGTACATTTTGGAGTTGAGCCTCACCAGGGGCCTTATTCCTGTTATGCACATGGCAGCCAAAGTGAGCTTTTTGGAAATCTGATCAAGCAACCCCTTTGGTTTTTTTGGTTTTCTCTCACAGTCTCACTCTAGAGTTAAGATTGGCTTGGAACTCACCAGGTAGTCTAGGCTGGCTTTAAACTCACAGCAGTACTCCTGCCACAAGTGTTGGGATTATAGGTGTGGGTCACCACACCTAGAAAACCCACTAAAACCACGTACTTTTGGGGGGGGTCTTAATTTTTTTTGTCTTTTTTTTATGAGACAAAGTTTCCCTATAGCCCCAGCTGGCCTGGAACTCACTCTAGACCAGGCTGGACTTGAACTCACAGAGATCCACCTGCCTTTTGTCTTCGAGTGCTAGGATTAAAGGCGTGTGCCACCACGCCCAACTTAAAGACAGTTCTTAGCTGCCATGTGGGTGCTGGGAAGTGAACTCGGGTCCTCTGCAAGAATTTTTTTTTTGTCTTCTTGAGACAGGGTCTCCCTGTAGCCCCAGCTCCCCTGGAACACCTTCATCTGTCCCCGGAGTGCTAGGAATAAAGGTGTGTGCCACCACTTCCGACTTAAATTTTTTTCATTACATTTTTTCATTACATTTTTAACTTGTGTGTGTGCGTGTGTGTGCACGCGCGCACACACACACACACACACACACACACAAACACGGGGGGGGGTTATAGGTTGCTCAAGTGCCATGCCATGTGAATGTCAGGGGACAACTTTGTGGAGGTTCTTGCTTTCCATCATATGGATCAAACTCATGTTGGCAGCCTTGTTGTCATGTGCCTTTACCTGCTGTGCCATCTCACCAGGATTACATGAGACAATTTTCCCGTATGTAAATGTACTTTGAGCATATTCTCCCCCAATACTGATAATCCTCCCATTTCTCACCCCTCCCCTTCCTCTTAGTTCCCCTTTATTTGTTTATGCTTCTACTTTCATGTCATCTGTACATATATGATTATACATACATATATATATATATGAAATCCAAGATTTACAAATGAGAGAAAATATGCCTTATTTTTCTTTCTGAGACTGAATTAATTTGCTTGATGTTTATCATCAGTTGTATCTTTTTTCCTGCAAATGCCATAATTTCATTCTTCATTGTGGCTGAAAAATTTCATTGTATATATAAACCACGTTTTCTTTAGCAGTTCTTTGGTTGATGAATACTGAGGTGGTTTCCATAGCTTAGCTATTGTGAAAAGGGCTGCAGTAAACACTGGCGTGCAAGCATCTCTGTGGTATGTTGGCTTGAATTCTTCTGACTAAATAATCAGAAGTAGTATAGCTGGGTCATATGGTAGATCTATTTTAGTCTTTTGAGGAATCTCCATACAGACCTGCACAGTGGCTGCACTAATTTCTGTCCACAGCAGAACTGTGTAAGGGTTCTTTTTCATGTGCGTCTTCACTAGCACTTATTTTTTTATGATTACCATTCTGAAAAAAAAAATAAAAAATAAAAAAGCTCCCAGTGCCGTTCTGACTGTGGTGAGGTGGAATCTCAGTGTAGTTTTAATTTGCATTTCTCTGATGGCTAGTGATATTGAATTTTTTTTTTGAGACAGAGTCTCCCTATAGCCCCAGCTGGCCTAGAATTCACTCTGTAGACCAGGCTGGCCTTGAACTCACAGAGATCCACCTGCCACTGCCTCTCGATTAAAGGCATGTGCCACCATGCCGGGCTGAAGACCATTTTTAGCCGCACCTTGTGGGAGCTGGGAATCGAACCCGGGTCCTCTGCAAGAGCAGTCAGTGCTCTTAACCAGTGAGCCATCTCTCCAGCCCCTGAATATTTTTCATACATTTTTTGGCCATTTGCACTTCATTAAAAAAATTTTTTTTTTCATAAAAGGAAAGTATAACCAGAAATAAATAATCAGTAAGGCCTGAGAAATTGTACTTCAGGTATAAAACTTGAGATCTTAGCCAGGTGTGGTGGCGCACGCCTTTAATCCTAGCACTTGGGAGGCAGAGGCAGGTGGATCTTTGTGAGTTCAAGGCCAGCTTGGTCTACAGAGTGAATTCCAGGACAGCTGGGACTACAGGGAGACCCTGTCTCGAAAAGACCAAAAACAAAACAAAACTTGAGATCATAGTAAAAATACAAAAAGAAAAAAAAAGAAAAAAAGAAAAAACATAAAATAATAAAAATAAAATTTTTTGTATGTATGTGTATAAGTGTACATATGTTCTCATTTGTGCATATGTGTGTGATGCATGCATGCACATGCCTTGGTGCATGTCTAGGTATTAGAGGATGAGCAACCTCAGGTGTTAGTCATCACTTTCATCTTATTTGAGACAGTATCCCTTTTGTTGCTTGCCACTGCACATTCCAGGTTAACTGGCCTGCACAGGTCGGCTTCTCATTGCATAGTAAGTAGGGGGACCGAGATTACAGATGTGTGCTACCTTGACTGGCTTTACATGCACTCTGGGGATTCAAACTCAGGTCCTCACCCCTACACATCAAGTACTTTATTCAGTGAGTCATCTCCCCAGCTCTGGACTTCATCTTTTCAGAACTATGTATTCATCTTATTAGCCTATTTAATGCTGGGTGTGGTGGTGCACGCCTTTAATCCCAGCACTTGGGAGGCAGAGGCAGGCAAATCTCTGTGATTCAAGGCCAGCCTGGTCTACATAGTGAGTTCCAGGACAGCTGGGGCTACGGGGAAGACCCTGTCTCCAAAAGACTAAAAAATTAGCCGGTTTAATTGATTGCTTGATTGGTTTATTGAGTCATGTTTGTTTAATTTTTTTTGTTGTCTTTCTATATCTCAAGTGGGAGAATCTTAATCTTCTGCCAGATCTCCTATATATCTCTCTTATCTCGTCTATAACTCTCTCTTACCAAAGATTTATCTCCCATTCTTTAGGTTATCTCTTTAGTCAATTATTTATTTATTTATTTATTTATTTGTTTGTTTGTTTATTGTCTTTTTGAGACAGAGTCTCCCCATAGCCCCAGCTGGCCTGGAACTTGCTGTGTAGACCAGGCTGGCCTTGAACTCACAGAGATCCACCTGCTTCTGCCTCCCATGTGCTGGGGCTAAAGGCATGAGCCACCATGCCTGGCTCAATTATTTCTTTTGCTGTACAAAAGCTTTTTAATTTTATCAGGTTCCACTTATCAATTGTTGATCTTATATCCTGCATGACTGGCATCCTATTCAGAAAATCTTTGCTTATGACAGTATCTTGAAGTATTTTCTTTTTTTTAAGAACACATTTTTTAATTTATTTTATTTTATTTATTTGTGTGTATGAATGTACTGTCTGCATGTAGGTTTGTGCACCCGTGTTGTGCAATGCCTTGGAGGTCAGAAGAGGGTGTCAGATTCCCCTGGAACTGGAGTTCTCCTAGAGTTGGAGTTACAGACAGTTCTCAGCCGCCATGTGGATGCTGGGGATCGAACCCAGGACCTCTGCAAGAGCAGTCGGTGCTCTTAATCTCTAGCCCATCTCTCCAGCCCTTGAAATATTTTCTATACCTTTTCCTCTATTTGTTTTAGAGTTTTAGGTATTACATTAAGGTTATTGATCCATTCGGAGTTGATTTTTTTACAGGGTACGAGACAGGGATCTAGTTTCATTCTTTTACATGTATATATCCAATTTTGCCAGCACCATTTGTTAAAAGGGCTTGTAATGATTAATCTCAGTTGTCAACTTGATGAGATTTAGAACCATCTGGGAGACAAGCCTATGGGCATGCGATGTGACAAACTGCCTCAAGCTCCTGCCACTGTCACTTCCTCATAGTGATAAAATAGAACCTTGAACTGTGAGTCAAAATCGTCTTCCTTAAGTTGCTTTTGTCAGGGTATCTTACCACAACAGAAAAGAAACTAAGACAAGGTTTTTTTTTTTTAATTTTTATTTATTTCTTATGTGTATGAATGTACTGTCTACATGTAGGTTTGTGCACCCGTGTCCTGCAATGCAGCAGAGGTCAGAAGAGGGCGTCGGATTCCTCTGGAACTGGAGTCAAAGACGGTTCTCAGCTGCCATGTGGGTGCTGGGGATGGAACCTGGGTCCTTTGCAAGAGCAGTCGGCTCTCTCTCTCTCTTTTTTTTTTTTTTTTTTTTTGTCTTTTTGAGACAGGGTACCCTGTAGCGCTGGCGTCCTGGAACGCACGGTGTAGCTCAGGCTGGCCTAACTCACAAAGAATCCGCATGCCTCTACCTCCCAGTGTTAAATGTAAAGGTGTGTGCCACCACACCTGGCTGCAGTTGGCACTACCCCCTGACGGCTAGCTATTTCTCCAGCCCCAACAAGGTTGTTTTTGCGTGTGTGGTTGTGTGTGTGTGTGTGTGTGTGTGTGTGTGTGTATGTATGTATGTGTTGTGTGTTGGGTGTGTGTTTTATTGTGGTGTGATTATGTGGGGGCAAGTGTGTGGTGTGTTGTGTTTCAGACAGGTCTTACTATGGCAGCCACTGGCTGGCCTCAATATCCCGCTATGTAAAATAATCAGCTTGCATTGAAAATTTGCAGAGAGCCAGCCTGCCTCTTCCATCCTAAGTGCTGAGATTTAAAAGCATGTTAACCAACCACCGGCGCCGGGCGTTCAATAGTATATTTGTGGCAATCGATCTGTTGTCAGAAGTCAGATGGCATTGCTGTGTGGAGAGTTTAATATCTAGGGTCCTTATGTTTCCATGTCTTCATGTCTGTTTTTGTCCCAGTAACTATAATACTTGGTTCGTGGTGTGTGGTGTGTGTGGTGTTGGTGGTGTTGTGGTGTGGTGTTTGTATGGTGTGTGTGTTGGTGGTTGTGTGTGTGGTGTGGGTGTTGATTAATTTTTTGAGACAGGGTCCCCTGTAGTCCCAACTGGCTGGACTGTGCGTTGTAGACCAGGCTGGGCTTGACTCCACCCAGAGATCCTCCTGCCTCTGCCTCCCGAGTGCTGGGATTAAAGGCGGAGCGTGGCACCAGACTGGTGTTCTGATTAGCTTACAGCAAATAACTGGAAATACAGGTATGGTTGAATACCGCATTCCTTCTTTTTTGCTCAGGTTGCTTTGTGGCTGCTGGGAAGAAGCACCACTATACCACTCCATGACTTAAACCTTTTTTTTTTTTTTTTTCTTTTTGATCTTTTAGTCCCAGATGGCTTGGAACTTATATGTAGACCATTCTGCCCTTGAACTCACAGATCCGCCTGCCTCCTGCCTCCCAGTGCTAGGATTAAAGTCGTGCGCACCACGCCCGCAGTCCTTAAACCTTTTTAAGGAAAGTGGGTGAGGGGGATTTGAACCCAGGTCCTCTACAAGAGTGGTAGGTGCTCTTAAATGCTATTACATCTCTCCAGCCCATATTTTTTACTTATTTATTTATTTTGGTTATTTGTTTATTTATTTATTGTTATTTTTTATGTGTAATGAATGTACTGTCTGCATGGCAAGTGTTTGATGCACATCGTGCAATGCCGCGGAGGTCGAAGAAGCATCAGATTCCCCTGGAACTGGAGTTAAAGACGGTTTTCGTACAGCTGCCATGTGGGTGCGGGAATCGAACTCACGGTCCATCTGCAAGAGCAGTCCGCACTCTTACCTCTGAAGCATCTCTCCAGCCCCTAAAGAGTTATTCCTAACACCAAAAGATTTATTTGAATGAAGTAACCTAACAAATACAAATGGTCCCATAAAGGGGGGGGTGTAGAATAGGGGGGGGGAAATGGGGGGGGGGGGGCACAGAAAAGCCACAGAAAGGAAGGAACAGAAGAATCCCCCGGGGGTGGAGTGTTAGAAAGCAGTGTTGAAGCGGCGGGCTGTGTGGGTGCCAGGAACTGAACGCCCCAGTCCGTTGGAAGGCAGGAAGCATGCGGACCACAGAGAAAATCGATTTTTTACTTTTAAAAAGTTGTGGGCCACCACCACATCCAGCAAATACACCGAGCCAGGGTGCATGCCTTTAAAATAAACCCACAACCCGAGAGGCAGAGGCAAGTGGATCTCTGTGAGTTCAAGGCCAACCTGGTCTACAAAGTGAGTTCCAGGACAGCTGGAGCTATAGGGAGACCCTGTCTCAAAAAGACAAAAAAAAAAAAAAGAAACGAAAGTGTGCATGTGTATGTGTGTGTGTGTGTGTGTGTGTGTGTGTGTGTATGCCTTCCCAAGCCTGTGCACATGAGTGTAGCTGCCCAAGAAGATGTCAGATCCCCTCTATCTGGAGTTACAGATGACTGTAGGACACTTGTCATTGGCACTGGGAACCAAACTTCGATCCTCTTCAATAGCAGTAATATGTTCCTAATTGCTGAGCCATCTCTCCAGCCTTTTTTTTCTTGGGGGGGGGTCTTTTTGAGACAGGGTCTCCCTGCAGTCCCAGATGGCCTGGAACTCACTACATACACCAGGCTGGCCTTGATCTCACAGAAGTCTTCCTGCCTCTGCTTCCTGAGTACTGGGATTAAAGGCATGCACCACCTTGCCTGGGCCTCCCAGGCAAGGTGGTGCATGCCTTTAATCCCAGTTTATTTTTTAATTCTCATCTGCTCCTTCCCTGCAGGATCCAGTCCGGCCTCCTCTAGCCCGCACAGGGGGCTCTCTGTCATCTGAAACCTTCTGCCTTTACTTTCAGTTACTTACTAATACACACCTTAAGCTTAAAAAAAAAAACACTTTAAAAAACCCTTTTATGGGGCTGGAGAGATGGCCTAGTGGTTAAGAGCACCGACTGCTCTTGCAGAGGACCTGTGTTCGATCCCCAGCACCCACATGGCGGCTAAGAACTGTCTGTAACTCCAATTGGGAGAACTCCAGTTCCAGGGGAATCTGACACTCTCTTCTGACATTGCACCACATGGGTGCACAAACGTACATGCAGACAGTACATTCATACACATACAAAAATAAATAAATAAAAATAATAAAAAATAATAAAACCCTTTTATTCATGTACTTGTTTGCTAATTTTAAAATATTAAATTTATCCTCTGTGTGTGTGTGTGTGTGTGTGTGTGTGTGTGTTTGCTTGTGCCACAGTGCATGTGCAGAGGTCAGAGGACAATTTATGGGAGTCGATTCTCTCCATCCACCATGTGGATCCCAGGGATAACTTGTGTATGTATGCACATACACACACAGATTTTTTTTTGTTTTTTTTCGAGACAGGGTCTCCCTGTAGCCCCAGCTGTCCTGGAACTCACTCTGTAGACCAGGCTGGCCTTGAACTCACAAAGATCCGCCTGCCTCTGCCTCCTGAGTGCTAGGATTAAGGCGTGTGCCACCACGCCCCACAGAGCACAGATTTTGAGAGTCTGCTCTCTCCTTCCATTCTGGGATCCAGGGATGGAACTCAGGGTGTCAAGCTTGCATGGCAAGTCCTTTTTACCCAGTGAGCCATCTTGCTGGCACACGGCTTTGTTCTTTTCTAAACATCACCTCGTCCATGCCCAGATTTCTTTTATTGTCTTAAAAACATCGTCTTGCTGTTGGTTTGTTTGAATGCTGCCCAAAATTCTGTGCGTCAGGAACACTGAGCTGCTCACAGCTTTCTTCAGTGCCGTCCTGCTGCCTGGAATGCCTGCCCCAACGTGGCCCGAGAAGCAGCTCAAGTGTCACAGTTGGCTCTTACCTTTGTGCTTGCCCAGGTCTAGAGTGCCTGCTTTCCTTTGAGTTCTGGAATACCCAGAATACAAAGCATCATTCTGAGTGTGGATTGAAGATTAGAGAAAGGCGCTGGCTGCTGTGCTATGTATTCTGGAATAGAGAGAAGAATGGTCTGCCCGGGCAATTTATTGAGGTAGCGACATTAGACTGGGAAGTGTATAAAGAGGAGTCAGTGTGGGAATGACATTGAAATTCCAAGCAGAAGGTCTAGCCTATATAGAAGCAATGGCAAGGGGCCCTTGTCCTAAAAAGTTTTCTTCGTATCTGTCTTTACTTCTCCCTCTGTGGAGCTCATGTTTTTTTGTCATCTGTCATATCTTCACTTGAGTGTTGAGAATCTGATAACAGCTGTGTCTCCTTGCCCCAGAAAAATCTACAGCCACACCTTTGCCTAACTCCTGAAGCCTGGGAACCTCAGGGAATTTCCCTTCCTCTGTGGGGCTCTCTCCCCGAGGGCAAGAGCAGGCTCTCCTGCTTGCTTCCCTATGAGCCCTTGACTGCCTGATGTTTACCGTGTCTCCCTGGCCCTTCACAGGCACTTGCCTCCCTGGAGGAAGGTCCAGGCAGTATACCTATTTAATAGAGGACAAGACTAAGGATCAGAGAGGGTGAATTACTTGCACAAGGTCACAGAGCTAGTGACAGGGAAAGGCCCAAACTTAGGCAGTGCTAGGTAGAAGTGGATCTGTTGTTTACCAAGGCTGTGCTGGGCACCCACGAGCCCAGTGCTGAGCAGGGTGTTCGGAACCCGTCTACTGGCAAATGCAGCAGGGAGATTGCTGCAGAAACTTTCTGGGAAGGAACTTATCGATGTGAAGACCAGCTTGGCTGCTTCCTTTCTCTCTCCTTCCTCTTCTTCCTGCTCTTCCATCTTCTTTTTTCTGTAGAATGACAATATTTGATTTTCTAATAAAGAAGTCTTCTACCTCAGTCTTTTAAATATAGAATTGGAAATATACTGCTCTCTCTGTGACAGCTCACAATGAATGCAGCAGAGGTAGAACCACTCTCCCCAAAGGTAAACTGGATTGGGAATTTTCCGTTGGCTTTTTTCTTATTTTTAAATTTTATTTATTTACTTTTTCAGGGACCAGTTAATACATTCACATGGTTAAAAAATCAGAAGTTACAAAAAGGAACAGTGAAAGTCTCCCTTACTCCTCTTGCCACTTGCTACCTGGTTTCATTGCCTAGAGGCAACTGAAGTGTCCCAGTTTCTTGTGTATTTTTCCAAAGATGTTTTATGCAAAAAAAAAATACATATACATATACATTTTCTTTTTCTTTTTTTTGAGACTTTCTGTTAATATATTTTTTCCAAAGCCATTTTTTTTGGTCTTTTTGAGACAGGGTCTCCTGTAACGCTAGCTGTCCTGGAACTTCCTCTGTAGACCAGGCTGGCCTTGAACTCACAAAGATCCGCCTGGCTCTGCCTCCCAAGTGCTAGGATTAAAGGCGTGTGCCACCACGCCCAGGTCCAAAGCCAGTTTTTTATAGCTTTGTGCATTGCATACAAAATTTCCAATCAAATCTAGACCCATGCCCCCCTCCATGCCTCCACCCCATCAGAGCTCATACATTCTGCCAAACATGTCTTTCATCTTTTTCTCAGTCTCTCTCAAAATTCTTGATGGAGATTACTGTTTCGAGCAGAAGTTCACCGTTTCAGTCAGTTCTTTGACCCAGTCTTTTTGTTGTTGTTATTTCTTTCACTTTGCATCACTCCTAAATATTCACGTATGCACGCCACATAGATCATAGGTTTTAGCATCTTCAGCTTATGATTTTTTTCTTTATTAGGCTGAAACATGTCATGTTCGAAGGCTCCTCCTTGGCAAGCCCAAAGCACCATCAGTTTTGCCATTGTGCTCGACGCTGGGGTTTTCCCTTCCCATAGTCACCAAATGAGGTCCAGTAAGCACTACGTCCTGTCTTGTACATTTTCTTTTTCTTTTAAACATTTTTTTATTTATTATTTTTTGTGTGTATGAGTGTACTGTCTGCATGTAGGTCTGTCCACCCGTGTCGTGCAATGCCGCAGAAGTCAGAAGAGGGTGTCGGATTTCCATGGAACTGGAGTTAAAGACAGTTCTTACCCGCTATGTGGGGGTGCTGGGAATTGAACCTGGGTCCTCTGCAAGAGTAGTCAGTGCTCTTAACTGCTGAACCATCTCTCCAGTCCCACATTTTCTTTTTCTTAGGTGGTAATTGACTCCAGGGCTTCACACATATATACTCTTTTTGAGATGGTTATTTTTCTTAACCATCAAGTTGTAGACACAGCCTAAAGTTTTCTTACAGTCTCTCTAGACCTGTGCATGCCTAGGAGCCAGTTGGAGGCCCTCCTGTGCACAATACTCAAAGTTCCCTTTGTGGGTTTTTTTTTTTTCTTTTTTTTTTTTTTTTTTTTTTTGGCTTTTCGAGACACGGTCTCCCTGTAGCCCCCAGCTGTCCTGGAACTCCAACTATGTAGACCCGGCTGGCCTAGAACTCACAAAGATCCGCCTGCCTCTGCCTCTGCCTCTGCCATCCGAGTGCTGGGATTAAAGGCGTGCGCCACCATGCCTGGCTGTTGGCCTCCCACCTCTATCACCCAGGTGCTGGGATTACTACCACATCCAGTTTTTGAGGCTCTTTTCAGATGCTCCCAATTTTTTTTTTTTTTGAGACAGGGTCTCCCTATAGCCCCAGCTGGCCTGGAACTCACTCTGTAGACCAGGCTGGCCTTGAACTCACAGAGATCTGCCTGCCTCTGCCTCCCGAGTGCTGGGACTAAAGGTTTGTGCAAGCACTCCTGGCTTAAGATGCTCTCATCTTTGATAAGTCATCAGCCCCTCACAAGAGCCCATGAGGTGCAGGCATTATTTGCTCTACTTTCTGTGTGAGGAAACAGATCTAGCAAGGCTGAACAGCTTGCTGAAACTCACACAACTAATTCATGTTTTCATAGTAGGGTGAGAGCCGAGGAGTAGTGTGGCTTGGTCCGGCTTGGACTCTGTAAGCAATAAGAGAGTTGTTTACTCCAAAGTCATAGTTTTCAAACTGTTCTAGTGGTCCCAATGTGGAACTGTGGAAAAAAGAAAGGGAACTGGACAAGTTACTTCTTAGTTGCCAGCCTCAGTTTTTTCATCTCCAAAATGGGGGTAATAATACCGACACAGCAGGAAAGATAATGCTATGTTTTAAATGAAAATGACCTGTAAGTGGGGTGTCATCCAATGTTTGCCTCACCTTTGTCGTTAGGGCCACTGGGCTTGAGTTTAGTACTACAGTGAGTGGGCGGATGGCAGCCTTTTGCTGAGAGCAGGGCAGGCTCATACTAGTACACTCTTGCCCTGCTCTGGAGCCCATTTCTCTGGAGGCTGTGCTTAGAGACTCCTGGGCAGTTAGAACAGCCCTGATGCTTAGCACAAAGTCTACCCTAGTGGGCGTCCCCAACTGACTTTGATCTTTATTATGGAAAATGAATCTATTAAAATAATTTTTAAAATTCTTCAGCAATTTGGGACAAGTATATGATGTACTTGGATGACATTTATCTCCATTGCCCTCTCTTACCTCCCTCCCTCAACAACTTCCTTTCTTACTTTCATGTCTTTTGTGACCTACAGTTTAGTTTGTGTTGCTCACGAAACTAATCTATTTTTTTTTAAGTTTATTACTTTGTTTGTGGGAGCCTGAGTGGAGCCTAGGGCCTCACGGGTGGTAGCAGGCATTCTACCACTGAGCTGTATTCACCTCACGGGTGGTAGCAGGCATTCTACCACTGAGCTGTATTCACCTCATGGGTGGTAGGCAGGCATTCTACCACTGAGCTGTATTCACCTCACCGGTGGTAGCAGGCATTCTACCACTGAGCTGTATTCACCTCATGGGTGGTAGGCAGGCATTCTACCACTGAGCTGTATTCACCTCATGGTGGTAGCAGGCATTCTACCACTGAGCTGTATTCACCACCTTTTTTTTTTCTATTCTAAAAATAAAATGTGGTTCACTAGAGAAAATCTGAAAAACATTGAAAAAGAAAGACAAATCACCCTTATCCATAGCGCGGCCCAGGAGCTCACCCCAGTTAATGTGTGGGCATATTTCTTTTTGGTCGTTATTCCCCTCATGCCTTTATAATTCTGGGCAGAGCAGTTCTTCATCTGCCATGCTGGTTTTGTGGATGATGCTTCTGTCTTTGGGGTATTTCAATTTTAATTTGTAAATATTTAAAAGGATTCCTAGTTTTACCTGTGGGGTTTTTACCTTAATGTTTTCCTATCTTTTTTTTGCTCCTCTCTCCTGCTCTCTTTCCTCTCTTGTCTGTCTTCTCTTGTTTATGTAGTGCTAGGGATGGAACTCAGGGCCTTGCATGTGATAGGCAAGTGCCGTTCTACTGAGCTTCACTCCAGCCCAGCATCGCCTACAGAAGTGCAATGGAACGGCAGCCACACACTAGTGCCTTCTAAGGCTGGGCAGAGGGTCAGCTCAGCAGCTTCTCTGGATCCTGTTGGCTCAGAGCTGAGGCAGAGCTGGTTCTTAGGTAGTGCCAGCCTGGCCAGGAGAAGGGGTCTCAGCTGCCCCATGGCAAAGAGCTCCCTTGGTGCCCCAGCACCTTCTGTCACTCTCCCCAAATGGGAAGGCATATCCTTGTCCAGATCCATTCCCACTGAAAGGATCACAGGGTACCAGTCAGCCATTGGTCTTACCAGGTGACTGCCTCTTAGGACTGAAGTCTTCACAGGGACTTTGGATGACCATTTTGGAGGTACATTCCCTTGAGAGGACTGGGATAGGGAACTGAAACTGAGTTAATGGGACCTTTGTGAAGGCAAACCTGTCCGCCCATTCACCTTTAATTTTTATTTTATTTTATTTTATTTTATTTTATTTTATTTTATTTTATTTTATTTTATTTTATTTTATTTTTTGTCTTTTTGAGACAGGGTCTCCCTGTAGCCCCAGCTGTCCTGGAACTCACTATGTAAACCAGGCTGGCCTTGAACTCACAGAGATCTGCCTTCTTCTGCCTCCCAGAATGCTGGGATTAAAGGTGTGCACCACACCCACCTACCACATTCAACTTTTAATTCTTTGAAATCTCCATTCTTTTCCATATAACCCAAACTGTCTTAAGCTCAGAGTGTATGTATAATTAGAATAGTGGGCATTTGAAGTGACTGGTACTAATAGACCATCAGGCAAACTCATTGTTTAATAAAAGCTTGGCTCTTCCCAGCTCAGGACACATTCAAAGCTTTTCTACTCCCTTCTGTGGAATGCTCTTCTCCACTTGCTTGGTGGCTTGGGGAAAATGCAAGGCAACTATCCCTCAGATGAGCTGCTGGGTGCTTGTTGAGCAACATGACCTGCTCTCAATTCAGGGCTCCCCAGCTTTGTGCGCATGTTCACTTTACCTTTCCTTGTTCAAGGCCAGGACTGGCCTGCGTCTGAGTCTCCTAGCCTTGTCACAGTGGCTTCATAAATATCTTCTCAATCAGAATATAAAATCATGCTGAGTGGTTGTCTTCCTTATCACCATTTTGCCATCTTGCCAGGAAGTTACACCGGCCATCTATCACATGTGCCAACTGTGTGCACTCGAGTCGGAAGTGTCCTCTCTACCTATGGACTTGTCCTCTGAGATCTGATGGGTGAACGTGCCTGCCTGTTCCTGAAGTCTTGGCAGGGCCGGCCCCTACTTAGAGTGCAGTGAGCCCCTTCCTGTGTATGGATGTGTGCAGAACCTGCACTTTCCTGCACTTTCTTCTGTATGGACAGGCCCTAGCACATGACAGAGCATGTCATCTGTCTCCAGGATCCAGGGTGGGGACACATTGGTTTCCCAGGACAATCCAGCATTTAGGGTGAGCCTCCCAGGTTGGGGTAGAGGAGATTGTGGAACCAGGAAGGTCATTCCTGACACTGTGCTGACAGGAAAAGTTTAGAACTGTGTGTTCTCAGTGACAGTTTACAAGTGAGGACAATGAGACAGATGGCTTTGAAAGATTTTTATTAAAAACAACATGGATGAATAATCCTAAAACAAAACCCACCACCTCCTAGTATGCTAATAGCCTGCCCCCTAGGGCTCTACTTAGTCCTAAGGCCCCCCGAACTTGCCTGTCCACTATTCCCCCTCCCCCTCCACCCAACAAGAACTGCACTCTCCTCCAACTTCTGACTTGCAACCTTTTTTTTTTTTTTTTTTT
>VZQC01003777.1:684343-699736 GCA_009823505.1 Rhizomys pruinosus | reverse complement strand
TTTTTGGTCTTTTTGAGACAGGGTCTCCCTATAGTCCCAGGCTGACCTGGAACTCGCTATGTAGATCAGGCTGGCCTTGAACTCACAGAGATCCACCTGCCTCTGCCTCCCAAGTGCTGGGATTAAAGGCATGTGCCACCATGTCTGGCTTGTTATTTTTACCTTATGTGTATCAGTGTATTGACTGCATCTGTGTAAGTGCATCTGTCATGCAATGCCTACAGAGGTCAGAAGACAGTGTCAGATCCCCTTGAACTGGAGTTACTGGAAGGTTGTTAGCCACCATGTGGATGCTGGGAATTGAACCTGGGGCCTTGGCAAGAGCAGTCAGTGCTTTTAACCACTGAGCCACCTGTCTAGCTCCATGTCTCCTTTCTCTTGCACTGTCTCTACGTTTGTCATACCCTTGGTGACTCGGATCACTACCCCAGCCTCTGGATTGATATTTTTGTTAGTAGGGCTGTTTCTTGGTCACCATCAGCAGTGCTCACAGCCTTTCATACTCCGCAAAACTTTAGCAACCCTTGAGAGCCTGGGAGCAAAGCCTGAAGACTTAGCCTACATAGGCACCATCCACTGGGTCTGCCTTTGCTTCTGTTTGCCTCTGCTGAGGCCAGCCCACAGAGGACTCTGCTGCTGAAGCAGGGATCCCTCCATCTGTAAACATAGCTAGTGCTCGGGGAATGAGTGAACTTATGAAAGGACAAGACACTGTGTCACAGCAATTTAGCATCACCTGACCACAGAGACAATTATAAAACAACATGAATAATTTCCACCAAAAGTTGATGATGAGCCATGTTGAATTTCGGTAAGAATAAACACATAAGCTTAGATAATGCCCATTGCCCCCTACCCGCATGTCTAGCTTTATTATCAGTGGGCGGGAGCCTGAAAAAGTTCTAAAGGGCCACACAGTCTGAGGCTTGGGAGACACGAGGTTCTTAGCACATTCTTGGCAAGTGGCTCCAGCCATTCATCACTAAGCAGGCATGTTAGGCCCAGTGGGACCAGATCTGTCCACTTCCCAGGAGAAGTCAGAAATGCACATTTTTAATGCAAAGTTTCTACAGTGTTAAATGTAGGTGACTGATTGAAAATCTTAAAGAATATGAATAGTCAAATCACTTTTGGAGGCAAGATGTAGGTTGTGGCTTCTCTATTTATAATTTCTAGTTTATACCTAAGACATTCCATTTCATTCTCAAATATCCTGGTTTGGATAATTAATCATACTAAGACTCTTCCTCTGGTATACAAGAAACCATTCTGAACCAGGACTCAGGAGGCCTGGGTTCTTTTTTCATGAGCTCTTTTGGATTTTCTGAGAAAACAGTCTTGCTATGTAGCCCAGCCCAGTCCAGCCGCGAACTCATGGTCCTCTTGTGTCAGCCTCCTTAGTGCGCCACCATTGACTAACTCATTTGTTTATGCATTTTTTTTCAATTAACATCTATGGAGTGGCTTCCTTGCGCTAGGTTAGCCTTGCTATGTGCTAGTGAGAATTCTCTTTAGTCTTTCTTTTTTCAGTTAATAGAGTTAGAACAGCTTTAGGTTTAGGACTGAGCAGAAAGTACTAACATATTCCCTCCCTTCCTGTTAACACCTCGCATTAATTGGAGACACTTGTTATAGTTGATGACTGAATATTGGTTATTATTAAGTGGCATTGTACAATTCCATGTATCCCACTATTACAGTATCATACAGAATAACTGCATTACTCTAAAATCCCCAAGCTCTACTGACTTAGCCCTTCCTTACTCTCCCTGGGACCTGTTGGTCTCTTTTTATTTCCTCTGTAGTATTACCTTTTCCATAATGTCTATGGTTAGAGTCATACAGCATAGCCTTTTCAGACTGGTTTCTTTCACTTGGCAATATACATTTATTTAAAAATTATTTATGTGGCTGGAGAGATGGTTCAGTGGTTAAGAGCACCGACTGCTCTTACAGAGGACCTGGGTTCGATTCCCAGGATCCACATGGTGGCTAAGAACCATCTTTAACTCCAGTTCCAGGGGAATCCAACACCCTCTTCTGACCTCCACGGCACTGAATAACACGGGTACACCTACCTACATGCAGACAGTACACTCATACACATAAAATAATAAAGTAAAAAAAAAATACAAGCTGGGCATGGTGGAGCACGCCTTTAATCCTAGCTGGGCATGGTGGAGCATGCCTTTAATCCTAGCACTTGGGAGGCAGAGGCAGGCAGATCTCTGTGAATTCAAGGCCAGCCTGGTGTACAGAGTGAGTTCCAGGCCAGCTGGGACTAAAGGGAGACCCTGCCTCAAAAATACCAACCAAACAAAAAAAATAATAATAATAAATAAAAATTATTTATTATTATTTGTGTGTCAGTGCACATGTCACTGTATGTATCTGGAGGACAGAGGACAGCTTTGTGGAGCCAGTCCTCTCCTTTCACCTTTATGTGGGTTCCAAGGATTGAACTCCTATTGTCAGGCTTGCACTTTATTTTATTTATTTATTTATTTATTTATTTATTTATTTATTTATTTAGTCTATTTTGAGACAAGGTCTCCCTGTAGCCCCAGCTGCCCTGGAACTTGCTCTGTAGACCAGGCTGGCCTTGAATTCACAAAGGTCCGCCTGCTTCTGCCTCCCAAGTATTACTTTTATTTTATGTTGCATGTGTGTATTACCTACATGTAGGGAGGTGTACCTCTGCCATGCAATGCCCAAAGAGGTCAGAAAAGGGCATTGGATCCCCTGGAACTGGAGTTATAGACAGTTAGCCGCCATGTGGGTGCTGAGAACCGAACCCATGTCCTCTGCAAAAGCAGTTAGTGCTCTTAACCTCTGAGTCATCTCTCTAGCGCCAGGCTTGCACTTTTACCCAAAGAGCCATCTTGCTAGCCAATACATTAAAGTTTTCTCTGTGTTTTTGTGACTTGATAGCACCAATATTCCATGGTCTGCATGTAGCACAGTTTACCCATTTGCCCACTGCCAGTCATCTTGGTTACTTCTAACTTTTGACAATTACAAATAAAGCTACTATCAACATTCAAGTTTTTATGTGTACAGGAGTTTTTAACTTATTTGGGAAAATACCAAGGAGAGCAATTGCTGGATCATGGTTTACTTTGGGCACAAACTGCTGAGATGTTTTCTCAAGGGGATGCATTCTTTTCTGTTCTCATCAACAGAGAATGGGAGTTCCTATTGCTCCATGTCCCCTCCAGCACTTCATATTGTCAGCATCCTGTACTGTGGCTGTTCCGATAGGCGTGTAGTGGTATTTTATTGCTTAAATTTGCAATCCCTTTGTGGCACATGATGTTGAACATCTATCCATATACTTTCTTGCTATGTCTATATCTTTGGTGAACTTCTGTTCATACCTTTTGCTCATTTTCAAGTTGGGTTGTTTGTTTTCTTATTGTTGAGCTAGTTCTTTGTATATTGTAGATAGTTGTCCAGTTTGAGATTTGTCTTTTTTGATTATTTAGTGTTTTTAATGTCCAATGGAACTTTCTGGGAAGATGGAAGTGTTCTGTATTTATGCTGCTCAATGAGGAAGTCTGTAGTCATTGTGGCCACGAAGCACTTAGAATATAGTGAGTGCAAGTGACGAACTGAGATTTAAATTGTACTCAGTTTTCATTAACAAAACCTAAATAGCTGGGGCTGGAGAGATGGCTCAGAGGTTAAGAGCATGGATTGCTCTTGCAGAGGACCCGGGTTTGATTCCCAGCACCCACGTGGCGGCTAAGAACTGCCTTTTAAGCCGGGCGTGGTGGTGCATGCCTTTAATCCCAGCATTCGGGAGGCAGAGGCAGAAGGATCTTTGTGAGTTCAATGCCAGCCTGGTCTACAGAGTAAGCTCCAGGCCAGCCGGGACTAAAGGGAGACCCTGTCTCAAAAATACAAAAAAAAAAAAAAAAAAGAAACTGTAAATAACCATACGTGGTCAGTGGTGGCTGTACTGGACAGCATAGACCTCTCGTGTTTTTGTTCCGTCATAGCATTGAGTAGGGGTCTTATATTGTCCTCTGTTTACAACCTCCCTCTTCAGTACATTAGTGAGCCCTGTGGATTCCAATTCCAAAACAGATAACAAATGCACTTACCTCCCCCCTTTCAGTACTGTCACATCTCTGACACTACCACTCTTTGCGTGGAAGGTTCTAGCAGTTTCAAAGCTGGTTCCTTGATTCCCTGTCCCCTATATCCAACTTTATAGCTATCAGTCAGAGTCTTTTGTTAGGACAGGTCAGACCACATCCCTCCTATGTTCCAAGTCCTCAATTTGGCCTCCAATCACACCTAGAATTAAATCTAGAAATCCAACTGCAGACCTGGCCGTTGGGCTTCTGCCTTGTGCCTGTGCTCTTGCTCACTCACTCCTAGCCATATAGCTAGCCTTCTTCTTCTTTTTTATTTTTCCTTTCCAGATAGGGTCTTACTATGTAGCTCTGGCTGGCCTAGAACTTGCTAAGCTGAGCAGGCTGGCCTTGAACTCAAAGAGATTTGCCTGCCTCTGTCTCCTAAAATTAAAGATATGTAGCACCATGCCCAGATACACAGGCTGCTTTGTGTGGTTTGAACACAAAGTTGCTTTCCCCTCACAGGGTGTCCTACTTCGTGCTTACATTAATTTTCCCAGGATGGTTCTCTCCTTGGATAGTCTTAATTTCTGCCTGAACTTGCCACCTCTAGATGCCTCAAATAAAAAGTCCCCTCTGGGGCTGGAGAGATTGCCTAGCGGTTAAGAGCGCCGACCTCTCTTACAGAGGACCCGGGTTCGATCCCCAGCACCCACATGGCAGCCGAGAACCTTCTGAAACTCCAATTCCAGGAGAACTCCAGTTCCAGGGGAATCCGAGACCCTCTTCTGACCTCCTCTGCATTGCACGACACGGGTGCACAAATCTGCATGCAGACAGTACATTTATACACATAAAGAAATAAAAAAAATAAAAAAAGACTCCCCTCTGAGAGGCTTTAGGATGACCCAAGCTAAATAGCCACCTCCGGTTACTCCTTATCTGTCTCGTGGTCCTGTTTTATTTTCACTGATGTTCTCAACATGCTGGAAGCATCTGTGCTTCTTTATTTGCTGGGAGCCTGTCTCCCCTCACAGGGTTTATGCAGCCAAGGGCTGTGCCCATCATGCTCAGTACTCTGATAACAGCATCCTTTACAGAGCCTGGCACACATAGCGGCTGATCACACAATCACTAAAGGAATGAACGTCTGTAGAGCCACAGGGCAGCCGATTGAGTATGTTCCTGCTAAACGCGAAAGCCAAAACATTGCTCATTGCTCCTTAAGGGCCTTATACACATGGCTGAGGCTGTGGCAAGCAAACACATGCCCACAGACGGAGAATCAACGCTCCAGGCTGGGTGGCAGATAAGTGTCTTTATCTTTGCTTTTTAATTAGTGCATATTGATCGTACAAAAGAATGGTTTTTATTATGACATTTTCACATATGTATACAATGTACTTTGTTCACATTCACCCCTATTACCCTCTTCTGTTCCCTCCCCCAGCAAAGGAGGAATGCCAAAGTGACCCTGGAAGACTTGGAGGCTGAATGGTCCCACAGAGGAATAGAGAAGTGAATTTAGAAACTTTCAGAAATACTTCCCAAACTACTGTCACATGAGTTTGCCTTTCAGAAGTGTTGTTGTAATTACTTATCACCTTAAAAATTTTTTTTTTGTCTTTTCAAGACAGGGTCTCCCTGTAGCCCCAGCTGTCCTGGAACTCACTCTGTAGACCAGGCTGGCCTTGAACTCACAAAAATCCGCCTGCCTCTGCCTCCCAAGTGCTAGGATTAAAGGCGTACGCACCACACGCGGCTTCACCTTTTAAATTCTGAGGCAGGGTCTTGCTATGTAATGCTGGCTCTCCTCGACCTTGTACGCCTCCTGTTCCAGCCTCCCAAGTGCTGGGATTACAGGCATGTATCACCACACCACATCCAGCACTGGGAGGCTGGGCAGGAGAAGCACAGGCTCGAGGAGAGCCAGCATTACTTTAATGCCTAGCTGGAAGTGGTGGGGCATACCTTTAAGGAGCACAAAGCACACTGAGGAATTATTGGAGGGATGGCTCCTGGGTAGCTGCTACCCAGGCTATGCTGTGGCCATTAAGAATCACCTATTCCAGGGGCTGGAGAGATGGCTCAGCGGTTAAGAGCACCGACTGCTCTTGCAGAGGACCCGGGTTCGATTCCCAGCACCCACATAGCGGCTAAGAACCGTCTTTGACTCCAGTTCCAGGGGAATCCGACGCCCTCTTCTGACCTCTGTGGCATTGCATGACACGGGTGCACCAACTTACATGCAGACAGTACACTCATACACTTAAAAAATAATAAATAAAAAAGAAATTTAAAAAAATTAAAAAAAAAGAATCGCCTATTCCAACCTACACCACTCCCTCAGTTCAGTCTGTTCACTGTATATTCATTATACACACCTTAACTGGGTCTACAATAGCTTTTGTGCTGGGTGCTAGGGTCAGAGACGATCAAGGTCCAGTTCTGGGCTTTTAGGAGTGTTCAGTGCAGTTAGGAAGAAAGTATGCGACAACACATCATCATACACGGCAGCAGGGCAACACCATACGCATATCACAGTGCTGAGGGCAGAAAGAGGGCACGGAAGGCCTCAGAGCAGGTGGCATCTTGAAGGACAAAGGGGAAGAATGTCGTAGGCAGCAGTAGGAACACACTGTCTTGTTTTTAGATAAGCACAGTTTTTGTGGCCACAGCCAAGGATGAAGGTCAGGGAGGGGGATAAGATGGCTGGGAGTTTAGAGAGGAGGGGGAGCTTGTGTGATATAGTGTAGAGTGAGCTTTTCAGTTGCTGCCTGTCACCACCAGCCTTTTTCCCCCATGGCCAGCTTTGAGGGATTTCCCTTTTACCTGGGTGCAACAGCAGTCCTAGAAATTTTTATTTTACTTAAAAATGTATGTATGTGCTGGACGGGCTGGCGCACGCCTTTAGTCCTAGCACTCGGGAGGCAGAAGCAGTCGGATCTCTGTGAGTGCAAGGCCAGCCTGGTCGGTCTTCAGAGTGAGTTCCAGGCCAGCTGGGACTAAAGAGAACCCTGTATCAAAAAGACCAAAAAAAAAATGTATGTATGTATGTATGTATGTATGTATGAGCATGCAGGTGCCTGTCTGTGGAGGCCAGAGGTGTTTGATCCTCTGGAGCTGGAGTGACAGGTGGATGTGACTTGCCTAAACTGGGTTCTGGGAACAGAACTCACGTCCTCTGAAAAAGCAACAAGCACTCTTAACTCCTGAGACTTTTCTCCAGTCCTTTTTAATGGCAGGGTGTCACTCCGTAGTCCAGGCTGCTCTAGAACTCATTGTGTAGCTCAGGCTGGGCTTCGACTTCCAGCACTCTTCCTGTTTCAGCCTCCACAGTGTTGGAATTACAGGTGCGACTGAGTGAACTGGGCTCAGTTCAAAGGAATTCCCCCCAGCTTTGGGCATGTGCTGATATGGACAACTGAATTTTTAGCTGGGGATTTTCAATAGTACAGCTTGCCTTGGAGTGTTGATCCTTTATGTCATCAAAAAGCCTTTTAATGATAAATCTGTAGATCTACCAATTTCCACTTGTCTTCCTCCCACATGAATTAGAACCCAGGGTTGTGGATTCATCCCAGCAGGCTTCTGGCATTTTCAGGCTATCAGTACTTAAGCATGGTACCCTGCTGCTTAGGATGCTCTGCTCAGCTCGCAAGGCACTACTGCAGGCGCAAACAGAATCAAAGCAATTTCTAAAATAGCCTGTGATTCATTTTTTCTCCCCTCCTGTGCCTAAATCTGCTGGCTCCATGTGGAGGGATGGGCACAAGTAACTGTAGAGGTGACATCACAAGAGTGGGCTATGTGCCTGCCAGGCAGCTCTAGGAGCTGGCCTCTGCACTTGTTGATCTGTTGGGTTGGGCGATGCCTCCCAGGCATTCGGGAGTCATAGCTCCCAGGTTCCTTGGTCAACATTCCTTCTCCACATTTCTTTTTCAGACAGAAATTCTGGGGTGGCATATCCAGGATAATCGGAATAGCAGTGGTAGGAAGAATAATTCATCCTTACATCTGTATAATGTTTTAGAGTTTCAAAAACTATTTGCTCCATTTTGTTCCACCCAAACACTGGTGGGAAATGGATGCTGGGTTTTTCAGCTTCAACTGGAGACAAACTCTCACTGTCTTTGACAAAATACTAATAACCCCTACTCACTTCAAGGCACATTCCAATTAGGCCCCGGATGCCACCAGAAGATCTGAGACTCCCTTCAGCATCTTGGTGCTTCCCAGAAGGATTCACCAGGACAAATGGTCTGGCAGGTAGTTTCTTATCCATGCCATCCCAATAGAGCCAGAAAATAGTGCCAGTCTCAGTACTGCTAACTCCTGCATATCCTGGTTTACAGCCCTACTGGTCCTGAAGACCTTTACTAGAACCAAAAACATGGCCACCAACTATGGAGCCCCAAAGACAGGGTGTGTCATGAACACCTGGAAGTCCTATCCGCTGCCAGAGTAGCTCAAAGACCTATGAAAGGAAAAGCCACAATTCAAATCACATTAAACCATCACTGTAGCTCTTGAAGGGAAGGGCTGCTGAGCCTAGTTATGAACGGCTCAGGAGTTAGGTAGAGGGATTCTTTCCTTGGAGGAACGACAAAAATAGTTCTGCAGTAGTCTCATGTTTGCTCTGTGACCTTCAAGCACCAAGTCCCAACATGACTTGGTGTCCACAATGCTCTACTGCCAGATTCAACATAAGATGTCACCTTCTGGGGGGCTGGAGAGATAGCTCAGGACTTAAGAGCACTGGTTGCTCTTCCAGAAGATCCGGGGTTTGATTCCCAGCACCCACATGGGAGCTAACAACCACTTGTAACTCCAGTTCCAGAGAATCTGACACCTCTTCTGGCCTCCATGGACACTGCGGGACACAGATGCACTTACATACTTGTAGGCAATACGCACATACACAAAATAAAAATAATAAATTAAAAATTAAAAAAAGGAGTCTCCTTCCATCTGGAGTCCCTCTCCTTATCTTCCCTAGAATCATGGCTACCAGCTGGCAAGCCAAAGGGTTGGCACAGTTGTGCTTGGCCCTCCCAACTTTTCAGTGTTACTTTTTTTTGGGGGGGGGGGGTGTTGGGGGCAGAGGACGGCAGAGGAGGCAAGCTACAGACACTCACCAGTACTGCAAGAATGGCAGATGTTCCTGCTGTGGTTGCTGTCATAGTCGCTACCGCCACCATCACCACCATATGAAGTCAGAAAGTCACAGGGCAAGATCACAGGTGCTGGTCAGTGCCATGAAATACCGTCTTTATAAATCAAGATGCTTATACTCAGGGAATTCCGTCTGCTGGAGATCTTGGCGGGGTATAAAAGTAACCCTTATCATGGTTGAATCTGTAAACTTTATGTGGTAAGTGACTGCCAGAATAGACAGCCGGTCACCACCTCCAAAGCAGAGGCTTCCCAGAAGTTGTTTTCCAGCTCACGGGGGAAATGTTCGCGTATGAAGTAGATTAAGGATCACCACCGCCTCAGTCTGTTTTAGAGATGTGAATAAAAACCTTGGCTTGGGACTGCTTCCTCTCTGGTTGACTGATTTTTCTATTGATTTGTATTTATTAGCTAATGAAATTAAAGTTGTAAAAATGATAACAGAAACACAATAAATCTCTCCCACAACTGGCTGTTTCTGTGTCACTATGGTGCATTCCTCACTTTGATTACTTCAAAGTCTATTATTTTGTTCTCAATTATTCTGTTTTTCTGGCACTGGAGAAAATCAATTTGTTTTATTTTCTCTTATTCATGCACTCAATTATGCTCTTCGGGCACATTTAATCACTTTGATGTTTTCATTTTATTGCCCGTCTCTAGGCACTTCAGCTGCTTTGCTGCCAACGGGCAAGCAGGACTAATTTGCATGTCACAATAGACTTGAAATTCTAACTCAATTTAGAAATCTTTATGAAATCTCCCTCCAAAATGTGCTTGGAGCTGCAAAGAGGCAGAAGGATGTGGGCAAAGCAGGAGCCATAAAGATGCTTCCCTTTCTCAAAAGGCCTGTGAGCTCTCTGGTGGCCTGACTGGTGTGGAGATGTCTCCACCCAGGTATAGCAGAAGAGTGTGTGGCAGCATGTCTTTGGAGCTCTGCTGCGACTGTGCAGTGAGGTCCTCCTGAGAGCTGCCAGGCCCCGGTGCTGGGCCTACTACTTTGCTATCATCAAATAACTCTTGGTGCTACTGGGCTTGGCTCTAGACAGCTCCTCAGTTGGTTAAAGGGCCTCAGAATAGATTAAAAGTTGCCACCAGTTAGACATTACAGACCCCCAAGTGGCTTACCTTTTTTTCCCTAATAATCACCAAATTTTCTTTTGCCCCTGCATCATATTAGCACTAAAAACTGGAGGAAGGTGAATAATATAATTGCTTTAGGGATGTACTCTGGGGGGGGGAAATACATATAAAATGCTTAAACACATTAGAGGCTTCTGACTGCTATGCAAAAATTCTTTATTTTTTTTCTAAGGTTGAGTACAATCCTTACCTTCATCCTAAGTAATAACATCTATCTATGAAATTAAAAACATTCAGGGCCGGGCGTGGTGGTGCACGCCTTTAATCCTACCTAGCACTTGGGAGGCAGAGGCAAGCGGATCTCTGTGAGTTCAAGGCCAGCCTGGTCTACAGAGTGAGCTCCAGGCCAGCTGGGACTTAAAGAGAGACCCTGTCTCGAAAATACCACCCCTCCCAAAAAAAATCCCAAAAAACAAAACAAAAAACATTCAGGCTATTGAGATGGATCAGCAAGTAATGTTGGCAAGCCTGACCACCTGATCCCCATTTAATCCTCAGGACCCACATGGTGGAAGTAGAGAATTGACTCCTCAAAGTTGTCCTCTGTCCTCTACACACATGCTGAAGTATGTGGATACATGCACGCACGCATGCACGTGTGCTCTTCACCTTTTGTAAAACTCTTTCACTCTCTTCATTAAGCTCTATTCTCAAATAGAATTCCCCAGAAAGACTTATTGACTATCCTATCTAAAATGGTGCTCCCATGAATGAATTACCAACAACACTGAATATTTATTTGCTTATGGTGCATCTGTCATGGTAGAATGGAAGCTCTATGATGGACAAGGTCTTGATTTTCCCTATTCTGTATTATCCCAGTGCCTAGAGCAGCTCTTGGCACAGATTAACATCTATTTGTTGAATGAATGGAATGAACAGTGGAAATAGTTGAATGAACAAAAATTTGAGATAGAAAATGACTCTAGCAATATTATGCCTCACTTTCTACTCCTGAGTTCAATTCTCAGTTACCGCGTGGTGAAAGGAGAGAACCAAGCAGCAAGGAGACCTACCCACTGCTTCATCAGTAGGGGATAGATGGGGAGCAGTAAAGAGGAGCCACTTAAAGCAGACTGTGATGATGCAGTCCTGTAATCCTAGCACTCAGGAGGCTGGTGGGAAGATTGTGAATTTGAGGCCAGCTTGGACTACACAGGGGAAACTGTCTCTAAAAAGGTGTTGCTTCCCATTCCTGGCAGATTAAGGGGGCCCGAGAGATGGCTCAGATTAAGGGGGCCTGGAGAGATGGCTCAGTGGTTAAGGACCCACGTTTGAAACCCAGCACCCACATGGCAGCCAAACAACTGACCTCTGTGGCCATTGCACGACACAGGTGTGTAGGAAGATCCAGTTTGAATTGGAGGCTAGTTCTCAGCTAGCACCCCTCAGGGCACCATGTGGGTGGGAGTCAGGGGACTTCTCTGACTCTACCCCAAAAAGGAGCAGACAACGTGGCCCAGGTGCGTGATGCTGGGTGGGGCAGCAGTGTGCACTGTGGTGCAGAATTGGGGGTCTGTGATTGGCTCTGGGAGCTGACATCATTTTGCTTATAAAAGCAGGCTGCAACAGGCAATAAATCGAATTCTCCATTACCATCATTACAGAATTCTTGGCCATCATATTTTGTGCACATACAGGCTGAAGCAGACCTGCATTTCATTTGGGTGACCAGTGGGTTAGACAGCGGTCCTTAGACCACCAATCTGGATGCTGGTGTGGTGAAGTGGATTGTGAGTGGACATAGGCTGGAAATAAGCCATCAGCCATCAGCCTGAAATTCCTGTCCAGGGGCCAGCAGTCTCTGAGCAGGTAGAAAATCTTGGCCAAGGGTGGGAAATGTTCCATTGTCCTAAGCTAAGGACCTGAGATGGAAGTACCTCTCAGGTCCGGTTACAAAAGTAACTGACTAACCTCTGCATTGAGAGGTCACTTCCCTACAGTGGCCGCAAGTGGGTACTGTGCTCCCCCTCCCTTAGCAGGGCTGTATTGTACCTGCTCATGGCAAAAGAAGCTCCCTACACAGGTGCACTTACACACATGCAGGCAATATACTCATACATATAAAATAAAAATAATAAAGAAAAGGGGCTGGAGAGATGGCCTAGTGGTTAAGAGCACCGACTGCTCTTGCAGAGGACCTGGGTTCAATCTCCAGCACCCACATGGCGGCTAAGAACCATCTGTAACTCCAATTCCAGGAGAACTTCAGTTCCAGGGGAATCCGAGACCCTCTTCTGACCTCCGCGGCATTGCACGACACGGGTGCATAGACCTACATGCAGACAGTACATTCATACACATACAAAAATAAATAAAATTTAAAAAAATTTAAAAAAAAGAAAAAAAAAAAGAAAAAAAAAGAAAAAAATTTAGTGGAAGGCAGGTCTGGTGGTACAGGTCTTTAATTCCAGCATTTGGGTAGGCTGAGGTGGGAGGATCACAGGCTCAAGGCCTGCCTGGGCTACAGAATAAAATCAAGGCAGATTTGGCAACTTAATAGGACCCTATCACAAAATAATGAAAAAGAAAAGTTCTGGGGCTATAGCTCAATGGTAGAGCACTTCAATAATGTGGGTGATGCCCTAGTTTCAGGCCTCAATGCCATATAAAAATTTTTATAAGGTTTTCTTTTTCACTTTTCTTACATTTATTTTGTGTGTGTGTGAGTGTGCACGCCATGGTGCATGTGTGGGGGTTGGACGACAACTTGCAGGAGTCAATTGTCTCCTTCCACCCAGGGGGAATAGAACTCAAGTTGTTAGGCTTGGTGGCAAGTGCTTTCACCTGCAAACCCATTTTGCTGGCCCTTGTTTATTTATTTTTTCTTTTTTTTGACTTTGAGACAGAGTCTCACTAAGCTTTCCAGGCAGGCCTTGTAGTTAGAATTTTCCTGCCATAATATCTTGTATTACAAGTGTGAGCCACCATGGCTGGCTCAGTATGTCCTTTTTCCCCCCTTTTTTGTATGATAGAGAATAGAATTATGTTTTAATTGTCTTTCCATGTGTCAATTGTTAATATATCAAACATTTTTTATACATTTTTTGGTATCCTGTTACCTTGCTGAAATCCTTTTGTTTGGTAGTGGTGGTGGAACTAGGAATTGAACCCAGAGTTTCATGCATGCTAGGCAGTCACTCAACTACTGAACTATATATTCTCAGCCTCAGTAATATTTCTCCAAGGACCATCATCCATAATAATATAGAAACAATGTTATTTCTTCCTTTCTGATATGTGTAGTTTTTACTTCTCTTTCTTGCCTTATATCGCTGGCTAGGAATTACAGTATTATGTTGAGTAAGAGTGGCAAGATCAGACATCCTTGCCTTATTTCATAACTTAGAGGGAAACATTCCATTTTTCACCATTAAGTATCATATAGCAGAACATCGTTTTTGCATTTTTCCCTGTCAAGTTGAGGCAATACTCCCTTTTTAAGGGCATATGCCTATAATCTCAGTACTCAGGAGGCAGAGGCAGGAGGATCACGACAACTTCCAGGTCAGCCTACTCTATATAGAATGTGCTAGGCCAGCCAGGGCTACATAGCAAGACCCTGTCTTGGGATGGGGAGAAGGCTCAGTGGTTAAACACTTGCCACACAAGCATGAGAACTTGAGTTTAAATTCCCAGAACCTACATAGCATTTGTTTGTAATCCCAGTGCTCTTGCTGTGAGATGGGAGGCAGAGACAGGAGAGTCCCTTGAAGCTTGAAGCCAGCTACCCTGGCATATATAGCAGTGAACAAAAGAGGCCTTGCATCAAACAAAGTGGAGGGCAAGGACCAACATCCAAGATTGTGACCTCCCTATGTGTGTTGTGGCACATACATACCTACCTGCATGTATACAGAACACAAACACATGACATATACACACATTGTTAAAAACTATAAAATACCTCTAATAACAAAATTGTTCTTTTCTATTTTGTTCAAGAGATAGTACAGAGTTGGTGTTATTTCTCTTTTTCAGTAGACTTCTCCAGTGAAATCATCTGGGCCTGGGGTTTTCTTTTATAAGAGGCTTATAATTTCTATGTTGATATTGTGGCCAGAAAATGTATTCTATGTAATATGTAATTTCAGTTCTTTTCAATTGATTGAGGTCTGTTTTATGGCCCAGGATATGTCCTCTCTTGGTATATGTTCCTTTAGTATTTAAAAATATGTATATTCTGCTGTTATTTGGAGAGTCCTATAAATGACAGATACTGTTACTTGATTACTGTTGACCTCTTCTACATCCTGGCTCATTTTCTATCTACTCAGTTGGTTGATGAATGAGGACTGATGAACTCTCTAACTCTAATCACAGGCTTTCTTTTTTTTTTTCTTTGCTGAACTGAGGGTTGAACCTAGGTCCTTGCACATGGTGGGCAAACGCTTTACCACTGGGCTATATCGCCAGCCCTAATTGTGTGTGTGTGTGTGTGTGTGTGTGTGTGTGTGTTTTGTGATAGAGTCTCACTATGTAGACCAGGCTGGCCTTGAACTCACAGAGATCTACCTGCCTCTGCCTCCACAGTGCTGGGATTAAAGGCATGCACCATCACATCTGACTAATCGTGGCTTTTGTATTATCTTATACAACCATATCATTTTTTCTTTATGTATTTTGAAACTTTGTTGTTTGATGCATACATATTTTGCATTGGTAGTCTTGGTAGATTGACTCCTTTACTATATGTTACAAAATACTGATGAAGGGGGGTGGGAATGTGAGGGGCGGGCATGGATGGGGGAATGAGTCTAAATTTGATTAAGAAATGTTGTATATGGGCTGGAGAGATGGCCTAGCGGTTAAGAGCGCCGACCGCTCTTGCAGAGGACCCGGGTTCGATCCCCAGCACCCACATGGCGTCTGAGAACCGTCTGAAACTCCAACTCCAGGAGAACTCCAGCTCCAGGGGAATCCGACGCCCACTTCTGACCTCCGCGGCATTGCACGACACGGGTGCACAGACTTGCATGCAGACAATACATTC
>VZQC01003777.1:650203-682547 GCA_009823505.1 Rhizomys pruinosus | reverse complement strand
AGTTATTATTGTCTTTTACTTAAACAACCAGAACTCTATTACTTTTTTCTTCTGACTGTGAGAGTAACATGTATTCATGGTAGAAACTGAAAATATAAAAAAGTCTTCCCTGGGGCTGGAGAGATGGCTCAGTGGTTAAGAGCACTGACTGCTTTTGCAGAGGACCAGGTTTGATTCCCAGCACCTACATGGCAGCTCTCAACCATCTGTAACTCCACCCTCTTCTGTCCTCCACAGGCACTGTGCAACATGGGTACACTTACACACATGCAGGTAATCCACTCATACACATAAAATTTTTCTTGGTCTTTTAAAAAAATTTTATTTATTTTTTGTGCATATGAATGTACTGTCTGTGTCATGCAATGCTGCAGAGGTCAGAAGAGGGTGTTGGATTCCCCTGGAACTGGAGTTCTCCTGGAATTGGAGTTACAGATGGTTCTCAGCTGCCATGTGGGTGCTGGGGATTGAACCCTGGTCCTCTGCAAGAGCAGTCAGTGCTCTTAACCACTAGGCCATCTTTCCAGCCCCTTTTCTTGGTCTTTTTGAGACAAGGTTTCTCTGTAGCCCCAGCTGTCCTGAAATTGATATGTAGACCAGGGTGTCCTTGAACTCACAAAGATCCTCTTGTTTCTGCCTCCCGAGTGCTGGGAATAAAGGCAGGCACCATCACACCTTGTACACATTAAATATTTTTTTTAGAAGTCATCTCCGAAGAGCACTACTGCTAGTATTTCTTTTTTTAAAAAATTCTTTTTTTTACATTTTATTTATTTATTTATTTATTTAATTTATTTATTTGGTCTTTTTTGAGACAGGGTCTCCCTGTAGCCCCAGCGGTCCTGGAACTCACTGTGTAGACCAGGCTGGCTTTGAACTCACAAAGATCCGCCTGCCTCTGCCTCCCAAGTGCTAGGATTAAAGGCATGTGCCACCATGCCCGGCTACATTTTATTTTATTTTATTTTATTTTATTTTATTTTATTTTATTTTATTTTATTCTATTCTATTTTATTCAATTCAATTTATTTTATATTTTATTTTATTTTATTTTATTTTATTTTATTATGTGTATGAATGTATTGTCTGCATGTAGGTTAGTGCACCCATGTTGTGCAATGCTGTGGAGGTCAGAAGAGGGTGTCAGATTCCCCTGGAACTGGAGTTAAAGATGGTTCTTAGCTGCCATGTGGGTTCTGGGATTCAAACCCAGGTCCTCTGTAAGAGCAGTCAGTATTATTATTATTATTATTATTATTATTATTATTATTTGGTCTTTTCGAGACAGGGTCTCCCAGTAGCCCCAGCTGTCCTGGAACTCACTCTGTAGACCAGGCTGGCCTTGAACTTGCAAAGATCTGCCTGCCTCTGCCTCCCAAGTGCTAGGATTAAAGACGTGCACCACCACGCCTGGCACAGTCAGTATTCTTAACCGCTGAGCCATCTCTTCAGCCCCTAGTATTTCTTTTGAATGGTTTTCTGTGCATAGCCACAGAAAATGCACACATACATTATGTACATTTATAAAATTGAGGCTATATAACATTAGACCATTTTGTTTGAGACAGCATCTCACTATACAGGCCTGGCTGGCCTGGAATTTGGCTATATAAGATAGTTTGGCCTTGAACTCACAGATTTGCCTGTCTCCACCTCCCAAGTGCTGGGACTAAAGGTGTACGCCACCATGTCTGGCTTAAAAATGTTTTTTTTTTATTACCTGCATTTGAGTGTTATGCCTGCATGTATGTAAGTGCACTCGTGTCGTGCAATGCCCATGGAGTTCAGAATAGAGAATCAGATCCTCTGGAACTAGAGTTATGGATAGTTGTCAGCCACCATGTGGGTGCTGGGAACTGAATCCGAGTCTTCTGTAAGAGCAGCCATTGCTCTTAACCACTGAGCTTTCTCTCCATCCCTGATTTTGTGGTTTTTTTACTTAACATTATTGTCATGAACACATACTTATATTACCATTATCTTTAAAAATTTCATTTGTGGTTGGCTGCAATGAATTTCCCACATAAATATAGTAGATGGAATTAATACCACACCTCAAATTCAATACATTGAAACAGAATATGGTATAAACAGAATAAAGTATTTTAAATATGGTTGTATAAAACTAGGCCCCCTTCCCTGGTAGCTTCCTAGTCCCAGTTTTTATCTATCCGAGTCATTTTTTACTTCCTTTCTCTTTGATCTTCTATAAATTACCTACCTTCAAGTGCTGGAGTGCTCTTTTTATACCACTTCTCAGCCACTTTTTTCCTACCCTGCCTATGGCTCTAGTCCAGGCTCTTACAGGCTCACCTTTAGATGATACCACCATGATCCACCCCAGATAGCACTATTCTGTGCTGCTTTCTTATTCCAGAATGGCTCCCATTTTCCTGTATGTGATCTGGACTATCCAGCCTGAAATCCAGTCCAGTCAGCTCTGTCCTCCCCCTCCTTAGCCTGCCTTTCTGACCGTCATATCCATACTCTGGTCTATTCAAATCCTCCAGCTTTTGAAAAGCAGTGTCCTTGAAGTCTTCCTTCCAGCTGCTTCTATGCAGCGTCAGCCCTGTGATATCCTTATCCTTCCAAGGGGATTCAGTTTGTCTCTCTATCCAGATTTCTCAACTACTCATTAGAAGCAGAGAGCATATCTTCAGCTCCTCTTATCTCTCATGACATCAAACACATGGGAGGTTCAAAAATGGCTTGATTGAGCTGAGCTTTAAAGTGGAGACAGGGAGCTGGAGAGATGGCTCAGTGGTTAAGAGCACCGACTGCTCTTGCAGAGGACCTGGGTTTGGTTCCTAGCACCCACCTGGGGATTAAGAGCCATCTTTAAACTGGGCGTGGTGGTGCACGCCTTTAATCCTAGCACTTGGGAGGCAGAGGCAGGCAGATCTCTGTGAGTTCAAGGCCAGCCTTGTCTACAGAGTGAGTTCCAGGCCAGCTGGGGCTATAGGGAGACCCTGTCTCAAAAAAAACAAAACAAAACAGTGGAGACAGAATCATACCTCTAACAATTTATCTGGTTCAGAATATGTTTTGGGAGCCCATGAAGGTAGGAAGGGATTACTAGGAGTGATGGAAAAGAGTAGGCATGACAAGGCAATGCTGTCGAGTGGAGGTGGGCCACCAGGCCTGGGTTTAAATCTGGAGCTTACCACTTGGTCATTATGTGACTATGAGATTAGTTCACAGTGTCTATGTGTAGCAGTCTCCTAGCTCATAAGGAAATTGTGAGGACTAAATGAGAGTGGTAGGAGTGTGCAATACACTTCTAGGATTCCTAGTTCTCACCTCATGGATGTAGGTAGAATTTTCCAGCTTTCATAAGTAAAGTGCCAGTGTTCTTCATTTCATGATATATTAAGTGCAAGCTGCCAATTTACCATAACTTTGGGGAACAGCCTCCATTTATCTTAGAATTTATAAATTTTTAGAATGGTCTTTTAATAACTTACTTTGCAACAATAACCACAAAAACCCTTCCCATTTCTTATACTCTTTATAGGAGTCTGCTCAGTACGAAAGGGCAGACAGGTGGGCAGCTCCTAGAGAAGACCAGAAGGGGATGGTGAAGGGTACAGAGAAGGCAGGGAACAGGAAGGGGAGATAAGGCAAAGACGTTAGAGATCCTTAGCCAAAGCCACGCAAACTGGTTTAGGATATTCACCACAATCCAGCTCCAAAGTCCTTCAAAGAAGCCCTAAAGCGAAGGGCCAGTGTGCCCTTGGGATCAACCCTGCCTCCCAACTCATCATCATGCTTCTCCTGTAGCAAGTGTCGGTGTGGGCGGAGCCTCATTCTGGGGGGTCATGTTTCCAGGCAGAACTGCTTTGAGCATAGGGTTCCAGCAGGTCTTAAACATGCCTAGATCTGAGCCCTCCCACTGCCAAGTCCAGACTTCAGGCTGCAAGAGGAGGTGCTGTTCTCCCCACCCCTCACACAATGGTTCTCCGGAGATTATTAGCAGCAGATGTGCAAAAGGTCTCAGCTTGGGCCTGTGGAATTGTAAATAGTAGAGCAGAGCTTGTGGCCATAGCACAGTGGAGGTAGCAGGAACTAGGGAGCTGGCTCCTTCTATCTTCTGTCCTTTGCTACATAGTGTGGAATGGTGCTGGAAACTCCAGATCTCAGTTTGGTGGGGCTGATGGAGGGATGGGAGGGGCGGGGTGGGGCTTGGGAAGCTCTAAAAGGCCTGAGTCAGGGGCCAGAACTTCAGGGGTTGTTCATGACCATCTTCCTCTTATTTCCAGGGAGATAAGAGATTTCAGGTGCTTTGGATCAGGTGGACGGAAAGAGCACGGTGAGCAGTGAGGGGTGGGGTGGGTTTCCTGGGCACTTAAGGCTGGTGACTACACTTGACAAGGCAATGCTGCTAAGGAGAGGAGGGAAAGCAGAAAGGCCAAAGTCTGATTCCAAAGTTCCCACTCAGACAGACCCAGGTTCAAATGTCTGTTTCAGTGTTCGCTTGCTCAGTGGGACTCACACTGGAGGTACTTAGTAAGTACTTGCTGAATGAAAGAAAGAAGGAGACCTTGGCCAAGTCATTTATAATTTCTGAGCCTCAGTTTCCTCATCTGGAAAATGAACAGAAGCTGCTATTATTTCACCTGTGCTTTCTTTCTCTCCACACACTTATATCAGGCACTTGGTCCCTCCCAAGCCTGCCCAGCAGAGGTTGCCACACTGTTAAGATCCTTCAGTAAGGACTGGAAAGGGCATTTTAACAAGGCCTTGTGAAACCTCTTGTACTCTCCTCCTTTCCTTCTGAACCCATCCATTCTTTGTGGGTCTCAGGCGAACTTTGGGGTTCAGTTCTGGGAACCTGTAACACACGTTGAAACCTCTTAATTTCAATTCCCCTACATACTTGAATGCACAGTGCCCTCTCTGTGTTCCGCAGAGGGTTGGGCCTGGCTGCAACATGAAGCTCAGAGCCTGTTGGCCCCTACTTGCTCAAATGCCACCAGTACTGCTGCGCACCAAACCTCCTACCTCTGCCCCATTTCTTCATGCAGAGCTAGCCGGGCTTGTGGAGCTGGGCCCCTCTGGGGATTGATCCCATCAGCACTGTTCCAGCTCTGGAAGGTTCACTGTGAGCTAATTCCTCCAGAGTCTGTTAACCAGAGGAAAGGCAAACAACTCCAAGCATGTGGAAATGGGGCGAGGATGATCTCGCACTAGTAGTCAATTGTGTTGTTCAGTCATGCACTCTCTAGCCTGGACTTCCTTGGGAACAATGACATGTACCTTTAGAGTAGTTCATTGGCATGAGAAGGACAATTTGTAAGAACAAAACAGACCTTTTGTGTATATAAAGGGAACAGCCTGAATCTCCATGTTTTTATGTGTGTGTGTGTGTGTGTGTGTGTGTGTGTGTGTGTGTGTGTGTTTCTTTTCTGTAGGACTGATGGGCAAAAAAGATGGGTGAGGCCTACATTTGCCTCTGTCTTTAGTGCTTTTGTGGCACGTAGAACGCAGCTCTGTAAGATGAACCTTCCGGGGTTTGAGTTCCAATAGACTAAAATCTCATTTTTTTATGCTTCTAAGAGATGCGGTGAGAAACAGAAAAAAAAACCCACCAAAAAATGCAAGGCTGAACAAATTCAACTAGACATGCTGGATAAACTCCCTTGCATGGGGGCTGAATCCATCTACCCCTTTGCTGCCCTCTCACCTCCTAAACGACCTGTGATCTGCACCCTGCTTTCTGTTTTTCAATGGGATTGGGGGCGGAGGCACAGTGAGAAATGGCCAGCATCATTGAGGGTTTTTATATGTAAGAACAAATGATAGTCTTAAAAGCATGTTAAGGAAATCTTTCAAAAAACAGAAAATTCAGCAGCCTTTCCACGCTGACCATTGCCATGGCAACATGTTATCTGATGGCAGCCTGCGTCACCGGGCTGAGGGGCATGGTTTCAGCATAGCAGGTTAGCCTGGCCATTGTAAGCAGCATTTGGACTTCTTTCTAGTCTCATATCTTCTAGGTTGAGCTGATTTTCCTTTTTGGTTCTGGACTAGTGTGCTTTGCTAATTTACGTGGCTAGGAACATAAGAGCTCCGTGAAAGGGAAGGTGAATGGAAAATCGGAATGTTTCTAGAATTCTAGAGTAACTGCGTGCTGTCCACCCTCCTAGCTTCTTGTCATCCACTCTTAATGACGTTGCTTTTATTTTTCTCTGTATTAGTTCTTTCCTGTGTACCTCCCCACTGAATACTATGACTCATCAGCCAACCTAAGCTCTTACTATCTCCCTTTCATTTTCTCTATGCTGTCATTGCAATGTAGAGTGTCCTAGGCTCTTATGGTTGGAAGGACCCCTTCCCCAAAGGCAGGAGCCCATCTAGCCAAGTGACCCTCCACCCCAACCTCCATTTCTAGTGACAGAGACTGCATTCCTTTTGGGGGAGCCTGCTCTACTTTGGGCAACTCTAATTGTTAAAAAATCCCCCCTCCTATTGAATGAAAATCAGTCATTTTATAATATCTACCCACAAGTCTAGCCCTGTGCCCCTACACCCACATAGACCCTGTCCTATTCTGTGACAGCATCACAGAGAAATAAGGTAGAGCTCGTGTCGCCTTTGAGTTTTCTCTAGAAAGCCCCAGCTCCTCCTAGCAGACCTCTTGGAGCCTGGGCTCCAGTGTTTTCCCCGGCCTGGCTGACCTCCTGTAACATGCTCCTATTTGTCTAGAGCCCTTTGAAAGGGAGGTCGATACTGCATTAGCATCTCTGGGGGCTACCTTGACCCAGTGACTCATACTGAGCTCCGTGTCAACTACTGTCTCTAATTCTCTTTCAGATAAAATGCTGTTAAGATACATCTTCCCATTTTGCATGTGTGCAGTCCCTTTTGAAGACCCAGTTCCTGGTTTGGATGTTTCCTCCCTGTTGAAATTCATTGTTACAATCCATTAATACACTTCCAATTCCATGTCCTCTAGGGTGTATTCTTTTTGTTTTAAGTAACCCTCAGCACAGCTTTTTATCTTGGGTCTTTCTCCCTGGCTCCTCATTTAGACTTCGTACCTTTCCTACTTCCTAGTTCCCTTCCCTTTGCATTACTTTCTTCATATCTCTCACTTGCCAATTCCACTTCCCAGATAGCAAATGTTACCAGTGTCTCTAGTTGTGTGCCTGGGGATGTGTGCAAGAATGTGTGAAAGCAAGGGCATACACATAGCTGTACACATGATGTAGGGGTAAAACACTGTAGAGGGGTGTGTGTGTGTGTGTGTGTGTGTGTGTGTGGTTTCTGTTTCTAGTGCTTTTTTCGGCTATTCCAGGATTTACGGCCAGGATGGGAAAGTGGAAAGCTGGAATAAAGGGATAAGAGAAATTGGTCGAGAGTCAATCTCAAGGGAAACAGGGACTGTGTTCTGGGTCAGAGAGGAGCAGAGGGAAGGCAGTCGCTCAGCAAGAAGGGGCAGAGATGGAAGAAGTTTGAAGGCCTTAAA
The DNA here is from genome assembly GCA_009823505.1 of Rhizomys pruinosus. Lineage (NCBI taxonomy): Eukaryota > Metazoa > Chordata > Mammalia > Rodentia > Spalacidae > Rhizomys > Rhizomys pruinosus. The sequence goes on along the minus strand of VZQC01003777.1, from coordinate 675,079 downwards.
GACTGGAGAAGGGAAGAGATTTTGTTAGAAATTGCGGATTTGTGGAATTAGTGGCCATTGAGAGATTAGAGGGAGGTACTTTGCAACATTAGAGCCAGAAGAAGGCTGGGTTCCAGTGCCTTGCAAGGGGCAATGAGCTATGAGTGTAACTCTGAGAGCCTATGGCTCATTAATATAGAAAAATGTCTCTGATCAAAGGAACCCAGGAAATGGAGTCATTGCCATAGGCTATGCTGTTGCCATAGACTGTACTCCAGTAGTGGATATGGCCGTAATATATTCCTCAGTGAAGATTCTCAAAATACTGAGTTCCCTCAGACTAACCCCAGTCAGAGCATGCCTCTTTTACACAGTATTACGTTCCAGTGAGAAGGCAAAGGTAGAGGAACAGGCACCATCTTTGTTGTTTTATGAATAAACAAGGGAATTTCAATCCTTGGGACAGGCAATATATCTTTGGCCTCTCAATCCTTTGGTAGGACACACAGACACACACACGCACACACACACACACACACACACACACAATTAAACAGGAAATTAGCTACTCTAGATACTTAAATATGGTAGATGACAAGTGAGTTGTGAAGAAACAGCTGTGCTTGGTAGGGAGCTCTAATGGAAAGCTGAGGGTAGTGACCCCAAACAGACAGTGGACAGTGTGCCAATGACTGCCATTCCTCTCTACCCTGCAGCCAGAATCAGCCCGGGGAGCCTTGGGGGAGGAGAGAGCAGCAGCCCTACCCCCTGCAGTCTAGCCAAGCTGGAGAGCAGTCTCTGAGGGCATCAGGATCCTTGGTTACTCACTGGAGTGCTATAGATTTTTAAGGCTCTGTTACCAAAGGACCATCCATCCTGGAAGAGAATGGGAGTTCCTTCCCTACTCCAACCCTTGAATTCTAAATTCAGTTGAACTTCCCTCAACTTAAAGGGGAATTTTTGTTTTGCCCTTTTTTTTTGGCCATGCTGGAGATGGATTGGTAGGCGAATGCTCTATCATTGAGCCACACACTTAGCCTTTAAAGATAGTTTTTACCGTTGGATTTTTCTTTTAAAGGAAAAGGATCTCAGTGGAATATTTTAGAGCTGATTTTCCCCTGGAAGTGCCTTAAAACTCAACCTTTTGTTCTTCTGAAGGTGACATTAGCCACCCAAATGACAGTCTCAACCAGAGTGGCTTGTGTAGAATTCAGGCTACGAGATGTCAGGCCAAAGAGAGGTTTCCTTCCCAAGCCAGTGAAATGATTAGCTGCCAAAAGACAAATGGCACTTGAGGAAGCCCCCAGCGGCAGGCCACCACACACTGGGTGGAAGAAGGAGCGCAGGACTGGAGGGTGGCACTCACCTTTGATGTAGTTGAGGATTTGCTGGATTCGGTGGGGTTCATTGCGGTCTGGCCGGCAGCTTGGCGTGATTTCCAGCACATAATCAGGACCATATGCTGTGAAAAACTGTAAGGAAAACGGAAAAGCCAAAAAAACAAATGAAACCACATAAAACCTCCAAAGCAAACCACATACAAACAGGACAATCAAAAGAACCTCGCCACTTCCAACAAGGCCAGGGCATCCTCACAGGGCAGAGTGGCATGATGCAGACAGGAGCCCTGCCCTATGGCATCACTATTCTCACTCATTCAGACCTTCAGAGACTGTGAAATTTGTGAATTTGCTGTCCACGATCCCTCTGCTCAGGCCTCACCTTTCTGCTCTAACCATAGCTCTTCGTGTTCCCTGTACCTTAGCATACTAGACCACTGTGCACTCCCCAAGCTTTGTTCACCCTTAGGAGCTGTCATTGCTTTCTTACACCCCCAATTCCTGCTGCCTGTGTAAAAACCTGCCCATCTTCCAGGCACAACGCAAATGTCACCTCCTCCATAAAGCTGTCCCTGATTCTCTGCCAACCACCATAGCATTCTGTTGGTGTCTCTCTTATGGCCCCCATTCAGATAGACAGTGCTTGCCCGCATACAGGCCATACAGCACTAGCTGAAGGGAAAGTTGTAAAGATTTATGAAATTCCTCCAGGGTCCTCTAGGTGTTCACCAGCACACTTTGCATTGGATAGACACTTTCTATCAGTATCTAAGCTCCCCTCTCCCCACGGGATCATCAGCTCCTTGAAGGCACACTGCTCCTTGACTTTATTCATCTCCTTGACCTCAAAACCTATAAGCTTTGCTTGCCTTGAATTCCCTCCTCCAGGGATGGAGAACAAGGCTTCTAGTTCTGTTTTTCTTTCTCTATAATAGTTTTTTTTTTATTTTTATTTTTGGTATTTTTGAGACAGGGTCTCCCTTTAGTCCCAGCTGGTCTGGAGCTTGCTCTGTAGACCAGGCCTTGAACTCACAGAAATCCACCTACCTCTGCCTCCCGAGTGCTGGGATTAAAAGCGAGTACCCACCACGCCTGGCAATAGTTTATTTGTTTTTAAATTCAAGAAATCAAAATAAAGGTTTGTGGATTCTATTTCTAGCTCAGTAGATGATTCCTTGTAACAACTAACCTTTGATAAATCACGGTATATGATTTAGCTCCTCTGTTAGAGCCCACTTGGATAAAAACACTGTATGTATGACAAAGGAAATCATTGGAATCAGTCTTTGAATGGGAAATATGCAAAGGTACTATTTCTGTTTAGTTTTCAACAGAAATAGTATTTCTGCGCATTCTCTGGAGAGAGAGCATATGGTACTTAACATGGTGTGTTTTCAATAGTGACACTATTAGGTGGTACATAAACTAGGGAAATCCAAATTCCCTGAAAACCAAACCGAACTAAACCAAACCAAACCAAGCCAAACCGAAATAGTATAGTAGGAATGAAAATAGGGATCTTGATATGTCATGATTTTGATGTCACTAAAAGCACTTGAAAATAACTCAGGGTTATTGCCAGTGTCATTAAATTATCTTTGGATGCTGCATCTGGATGTGTGGGAGATGTTTTGGAACAATCTCCAGAGAGTCTAACAGTGTCTTTGTGGAATCCATGAGATTAATTTCATGGGGAGATGGCTTTTGCACACCCATGAAAAAAGATTCTACACATTTAATTTAAAGGAAGATTCCCAAGATGGTGTCAATGCTTCTCATGCCATTTATGTGTACTGACCTAGGAAGGGAGAGGCACTTAGCTCTTTTTACTGGAGTTATTATTCCGTGATACCTAACGCCCTAAATTCTGGAGACGGAAAAGGCCTTGAATAGAGATTGTCTTTACCAAATCCTTGTATGGAACAGACAAACGGTTACCTGGGGGAACGGATCCAGAAACTAACCCCCCCACCCCTACCATGGCTGAAAGAAACTTGAGAGGCTCGTATTTTTAGCCAAGGAGGACTCCTCAGTCCAAGTCATAGAAGAGATGGTTTCAAACAGGTGTGGTGGCTTCTTTTCCTTAAGTGATGTGCTCATCTCATGGGTATGGAAAGACAAGCTTAGAGCCATAGAAGACAGGCAGCTGCATCAAAGCAGCTCCTTAGGGAGAGACCCTTGGCATCAAAATACGACAAAGATCTGAGGCAGGGTGTTTAGCTGAAGTATAGGAGGAGTGACTGTTCTGTCTCTGTGTCAGAGCTGACACCGAGGATCCTTGGTCAGCAAGGCACTGCATAAGCTGTTTCTCTGGAGCCAAGGTTTTGGAACAGCACATTCTCACTTGTGAGTGCCTACTATGTGGTTACCCACACTTTACTTTAGTCCTATTTGATGGACAGCACGTGGATTCTAACCACATGGTCAGCTGGGGCCAGAACTGACTGCCATGTGACAAAATAGCTCTACTAGTATTAAGTCTATTATCCTGGCTTCATTTGCACCTGGTTTTAACTGTCTGAGCCACACAATGGGCAAAGTCATCCATAACCCATTCTCTGCTGAAGCAGGCTGGCTACAGGTAACAGCCAAGTCTGGGTTCCCAAACTTCTCTCCATTTTTGCCAATCCAATATTTTCTTTTGAGGTCTTGCTTCTTTGTACCATTCTTGGGTTAGGGGACTCAGATGGTTTAAGAATGTCCCTGTGTTAGAAGTTAGTTATGCCTCGCAGCTGGCTGGTCCCAGTCTTGGAGGATTTGCTTTAGGTGAGGCTGAGCCACTGGCTGTATTTAAAGCCTCTTTTCTGTGTTCGGCTGTGCTTTAATTTTTGTGCTTGTTCTATCTTCTCTGTTGGACTATAAACTCTGCAAAAGCAGAGATTTTGGTCATATTCTCTTTGCATACCCTGTGGAGTCAAACTCAAGTTATCACAGTTTTCCCTTAAATGGGTGTTGAATTAAGTTAATTTGCTAAGGTTTTAGCTAGGTGTTTGGTTAATTGTGTGGAATAATTCAGAGTCACCTCAGCATGAACAGCTTTCCTGGGCTTTGGAGGCAGCAGGACGGGATGGAAAGAGCACTGGCTTTGGGGTCAGAAGAGCTGGAATTTGGCGCCTGGATTTAGCTGTGTGCCTGGGGTAAACTTGTTAATCTCTGTTTCGTCATTTCCACCCTAAGGATGATAAATGCTGACCTGTTTGGGCTGTTAGGAGATAATATCTATCAAAGGACCTAACTCAGAGCCCAGGCTATAGTAAGACTCTGATAAATGTGAATTCCCTTCTCCTGGGGGCAAGAGGCCCTTGCTTAACCCTGTCCTCTCTATACCCTGAGGAATGCTGGGTAAAGTGCTTGGGGGCCGAGATGTAGAAAGAAGAACCTGTTCCTTCTTCCAGATCAAGCCCGGGGTCTCAGTGTCTGTCCCCACTTGCTTCTGCCAATGGCTTAGCCTAGGGCCAGCTGAGGAATTGACTTCTCTCATAGTTTCTTGTCCTAGGGTCCTGCTACTTGTTACTGACTGGTTAGGTGGAGAGGAAACATGATCACAGTAGACAAAAAAGATGTTGAGGCGGAGGGATTTGGCCAGGACTCGAAATAGCTCATTGCCCCACCCCAGAACTGCCCTCCAGCTCCAGGAGAAAAGGAAATGGGCACACAGCAGTCCCATCCAGACAGGTGGGACAGGAGATAAAAGGGGCCAGCTGACCTTTAAGGGAACAGCACACTGGCTTTGATCTCAGCAAAGGAAGAAGGGAGGTGCTAACCCCTCTCCACCCCTTTCCCTTTCCCTGAAGCACTCCTTTTGCTTCCCGGGCTTCAGTGGAAACATTTTTGAGAGGACCATGGTAGTGGGGCCAGGGCAAATGGAAGATATGTGGTGGGGCAAAGGGCTGGAGGTTGAAGGTAATGGCTGCTTTGGGGTAGTCATAGCAGGTTCTGAGTCTTGACCCCACGAGTCAATGAATAAAGGAATGTAAATAGTTTGCCTCTAGTTCAGTTCAATCCAACTTAATGCTCCATTCTTGCTCAATCCTTTGCAGTTCTTGCTCACACAATGATAACTTGGTAAAAAAGACACCTTTAGAAGCCTTTGAGGTTGCTTTTATTTCTCCATAATCCTGCTTGGTAATGGGAAACCCAGGCCACAGACCCAAATCAGCTGATCTTTCTATTCTTTCCTCAACATTTAGTAACTCCCTACTACGTGCCAGACTAGGTTAGTCACTAGAGTACAAGGACAATAAGACAGGCTAAAAAGAGAGATTATTGCAGAGCAGTGAGATGAGTGGTATGATAATTAACAATAACAATGTTAAAATAAAAGCAATGACAGCTAACATTTATTACAGACTTATGTGTCAGGCACTTAAAGTATGTAAGTACTTTTTATGGACTGAATAACTTAATTTTCACAACCAGTCTATATGGTAGATATTATTATCGTTTTCATTTTAAGACAAGGGTCTGAAGCACAGATAGAAGTCACATAGGTAGAGTTGGGTGTGGTGGCGCACGCTTGTAGTCCCAGCACTTGGGAGGCAGAGGCAGGTGGATCTCTGTGAGTTCAAGGCCAGCCTGGTCTACATAGAGAGTTCCAGGACAGCAGGACAGCTGCGGCTATGGGGAGACCCTGTCTCGAAAAAAAAAAAAAAAAGTCACATAGGTAGTTTGTGCCAAGCTAAGATTTGAGACTAGGTCATTCTGGAGATTGCCTTGGTAAAGTACCCCAGAAGAGGTAACTCTGGCAGGTCTGCCCAAGGGAGGATGGGGTGGGGAGGAGTCATTTCCAACATAGCCTGGGCAAAGGCAGGGAGAATGATACAAAAGAGTACCTAATTAGGTAAAATTAGTTGTGGCTAGGGGATAGGCCACCAGGCGGAGAAACAAGCAAGACCTTCATGGCAGGCCCTGCCAAGGCATTTGCCCTTTATGCCAGACTATTGGATCTTTGAGGGCAAAACATTGTTTTGTTCTCTGCTGTTTTGCCAGTTCCTAAAACAATGCTTGTGTCTCATGGGTGATAAATAAATACTTGTAGGATAATGAGTAGAGAAGCTTGGGGCTTACAGGAAGTGAATGGGTCATCCATGTACATGAGAGGGCTCACTGACTCCCAACTGCTGGAATTTGAGGGAGGAATGTGAATAGGCTCTCCAGTTAGGAAGCTGGTGCTACAGCCCCAGGGGTGCTCATAGGGTTGGGACAGAAACATTTGTGGGAAGAATGGAGAGAGATATCATCAATGGGAAGAAACAGTGAGTTGGATCTGAGGAATATGGAGGAGAGGAAAGTGGAAGATTTCTGGCTATGAGGGAGGAACATTAAGAAAGTGTACTCTGAGGGTCTAGTAGGGTTGGGGATCAGATGCGAGTGAGTGTGAGAAGTGTGCTACGGAGCACATGAAGGTCAGGATCCTAGTGAGAGTGGTGTGTGTAAGAAGGTAGGCCGAGTGTAAAGGAGAGACTTGGCCTCTGATAGCACATGTGTTGTAGACTTGGGAATTACCAGTGACAGAAAAGCTAAGGAATCAGATGAGATTAGCATGGCTAGCAGGGTGGGGCCTGTGACAGAGGGGAGAAGAAAGGAAAGGAAAGAATCATGGGGAGCCTGAATGCTTCCAGAATAGGCAGGAGTGGAAACAGTTCTGGCAATAAGTTGAAATCTCTGAGTTTAAATGAGAAGAGAGCTGAAAGTGCCTTCTTCATTTGTCCATGGGAAGGGGGCTATGGTTGCAGCATAGCTCAAGGAGGGTATAGTCAGGGACCCTGCCAGAGGGGGCTATGGTTGCAGCATAGCTCAAGGAGGGTATAGTCAGAGACCCTGCCGGAGGGGGATATGGTTGCAGCATAGCTCAAGGAGGGTATAGTCAGGGACCCTGCCGGAGGGGGATATGGTTGCAGCATAGCTCAAGGAGGGTATAGTCAGGGACCCTGCCAGAGGGGGCTATGGTTGCAGCATAGCTCAAGGAGGGTATAGTCACTGACCTGGCTGGAGGGGGCTAAGGATCTGGATGGGAAGAAGTGGAGAGGAGGAAGATGACAATATTTAAAAGAGTTTGATCTGGGATGGGGCTGAGGGAAGGTGGGTGGCTTAAGATGGGAGGGTCTTAAGTATATTTACAGGCTACGGGGAAAGGGCCCACAGGGTAGAGGTAGGAGCAGCCTTAGAGAGGTCTAGACTTAGTTATATCTGTCATTGTGACCCATTAGAGAGTCACTGGGGAGAAGTACTGCTTCATGCATCGTTATATTACCTGCAGCTCTTAGCACAAGGCCCAGAAAACCAGGTGCTCAATTCATATTTGTTGCATGAATAAAGTGTGATTGGGATTATATAGCAGTTCACATCCAGGTGGGAGAATTAGGGTCTGGAAGGATGAGGGTGATAGCAAACAGGCAGTGATGGGGTGTATGTGGTGGGAGTTAGTTAAAGGGGACAAAAGAATCAAGATGCATGTCGGGACCGTGAGCTCACTACAGTTGGAAAAGGAAAGCTTGGGCCGCTTGCCTTTGAGGTTGGGCGGACGAGATTTTATATTGGCAGTTACTAGGGCAAGCTCAAGCACAGAAAGGCTCGTGTCTAATGTGGAGGTGAACACAGTGGTATTAAGGGAGAGACAAGGACTTGAACCATGCAATTGCTGTGACACAGAGCAGATAGGATATTCTTGAAGGAAACACAACAGAGCTTGGCAGTTGGTTGACTGTGGAGGAAGAGAATGTGTTGAGAAGTTGACTCCTGGATTTTGAGTCGGGATGACTGGGGGAACCTCTCAGTGCTACTGAGAGAAACAGAGTGACAGGTAATTAGGCAGTGGAAGACTGGTCAAGGGAAGATGGTGGCCTTGATGTTAGTTGGGTTTGACATGTCAATGGGCCATTTCAGTCATGATCTGTGGCAGGCAGCTAGACATATGATAGCACTGTGTAGAAGTGAAGTCACAACAAAGGACCAAGGTACACAATTGAAAGGTCTACATTTAGAAGGCAATTGGAGGATAAGAAGATTCATAGAATAGTAGGAAAAAAGCAAGCAGAGTGGAAGAAAGAGGGTAGTAAAGTGAAGCCTCCTGGAATCCTGAGGATGAGAATTAGCATGAAGAAGATGCTGAAAGGGTTACAGCTTCCGAGCTGGCAATTCCTCCCTGGGGCCGGAGCAGCCTCCTCACCTCCCAGGTAGTTGAAGATTTAATGCTACTGCTTCTGTCTAGCTCTCTTTCTGGAATATTTTACGTGGGTTTCAAATTTCTAATTGTTAACTTGAATTCTACCTTTTCCTAAAAATGATCCTTAATTATATCAGGACACGTCAAAGGCTACTGCCAATCTCTCTTCTAGACCCTTGAGGCTTTGTTCTGTCTTCATTTGGGAACATTGTGCCCATGACAGCTAATTTGGGCCCTGGACAGGAAGAGCATTTTTTGTTCTATATTGCCTAGTGAATAGAACTCATCAGGACCGGAATTACATAATATCAGCATTTTGAACCCTAACATGGTCTCGTATCATGTTCTCAGCCTTTCCTATATCACCAATTACTCCATCAAAGAACCTAGGTTCAACCAAGATGGAAACAAAAAAGCCCCCTCTTTTCCCAGAAAAAAACATTTCTGTTTACAGGAAATTCGGTTATTACATATGTCATTTGATGGTACATTTTAAGGACATAAAATTGCACTGGTATTATTGGAAGTAAATTTTATTGCTATGGCTTTACAACACAAACAAACAAAAATAATAACTCCATTAGTTGTTGGACTGAAGCAGCAGGAAGCAGCACATCAAAGGCAATTGCTAGCAGGCAGAGGATGGAGGGTAGGATTGTCCAGTTCGTGACCAGAAGGTCAGGGTGATATGTACTGTTGGAGAGACGATGGTAGATGGACATGAGGATGGATAAAAACGTAAATTGTTAGTTACTGGAATGAAAATGTGGTGTCCCTCTCAACTCCATGTACATCTCACCTTTAGGCCTGACCTTGCTTATTGTGTAGAGGCAGTATTATGAGGGGCTTGATGATGAGGCTTATATACGAGAGCAGAGGTGTACCAAGAACTGTGTTTGAATGAAGGAAGTAGTAAATGACTGGGATATGGAAAAACTTTATTATTCAGATTTTTTTGTGGTGCTGAAGATGGAACCCAGGGCCTTGCATATACAAAATAGGCCTTCTACTACTGAGCTGCACCCCAGCACTTATTTAGATGGTTTAATGTCATTTTAACTCTTGCTCTTGAAAAAAGTTTATTGCAAAAAATAATCAAGTAAACCTAGGAAATGTTATGTTACTTGAGCACCAATTACATTTAAATAGAGAACATGCCCAATATTAATAAGTCTTATTTCATTAGATAATGAACTTAGAGGCTTTTTGCACATGTATCTGTAGCCTGTTTGTGAAGTTAACCTAATTAGTGAGGTTCCTGAGTTCCACAGTGATGTATGCATGTGTGTGTACTTATGAGTCCATACACACATAAGCATGTATATTCTCTTAGGTGCTGAGCATCATTATAGACCCTGAAAAAAGCTGAAAAAAAAAAAGAATAAGGCCTGGTAACAGTTTTCAAGATGAAAATTCAAAGATATAATTATAGGAAAGGCAGGAATACATAAAATATATTGGCTCAAGTACAATTAAATACCCTCACATATGCGGGGCACTGGACTAATTAAGTGACCTGTCCAAGATCCGAATGCTAATACTATGTAACACTGTCACAGTTGTGAACTTGAACCCATGGCTTCAGGCTTTCAGCCTACTGGGCTTTCCTATAAGTCATGAAGCAGTCAGGTAAAGACCAGGACTTCTGGAGTCATATGTGATAACATCTCCTGTGCCCTTTACTAGCTGTGTGATGTTAGGAAATTTATTTACCTAGCCTGTGTTTTGGCTTTCTTGTTTGTAAAATGGGGAAAATAACAGAATCTATTTTTTAGGGTTGTTGCAACAATATAAATGAATTAATTTACATAAAGCGCTTGGAATAGTGCCTGGCTTAGAGACAATGCTGGTAACCCAGGGTGCTCCCTGAAGGCCAAAGTTTTCCTTCAGGGCACAATTTTAGGAGAAGAATCCTGGTCCAGACTAATACCTTTCCTACATCACTTCTGATACTCAGGTTTCCTTGATTAGAGAGAATTCCTTCTTCGTAAATACACTCTGGGCCAACTCTGGTTATACCATATGTCTCTGTTGATCAAATGAATATTATGGAAATAGGCCTACACACAAAGCCTTGTTTCCTTAACATCAAGCTTTCCTTTGGCCAAGGGTGGGAATAAAAGATGGGAGTGTATAGGGATATTGTTTTTACCTGGCTTATCGCTTGATAATTACTAAGATGACTCTGAAAAATTATTCTGCTGGACAATAAGTATCCATTACCTTGGTTTGATCCTTACACTTCGCCAAGCAACCATCCTGTCTCAATCCCTAAGCTTTTTAACGTCTCCCTTTTCCTTACCACCTTGACCCTGTCATTTCTCAGATACTGCAACCCACTGCAGTCTGGTTTCAGCCCCTACCCTATGAGATTTCAGCTTAGTGGCAGCTCTCATTCATTGACTGAAGTTGCTGGGGGCACTGTGCTAAGGAGGATTCTGAGGCTGGGTCTACAATGTGCCGGGGTTGGGGTGGGGATATGGTGGGTAGTGTGGAGCTGCAGTCAGCTGTTGTCCTATCTATATTTGCTATTCCTGCATTAGGAGAACAAAAGTAAGCCAGGCCTGGTGGTTCAAATGTATAATCCCAGCAGGGTGAGGCATGAAGACTGCAAGTTTAAGGATTGCCTGGTCTACAAAAGTGAGTTCTAGGCCAGCCTGGGCAACCTATTAAGATCCCGCATTAAACTAAAAAAGTTAAAAAGGACTGGGGATATAGTTCAGTGGTAAAGCACTTGCCTGCATGAACAAGGTTCCAAATTCAGTCTAGATGCCAGGGGTGAGATGGGGTACAGGAAGCGATCAAAGACCAAGAGTGACCTCCTAATTGTCCAATGCAACAACTTCTTCATTTATCGTACATTCTAGTTGGTCTCCCATCAGTACACGCCATGCCAAGCTCTCCCCATCCTTTCTGCTGTCCCCAGTCATTCTCTGGACTCTCTTCCTTCACCTGTGTCTGAAGCACAGTTCTCCTGTCATAACCTCAGCCTCTCTTCTTGTTCTCCGTAAGAGCACACATGTTCTGTTGCTGTTTTGATTACATCTGTGCAGGGGCCCTGCGTGTGTTTCCCTTCTCTGACTTGCATTTAAAATTATCTGTGGAATATTTCCCTCTTGAAAACTTGAATTGCTGAATGTGTTCCAAGTATACTGACCCAATCCAGGCTAAGTCCCTTCAAAGAATCTTCATCTCTGTTCACTCAGCACCATGGGTGCTCATACAAAACGTCCCGTCCCTCGGACAGGATTTGAATTTATGGCCCTTACTGGGTCTGTGTCCTTGTGATTTGTTTAGAAGCACTGACTTTTGTGCTTTCAAAATACCTTCAATGCCCCGGCTTAAGAGATCTCCGGCTCTGTGATCTTCCCATTGTTTGATGAGCAAAGATTTTTTTTCCTTACTATTTGTCAAACAAACAAACAAAAATCCCTTCTATCTAACTATGTGCAAGGAGATAGGAAGAGGCCCAGGGCACTCCCAGAACTGGCATTCTCTCTCAAGGACAGCCTGAGAGCAAGCACAGTGCTCTGTAGACTCTTCGAAAACACCCAATGCTTATTTTTTGGCAGGATGCAGTGTGCTGGGTGCTGGAAGACAATGGTGACCACAGCTGACACAGCCTCTGGCCTTGAAGGGCTTACCATCTAGTAAGGAATGCAGACACAGGCAGGAGTACCTACACTGAGCAATGGCATAGGTGACCCCTCTCTAGGGTAATGGGAATTCTGAAGTGGGAATTGGGAATTGTGAGGGTGAGGGCCGTGCAACAGATAAGGCTTCAGAGGATGTGGGAGGCAATAGAGCTGCCCTGAAGGGTGTGTAAGGTCTAAGTAGGGGAGAGAAAGCAAGAAAGGCAGAAGAAATAGAAAGAGGATAGTGAACATATAGTGAAACATGTCTTGGGCAGTTAATTTATAGGCCCAGGAGGCTGAAGAAAGAGGACAGTTGAGTGCATTGTGAATTCAATGTTATTCTGGTCTACAAAGTCTGTGGCTCTGTCTCCCAAAAAATTCACTCATAGAGGAAGAACTGAGGACTGGGTCAAAATCAGCACCAGCACAGCCCTCTGGGCAACTGTGTTTTTCAAATAGCACATGCTCCTTTTGTGCTGACTACTGACAGATTGACTGGCACAACAGAGAGGGGGCAAAGCCGTGTATGGACGAGAAAGTCCAGAGTGGGATTTTTCACTGACACATCCGTTGGATAGATCACTCAGGGCAAACCGGGCTGTGTTCTCTTAGAACCTATCAATTCCTTTGGTCACTGATTCACGTGACATCTACGTTTTCCGAGTACTCCCGTATTCCAGGCCTGGCCTTGAATAGATGAATGTTACTTAGCTCCTGTCCTCACAAGAAGATGGAGAGACAGCTGTGCAAATGAGCAATTGCGATGATCTTAGAGAAGTGCCGCCACAGGGGTGCAGGCAAGGGGCTCCTGTAGGGCACAGGGAAGAGGAAGCCAAATCAAGTTGTACTGTTGGAGTCAGCTTTTAATTAATTTCTATGTCTTCCCACTTGTTCTGAGTCTTCTGTCAGAAATTCAGATCTGATTATGTCATTCCCCTTGCTGGAGAACCATCGTGAGCTCCCCCATGGAGTGCAAAGCCAAGTCCAAATGCTAAGGCAGAAATCATGAAAGGCTTCAGTCTGGGCCCAGTTGACTGATGTTTCCAGCTTTGTCTTACACCAGCACTGGTCTAAGTCCCCTTCTCTGTGATTCTATTCAGCTGCAGTGTCTCTCCCACTCCTCTGTCTGCTCGGCTCTGCTGACCCCCCCCCGCCCCCCCATCCTTGCTGGAGGTTAGGTCTTTGCTGCATAGCCCTCTGTTCCAACATAGACCAAGTTCCTCCCCATGTTCCCACAGCTCAGTGCCCGATCTTCTACACTTATGACAGTCAGGACGTTTGTTTATATATCTTTCTCCCTTTCTGGAAGGTGTTCTTTTCAGCAGTGGGAACTGGGTCCTATTCCTTTCTTCTTCCCTGAGATCTATCTGGGCTTAGCTCATAGGTGCTCCGTACAGTTTTGCTGGGCGAATGAATGACTCTGACATGTGGCCAGTTGGGCCCGGTTGCTGTCAGCAGCTGGCATTACTTAACATAAGAGATGCATAAAAAATGAAGGGCAGCCAGAGTAGCTGAAAAACAGGCGGCTCTAGTGACATCATGACAGAAACCAAACCAAACCAGAGAGCGCTTAGGCAAACGCTCCCACTCGGCCTTTGACAAACGACTCTCACTTCTGAGCAGCCCTTTTTGTACCATTCACTTTCGAAAACCTAGTGACTGAAATGATTCTAATTATTCATGGTCAGTGGCATATCCAGGAAACACTCAGTTTACAAGCAATTAAAATACACTAAAATAGATTTATGCAGGTTGAACTTGAGCCTGCTGGTGAGAAGGGAGTGAGTAGCTTACGTCTTGGGGGGGATTTGCTCACCAAGGCTGCTCTTTAGCACTCTTTATCTCTTTCCTGCACTGGTTCGGTGAGAACATGGCAAACAGCTAGTGGTACCTTTGGAGGCGAGCTTGCTGTGAACAGCATGCAGATGTGACCTTAGGGTACCCCCACTGTCCCCAACATGGGAACCACTTGGTATCACTCAACCCTTCAGGGTTTAGTCTCCACACTGATAAAAGGGGGACATGGATCTTCTACGCCATTATCCTTAAAGGGTTGTTTCTGAGGATCAAAGGAAGAAATCTAGAGAAACACTCCAGCTAGCGGTTAGCCGAACGAAGGGCTTTTGCCTCCATGACGAAAACCTCCAACTCATGGCTGTCGGGCCCCTTCAAGGTTCCGTGGCTTTGCTCATCAACAGATTAGCAAAGGTACACTCGGGCTCATCCTCTTAAGCTCAGGTTTGTTTAAGAGTCCACACAAGGATGATTCATCACCTTACCACACTCAAACTGACAGAGTTTTAATGTCCCTCTGAAGAAGATGACAGTCAGCAGCTAAACAAACATGACATTTGCTCAACAGACACAGGCAGTCAAAGCCTAGCACATGGAGTCCAGGGGCCACCAAGATTTTGTGTCAATTCTTTTCCACAGCAGGCCCTGCTTTCTTACGTTTGACTCTAAAGGGGGAAAAAGTACATTTACTGCTCCAAAAAACTGGAATAACAAAGAACGAAGCTGTCCAGTGGGCCTGAGTAATGGTGCAAAATTTAGGATGATGAAAATGAAATGGCATGTTTCAGATAAGCTTTGGAGCTAGGTTCAGGGGAACTGCAAAATGGTCAACAGACTGCCACAAAAGCAACGGAGCGGAGGAAAGCAAAGGTCATGGAAAACCAGTAAACAGGAGTGATGGTCAACCTTGAAGTTTGATGTTAAATTATTAAGGCCACGAGGTACATTAATGGCCACTTGTTTACCCTACATCTGCAAAAGGATCCTGGGTTCCTTCACGCTCCATTACACTTCCCTGCCTTTCTGCTCGTCATTCCCTCTGCAGAGAATGCCTGGCCCTCCCTTCTCAGCCTAGACCATTCCTGCTCATTTTTCAAGACCCGGCTCAAATGTAACCTCTTTGAAGTCTTCACTGAGTCCCCAAAGGCAGAGCTCCACATTCATTTCTTTTGGTCCCCCACACGAGGGCTTTTCTAGTCCTCTCCTTCACTCTGGCTTACTGTTTACAGTCCCTTCTTCCTCATTACGCTAGGAGTATAGCTCTTACCAGCTAGAACCACATGGCACAAAGATGTTCTTCAAACACAGCTGGGCACAGAGATGCCACACATTCAGGGCCCGAACTCACTCTCTAGGTCTGTACAAGACACAGGGGGGAGGCTCATTAGGCCCCTGGGTATGTCATACCTGCTCCAACATGAGGTTTACCTGATTAGTGACTACCTTGATGTCAGTGGAAGCAGTGAGAAATCTACTTGTAGGGTGGCCAGACAACATGTGGAGGTGTCATGGACTTCAGTAGCTTCCTGGTTGGTGCAGGCCCTCAGCCTGGTTCTCCAGTTTAACGAATGCCAGCTGGAAAGCGCTGCTCCTGCCAAGCCCTTAACGCAACTCTCCTATACTTGCTTCTCAGGAATTGCCTAGCAGCATAGTTTAGTAGGTTTGAAAATTGAATATGCATCCATCACTACAGAGGAATGCCTCATGGATGGAGTCTGACCTGGCCATGGCTTCCACAGCTCTGGCTCAGCATCCGGAGCCTCTGGCTCTGCTAACAATGAACCCAATGGCTTTGGATATATCAGCTCATTTCATTTTTCTCTATCTCCAAAATGGGGAGAATGAAGATGTGGCATGAGATGAATCAATAAACTTGACTTATACCCCTGTGGATAGGAGCAGTAGAAGTTGATGCTGATAGAACCTGTAGGCTTTGGCTATTCTGGCTGTTTCTATCTGTGATTTGCTCTGCCGCAAGCCCAGATGTAGAGTCCTTGGGAGGAAGGGGAGGTCTGCACTTCTGACCTGGGATGACTCCAGCCAGCACACATGGCAGCAGGTGGCACTGACAGGGAAGAGAGAAAGGGAAGGGATGGGATCCTTGGCTGTGGGCTTCTCAACAGCTGCCCTCCTGCTTCCCGGGAGGGACTGGTAGCAACAAGCTCTGAAAGCTGTGCCTCCCAGAGCAGTTTAGTATTGAAATAAAATAAAAGTCATGACAAAGTCAATCTGACACATCTTTAATGAACACATAATGATTATTGTACTGTGGTGTAATTAGGCATAATGGTAATAAGTCCCAGGAATAAGTGTAATTACGGTTACTATCATATAGTTGGACCAGAGATGTCTGAGGTCAGCTAGTAGGGGGTAGAGACTGAGAGTGGGTGGGCAGGAGGCAGAGCAGGTACCTAGTTGCAGGGTGTTCCTTTGGCTTCTCTTCCTTTCCTCTCCTTGTCCCTGCATCCCTTTAGGGAATAGAACATTTATCTGAACAGGGGTGTAGATGAATGGGTAGCTGTTTTCTCTGGCCAGGGGAGGCTGTCCTAAAGTCCCTATGGCTAGAGAATTTGGAATGTTCATAGGGGCTTCAAGCTCCCATTTTTTTTCCATATAAGGTTTGAAATTCTATCAAGTGGCCTTGAACCTAAAAAGTATGTCTTGTTTAGATTCCAATTTGAATAAATCTATAAAAAAGGTATTTTTGAGACAACTGGGTAAAATGTGACATAAACCAGTATTAAAGGATAATAAGAAATTATGAATTCTGCCAAGTTTGATAATGGTATTGTGGCTAAGAACAGATTCTAATGGGGATGGGATGTAGGTCAGTGGTAGAGTGCATGTTTAGCACTCTGGAGGACCCTGAGTTCAATTCTCAGCATATCTCAGACCCTCTTTAAGACAGGGAAAGATCCATATCTATTAATAGAGGCATATAGTTATAGGCCATTTACAGGAAAAAATAGAGGATAGAATAGAATGGTGGTTGTTGATGCTGGGAAGTAGGTACGTTGGGCTTCATTGTACTCTTTCCTTTATTTAAGTTTTAATAGAATTTTCGTTTCTTTTACACAGAACATCCCAATCATCCTTATACCCCCTCTCCCCATTGGCACCCTCCCACAGCCCTTCCCACTGGAATTTACCCATTCTGTCATCTGTGTCAAGGCCCGTCCTGGTAAGCTAGTTACTCTTCCGTATTTGATCAAAAGTTTCTATAATAAAAATGTAAAGAATCATATATCACAGACTGCACTGGCAGTGATTCATGTAGTAATGGATCATGCTAGTGACATTTAGCACACATGGGAGCTTCTGGGAATGGGACTTTGCATGGGCAGACTCAAGGAGGTTGAATAGGTCTATGCTGGAACATGATGCACTTTTAGAAAGCAGAATTCTTGCCTTGGGTGAGAAATGTGTATAAGGGCTGAGGAATTTTGACTGGTTACAGGACAGTGTGAAGGTTCTGGGAGAGAAATCAGAAAGTGAATGAGAAGAGAGAGTATGGAATAGGTACTCATGTCCTTGTACTAGGTCCCCTGCTGGCCTGTGAGCTCCTGGAGGTTGGGTTGTCTCTAGACCTCCAAGGACATGACTTTAGGGTATTTTATTTCACTCATTCATTTATTTAAGGATATTTATTAAGTGCTTATAGCTCAGCAAGGCCAACAAGTGGATATGGTAAGCGTAAGATACAGCACTGAGCAAAGATAAGTTCTTAGGAAGCTCACTTTCTTTCTTTCTTTCTTTTTTTTTTTAAAGGAGGATGTTCTTTTTTTTAATTTTTTTATTAATTTTTATTTATTTCCGTATGTGTATGAATGTACTGTCTGCATGCAAGTTTGTGCACCCGTGTCGTGCAATGCCGCGGAGGTCAGAAGAGGGTGTTGGATTCCCCTGGAACTGGAGTTCTCCTGGAATTGGAGTTTCAGACGGTTCTCGGCCGCCATGTGGGTGCTGGGGATCGAACCCAGGTCCTCTGTAAGAGCGGTCGGCGCTCTTAACCGCTAGGCCATCTCTCCAGCCTGGAAGCTCACTTTCTAGTGGGAAGAGACACGCAGTAATTCTCTGACAGGTATAGAATATGGCAGAGAGTAGTAAGTGCTGCAGTGGAAAAGAAAATAGGGCAAGTAGGTAGATAATGCTGGAGAGTTACTTGCTTAGGACCCAACTGGCCTGACGCTTGAGCCTTTATGAGCCGTTTCAGGTACTACATGCGTCCCCACTCTCCACAAGCAGGCTTTTGATCATGCTAGACTGTCTGTCATTTGTTCCCTGTATTTCACCAAGGGGACTCTGGGCCTGTGTATAAAACTTTAAGCTCATTCTTGATTTCATTCTGATCTCTTCCACCTGAGTAATACACATGGCTCTTTTGACATTTTCAGCTGTGCCTTCCTCCAGGAAGTGACCATAGGTCTTTCCCGCTTCCCACCCCTATGCCATCTCCAGGTCTTCTCTGGTTTCACTGAACCTTCGAACACAGTCTCCACCATGGAACAGACCATTGTGAATTATAATCCTCTTCCTCTTGGAGGTTAGTGTGTCTTTTTTATCTCCGTGTAGCGCAGGCTACATGGTGGGGATCTTTTACATGCTGATGAATACATGAGTGGATAGATGGATGGAAGAATAAATATGCTTTCTAGCAGAGCATCATTAGAGATTTAGAAAACATCCTAAATCAAGTGCTGGTAAATAGAATTGCTAGTGTGTACTTAGACATCAAAGGGAGAAACAGAATCAGTATCCCTGGACATATTTTCAACTTGATGATGCAATGATGATTCCCATTCAACAGTTACTGCACAGACTTTGGAGCCTGACTACCTGTTTTTTTTTTTTTTTTTTTTTTTTCCTTTTGTCTTTTTGAGACAGGGTCTCCCTGTAGCCCCAACTGTCCTGGAAACAGCCCCATTCAGGCTGGCCTTGAACTTATAGAGATCTGCCTGCCTCTGCGTCTTTAGTGCTGGGATAAAAGGCATGCGTTACCACGCCTGGCTGCTACCTGGGTTTTAATTTTGGTTCTATCATTTGCCACTCGTGTGATTTGGGGTAAATTACTTAATTTTCTCTGCCTCAGTTTTTTTCATATGGAAAATACGGATGATAGTATTATGTATGTATAAAATGAGATAAATTTTTTGAAAATCATTTAGAATAGTACCTGACATATAATAAATGTGTATAAAAGGGCCTTCTATTGTTTTTTGTTGCCCTGAATCAACAACAGAACTAAATCCTTTATTCATTCATATGTATTGAAATCCAGCCAGCTCAAGGCCTTAGAGATAAGAGTAACTTCATAGAGTTTATATTTGACCTAACTTTATCCCTTCACAATAAGAGGGAGGTGCTGGACATAGACCTATTATATAAAGAAGTGACACTTAAAGCTATTAAGTAACTAGTCCAAGGCCACTGACCTTATAAGTTGAAAATCAGAATCCTATCTCTGGTCTCTGTGCCTCCAAATGCCATTGTTCTAGATCATCGGCAGCAAACAATAGCCCACAGCTCAAATCTATCCCTCTGCCTTTTTCTTTGATATGCAATTTACCTTTTTTATAATACACGATTTAGTATACTCACAAGCAATATATTTACTAAGTTGTGTACCCAGTATCTAATTCCAGACAATTTTCATGACTCCAGAAAAGAGCTTCATGCCTACCAGGCATTTATTTACCCTTCCTCCAGCCCTTGTCAACCAAGAATTTGCTTTCTGACTTTAGGATGTGCAGCTTCTGGATAATTCATATAAATGGAATTATATAAGACCTTTTATGTCTTCTTTTTTTTCATTTAGTGAATGTTTATCCATGTTGTATCAGTACTTTGTTATTATTTTATACCTTTTATTTTTACTTTTATGTGTATGAGTGTTTTGCCTGCATGTATGTAAGTGCACCATGTGCCCGTGGAACCCAGAAGAGGGTATTGGATCTTCTGGAACTGGAGTGAAGGATGGGTGTTAGCCACCATATGGGTGCTGGGAACAGAACCCATGACCTCTGGAAGAGTAGTAAGTGCTCTTAACTGCTGAGCCATCTCTCCAGCCCTACTTTATTATTTTTGTGACTGTGTTTATACTTATAACAGCTCAAAGTGGAAACAGCTCAAACAATGAATGGACAAAGAGAATCTATACACACACACATGCACGCACGCACACGCATGCACACATACACACACGGGGGGGGGAGGAGGGGTTCCCTTGGCATTCTCCAGATTGATGTATCTATCTGTCTTCCTATCTATCTATCTGCCTACCTGTCTGTCTGTCCATCCATCCATCCACCCCACACACCCACCCACCCCCACCACCCAAACTTTTGTGTCCTCTGGTTCCACATCTGTGGTTTCAACAAATTGGTTTGATGATATTCAGAAAAAACTAACCTGCATTGAGCATGTTCAGTTTTTTGTTATTTTATGTAGAATATAGCATAAAATTGTTTTTATAGCACTTATGTTTTATAATACAACTACAAGATATTATAATATAGAGATCACTTAAAATATACAGGAGGATTTACATAGGCCATATTTAATTACTAAGCCATTTTATATAAAGGACTTTAGTATTCTCAGATTTTGGTATCCTGAGGGTACTGGAACCAATACTTTGGGGATACCGAGGGATGATTCTGTGTGTATGCATTCATATATGCATGCTTTGTATATGTGTAATTATGTTTCAATTTAATTTTTGTTTAGTTCTTTATCAGTTGATGGCCATTTGGATTACTTTTGCTTTTAGTTGTGAATAATGCTGCTATGAAAATATGTGGACAAGTTTTTGTGGTAACATGTGTGGTTATATACCTTAGATTAGAATTCCTAGGTTACTTGGTAACTCTAAAAAATATTTTATGCCAGGTGTGGTGGCACCTGCCTTTAATTCTAGCACTCGGGAGGCAGAGGCAGGTGGATCTTTGTGAGTTCAAGGCCAGCCTGGCCTACATAGCGAGTTCCAAGACAGCCGGAGCTACAGGGAGACCCTGTCTCAATAAGACAAAAAAAAAATTTATTTATGTAGGTAAGTGCACTCATGTCATGAAATGTCCATAGAGGTCAGAAGAGGGCATCGGATCCTCTGGAACTGGAGTTATAGGCAGTTGTTAGCTACCATGTAGGTGCTGGGAATCGAACCTGGGTCCTCTGCAAGAGCAGCCAATACTCTTAACTGCTGAACCATCTCTTCAGCCCTAGTAACTCTGACTTCAAGAAACTACCAGGGCTGGGCATGGTAGCACATGCCTTTAATCCCAGCACTTGCTAACCAGAGGCAGACATATCTCTGTGAGTTCAAGGCCAGCATGGTCTATATAGTGAGTTCCAGGAAGACCTTGTCTCAAAAAAAAAGAAAGAAACTGTCAAAGTGGCAGCAACATTTTAAATTCCTACCAGTGGGGCTAGAGAGACGGCCTAGCGATTAAGAGCGCCGACCACTCTTGCAGAGGACCCGGGTTCGATCCCCAGCACCCACATGGCAGCCGAGAACCGTCTGAAACTCCAATTCCAGGAGAACTCCAGTTCCAGGGGAATCTGACACCCTCTTCTGACCTCCGCGGCATTGCACGAAACGGGTGCACAAACCTGCATGCAATAAGCCTGAACTGAATTGGAAAAAATGTATGAAATGCACAAAGCATCAATAAAAATTAAAAAAAAAAAAACCTGCATGCAGACAGTACATTCATACACATACAGAAATAAATAAAATTAAATCCCTACCAGCAATGCATGCAAGTTCCAATTTCTCTACATGCTTAGGGGTAGTACTTGAAATTTTCTATTGGGTGTGGGGGGGATGTGTGTGTGTGTGTGTGTGTGTGTGTGTGTGTGTGTACATGTAGAGGCCAGAGGTCAATGCCAGGAATCTTCCTCTTTTCCCTTACTTTCTGAGACAGGATTGCCCACTGAACCTGGGGCTTACTAGATTGGCTGGCTAGCAAGCCCCAGGGATCTTCCTGTCTCTGCCTTCCCAGAACTAGGATTCCAGGTGCATGCTGCCATGCTCAGCTTTTTTTTTCTTTTTTAGCTTTTTGAGACAGGGTCCCCTTTAGTCTCAGCTAGCCTGGAACTCACTCTGTACGCCAGGCTGGCCTTGAACTCACAGAGATCCGCCTGCCTCTTCCTCCCAAGTGCTAGGATTAAAGGTGTGCACCACCATGCCCAGCTATGCTCAGCTTTTTGTGGTTGGTGTTGGGGATCCAAATTTACTAAGCCCTTTACCAGTTGAGCCATTTTCCTACTCCATCTGCCTTTTTGATTATCATCCTAGTCAGAACTTGGGTATTTCTTCAATTATTATCAACAATTTGTATATTTTCTTTGGAAAAATAACTATTCACATTCCTTACCCATTTAAAAATTGGATTAGTTAGCTTTTTATAATTGAGTTCTAAGAATTTTAAAATATATTCTGGAATATAAGTCTTTTCTTTGGCATTTTGAGATTCTAAAGGAACTAACTCAAGGTTATGAAGATTTACACACATTTTCTTCTGAGAGTTTTATATTTTTTGCTCTTATATTTAGGCTCCTGACCCATTTTGAGTTAATTTTTTTGTATGTGGTATGAGACATGAGTCTACTTTCATTCTTTTGCATGTGGAATTCCAGTTTTCCTGGCAATACTTTTGCTTCATTCCCTTAGTACTGAGGATCAAAACTAAACCAAGGCCTTTCAGATGCTACACAAGCTCTCTACTAATGAGCCACATCCAAACCCCAGCAGTATTTTATTCATTTAAAAACATGTATTATTATTATTATTATTATTATTATTATTATTATTATGTGTTTTGCCTATATGCAAGTACACCCATAAGTGCAATGCCCATGGAAGCCGGAAGAATGCATCCTATTTGGAACTGGAGTTTTGGACAGTTGATAGCCACCATATAGGTGCTAGGAACCAAATCCAGGTCCTCTAGAAGAACAGCCAGTGCTCTTACCCACTGAGCCATCTCTCCAGCCCCACTAGCAATATTTTTTCTAATTCTTTCCCTATTGAATATTCTTGGCACTGTTGTGAAAAGTTGATTTTCCATAGATATATGTTATCCTTGGTTCTGTTCCATTGATCTACATATGATGCCATACCATCTTGACTTGTAGTTCTACAGTAAGTTATTATTATTATTATTATTATTATTATTATTATTATTTTGGTCTTTTTGTGCCAGGATCTCCCTGTACCCCTAGCTGGCCTGGAACTTGCTATGTAGACGATGCTGGCCTTGAACTCATAGAGATTCCCCTGCCCCTGCCTCCCAAGTGCTGGGATTAAGGTTGTGCACCACCATACCCAGCTTACAGTAAGTTTTAAAATGTAAATCCTCTAACTTTGCCCTTCTTTTTCAAGAACATTTTGAATATTCTGGGTTCCTTGTGTTTCTGTATGAAGTTTTGGACTAGATTGCTAATTTGTGCTATAAAGAAACGTATATAGTTGGGGTTTTAGTAGAGATTATGTTGAATTAGTAGGTCAATTTTGGGAGAATTGCCATCTATATAATATGAAGTTATTAGGTCTTCTAATCTATGAACAAAAGATATCCTTCCATACATGTAGGTCTTCCTTAATTTTTTCAACAGAGCCTTATACTTTTCAGTGTATGCTTTATATTTCTTTGTTTCAATTTTTAGTTTATTTATTTTTACTTTTTGTGTATGAGTGTTTTACCTCCATATATGTAGGTGTACCACATGTGCACAATGCCTGTAGAAGAGGCCATCAGATCCTCTGGACCTGGAGTTAAGGACTGTTGTTAGACACCACATGGGTGCTGGGAACTGAACCCAGTCCTCTACAAGAGCAGCTGGTACTCTTAACTGCTGAGCCATCTCTCCAGACTACTTTTACTTGTTTGTTAAATGTGTTGTATTTAATATTCTAATTAATATGATGTAATAAATTGATTTTCATGTCTTGAACTAATCCTGCATTCCTGGGACAAATCCCAAATGTTCAAGGTACATAATCTTTCTATATGTCACTCAATTTAGTTTGCTAGCACTTCATTGAGGATTTTTATCTATAGTTATAAGGGTTATTGGACTGTAGTTTTCTTTTTGTTTTGTGTCAGGGTCTCATGTAGTTCAGGCGGGCCTCAAACTTGCTATGTAGCTGAATCTGCCCTTGAATTCCAGATCCTTCTGTCTCTACCACCAGAGTGCTGGCATCACAGGTGTGTATCACCACATTCAGCTCTGGAATTTTCTTTTCTCCCCTCCCCTCCCCTCCTCCTTTCCCTCCCCCCTTCCCCTATTCTTCTCCTGATGCTAGGGATAAAATCCAGGGCTATATGCACACTAAGGAGGTATTCTACTGCTAAGCTACATCTATCTCCTGTAGTGTTTTTTTTTTCTTAGCTAGGTTTGGTATGAGGGTAATACTGGACTCAAAATAAGTTGGGTTATTTATATTCCAGTATGAGGGCAGACAAGGACCACTGAAACAGTTCAGCAGTCAGACTAGAGAGTAAGAGGCAAAATTGGAGGGAGGGAGGGAGGGAGGAGGAGGAGGAAAGAGGAGAGAGAGAGAAGAGAGATCTTTGCCTTTTTCTTCTGTTCAGTTCCTTAGTGGATTGCATGATGTCCACTTACACTGCATGGGTCAATCAATCTCTTTTACTTGCTCTACTGACCCAAAAGCTAATGTCTAACAGAAAAAGCTTTACATACACAACCAGAAATGTTTAACTAAATACTTTGGCATTTTTGTCACCCAGTCACATCAGCAAATAAAATTAAGCACCACAGATATAATTTGTCTTTAATTACAGAAATAACTAGCAAAATCATATGTGCCTGGGATTTTCTTAGTAACCTTTCTTTTTCTCCTTCCATCCATCCTTCCTTCCTTCCTTCCTTCCTTCCTTCCTTCCTTCCTTCCTTCCTTCCTTCCTTCCCTCCTTCCCTCCCTCCCTCCCTCCCTCCCTCC
>VZQC01003777.1:619185-643933 GCA_009823505.1 Rhizomys pruinosus | reverse complement strand
TTTTTTTTTTTCTCTTTTTTTTTTTTCTCTTTCTACACCATATATATATATATATATATATATATATATATATATATGTTCCCATTGTCTTCTGGCACCCATGGTTTCTGATCAGAAGTCAGTAGTTTACCGAGAATTTCTTACATATGCTGAGTTGTTGTTCTCTTCTTTCAAGTTCTTGGCCTTTGGCAGTTTAGGATACATTTCAATGTGGACCTCTTTAAGATGATCTTACTTGGACTTTGATGATATTCTTTTTTTTTTTTTTTGCGGTTCTCAGCCTCAGCCTTTAACGGCTGCGCTATCCCTCCAGCCCCTTTGATGATATTCTTAGGTGTATAGACACATGTCTTACACTAAATTTTGGGGAGTTCTGGGTCATAATATCTTCAAATATTATTTCTTCCCCATTTTGTCTTTTTTCCTCTGAGCCTCTCATTCTATGAATGTTAGTATGTTTTTTATATTGTCCCATGAATGCCTAAATTCTGCTCATTTTTCATTTTTCTGTAACTTAGAGTAAATAATATAGATCAACCTGTCTTCAAGTTTGCTGATTCTGTTATCTGCCTAATCAAATCTGCTGTGAGTCATTCAAGTGAATTCTGATTTCAGGTAGTGTATTTTCTGACTATAGAATTTCCATCATCTGGGTATTTAAAAAATACTATTTTTACTTAAGAAGACATTTTTCTTTTAATTACTTTTGCTCATATTTAAAATATCTGATTTATGGGGCTGGAGAGATGGCTCAGTGGTTAAGAGCACCGACTGCTCTTGCAGAGGACCCGGGTTCAATTCCCAGCACCCATATGGTGGCTAAGAATTATCTTTAACTCCAGTTCCAGGGGAATCCGATGCCCTCCTTTGACCTCTGCAGCATTGCACGACATGGTGCACCAACCTACATGCAGACAGTACACTCATACACATAAAAAATAATAATTAAAAATACCTGATTTATGAACAGGCAAAATGGCTAAGAGGTTAAAGCACTTACTACTCTCACAGAGGACCTAGGTTGGTTCCCAGCACCCACAATTGCCTGCAACTTCAGTTCCAGAGGATGTGACTCTCTCTTCTGACTTCCTCATGTACCTGCATACACATGGTACACATACAGACACAGAGGCATGTATACATGTGCAATATTAAAAAATAAATCTTTAAAATACCTCATTTATAGTTTCTGCCTGAATGTTTGTATGTTTTCAGGGACAATTTATATAGACTGATCCCCCCTCTCCCCACCTCTGTATTAGCCATTCTTTCTTGTATGTTCATTGAAGTCTCTGCTTGGTTAGCTTAGTGGCCAGCTAATGAATATTTTTTCCCATAAACTCCTAGAATGAGTAAATCTCACAGTATTTTAAAATTGCACTTATTTATTTATTTATTTATTTATTTATCTATTTATTTGTGTATGTATGTGGGTGTGTGCATGCCACAGCACAGGTGTGGAGGTCACAGGACAATTTTGGGGAGTTGATTTTCTTTCCTACCATGTGGGTCCTGGGAATCAAACTCAGGTCATGAAGGTTGGCAGTAAATACTTTTACCCACTGAATCACCTTACAGACCCCTCTAATTGACTTTGACAGATGCCCAAAGGGAAATCTTTTTCACATTGAGTGGTCTCTTTAGTTGGGTTCAATAAAGAAATCAGTGGAAATGAGGCCTTCTAAGGAATCACCATGAAGGACAAATAATTATTTGAGAACGAGACTCTGAATCAGCTCTAATGCTATTCTTCTTTTCTGGTAGATACCATGATTGTAGGCTGCTTGTTTTTTTTTTTTTTTTTTTTTTTTTTTTTTTTTTTTTTTTTTTTTTTTTGTTTTACAAATTTTTTATAACAAACATTCCAATGCCACATAAGATGCAATGCATGAATATCTGGATTTTAAACAGCTTCTTGGTTGCAGTGTTCTGTCTTCTGTATCTGCCATTCGATCAATACTGAGGACAGTCAACTGTTTTAGCCCAGTAAGAAACACTTGGGCTTCCAGCCATATTCAAGGCCACCTGGTCAGCTGACTAGGCTGCTTGTTTTCAAGGCTACCACTTCTGGTATTTTTAGATGGCATTTCATTATATTGCCCAGGCTAGTCTTGAATTCCTGGACAAAAGGAATTCCCTGCCTTCGCCTCTCAAGTGCTGTACCTATAGGATTTGCTACTATATCCAGCTTCTATATGTTTCTGTAAATAAAGTTTTATTGGAACACAATCATACTCATCCATGTGCATATTGTCCATGGCTGTTTTTATTGTGCTACAACAGTGGAAATGAGTAGTCACAAAAAAAGATCATATGGTTGGAAAAACCTAAATTTTTGCGATCTGGACCTTACTGAAAATGTTTGCTGAACTCCTGCTATAGATCAGTGCTGTTTAGTAGACTTTCTTTTTTTTTATTTCATTTTTATTGATGCTTTGTGTATTTCATACATCATTTTCCAATTCAGTTCAGGCTATTTCCCTTTCCCTTTCCCCCACCCCACCCCACCCCATCCCAGATCATGCATTTCTGCCGTAACTTTCCTGCATCTTTCTGTTTTTTTTTTTTTCATTTTTTAACAATAAGTGATAATTTGTGAGTACAAGCATCCTTCATGTAAAACCAATTTGCAAGCAGTTGTGCCCAAACCCACACAGCTCATGGGTCCCACCATCCAGCAGGGGGGGGGGGCTTGTATGTTCAATCAAGTTGATCAAATGAGTGTCCAGACTATATTGTTGTAGTTTCACCATTCACCCCAATCGTAGCCCTTACATTCTACCACACCCCCTCTTCCGCAGATTGTTCCCTAGGCTTAGAAAAGGGACACAGGTGGATGAGAAGCAAAACGGTCTACTTTCTCTGGAGCTGTTGTCTTGGACTCTGGTCAGTTCTGGCTGTTTCCTTTCATGGGCTGACAGTTTGTACACAAGCAAGGCCTCATGTTGCCCAGGCTAGCCTGGAACTTGATATGTAGCTAAAAATGACTTTGAACTTCTGATCCTTCTGCCTCTACTTCCTGAGTGTTGAGATTTCAAGAGTGTGCGACCATGCTTCATTTATATGATGCTGTGGATCAAATCCAGGGCCTCATGTATGCTAGGCAAGTACCCTACCAACTGAGCCACATCCCTAGCCCTTCAGTAGGATTATAATGTAAGCTAAACATGTAATCAAGAGTGTAGTAAGTAACCACATTAAAAAATAAAAAGAAGCATGTGGAATTGATTTTAAGGAAATATGTTATGGGCTGTAGAGATGGAGATATGGGGTAGTGGTTAAGAGCCCTTGTTGCTCTTCCAGAGTATCCAAGTTCACTTCCCAGCACCCACATTGGTTGGCTCACAACTGTCTGTAACTCTAGCTGAAGGGGGTCTAATGCCTCTGGTCTCCATGGGCACCTGCATACACATACACATTCTTCTTTTAAATTTTTATTTATTTACTTATTTTCGTATATGTATGAATGTATTATCTGCATGCAGGTTTGTGCACCCGTGTCGTGCAATGCCGCGGAGGTCAGAAGAGGGTGTCCGATTCCCCTGGAACTGGAGTTAAAGATGGTTCTCAGCCGCATGTGGGTGCTGGGGATCGAACCTGGGTCCTCTGCAAGAGCAGTTGGCACTCTTAACCGCTAGGCCATATCTCTAGCCCCTAAAATAAATCTTAAAAGAATATATATTACAGAATATCTTTTTTGGGGTATTTTTAAGACAGGGTCTCCCTGTAGCCCCAGCTGGCCTGGAACTCACTCTGTAGACCAGGTTGGCCTTGAACTCACAGATCTGTCTGCCTCTGCCTCCCAAGTGCTGGGACTAAAGGCATGTGCCACCACATCTCACTACTAAAGAATATCTTATTTAACTTAATATACTCAGATATTATCAATTTGGTATATAATATAAAATGGCTAATAAAGTATTCTACATTTTTTTTATCTTTTTGAGACAGGGTCTCCCTGTAGCTCAGCTGGCCTGGAACTCACTCTGTAGACCAGCCTGGCCTTGAACTCACAGAGATCTGTCTGCCTCTGCCTCCCAAGTGCTGGGACTAAAGGCATGTGCCACCACATCTCACTATTAAAGAATATCTTATTTAACTTAATATACTCAGATATTATCAATTCAGTATATAATATAAAATGGCTAATAAAGTATTCTACATTTTTTTATCTTTTTGAGATAGGGTCTCCCTGTAGCTCAGCTGGCCTGGAACTCACTATGTAGACCAGGCTGGCCTTGAACTCACAAAGATCTGTGCCTGCCTCTGCCTCCCGAGTGCTGGGATTAAAGGCATGCACCACCTTGTCTGGCTATTCTACACATTTTAAGGCTTTAAAATCTGATGTGCATTAGGCATATTTCAAATACTTAACAATTACAAGTGGCTAGTAATTAGCATATTGGGTAGCACAGCTCTAAATCCTTGCTGCTCAAAGTATCATTCCTAGACCAGTGCATTATTACCCAGGAACATGCAAGAAAAGCATCATTTCTGGCTCCATCCTGAACTCACTGAATCAAAATTCACATAAAACAAGTCCCGTGTTAATGAGATGTATATTAAAGCATATATATTAACACATAAAGCTGTGTACTGCATTGCTATACTATCTCGTTTTGGGATAAAGGCCCAGGGCACCCAAGGTATTGTTCAAATATAAAATGTAACTCTCCGGTTAATTTGTCATTCTCTTCATAGATCATGGTTGAGTTATCAGAAAATGAATCAACTACAGTGACAGTACAGCAGCTGCTGTAAGCTGAGCTGAAGAGGATGAGGTCTCTGCTTTCAGGGAACTTCCAACTTCCTATGGATGCTTGGAGAATACTGTTCTGCATGAGAAATTCAGACTCCTTCTCTACTAAAATCCTTTACACAGACTGGCCATCTCAAATGTAAATGTGGCAACCAGGCACTGGATTGCTCAAGCAGCATTCAACTCAAGAGGTTCATGGGACAGAACCAAAATAGTTTCACTCCATTTGAAAGTGGCTCACAGCAACGGTCTGAAGCAAACACTTGAGCTTTAGGACACGAACTCAATGGGTTCTTCTGAAAGGGTACCAACCCCGTATTTGTATAATAGGAAAGTTATAACATTCATCATGCTCAGATTCAGGAACTGCACACTTAAGTCAAGGGAAACCTGATTTCCAGGTTCCAGTGACTTAGAATAGGAATTCCTATTTAAAGCAAAGAAAATAAGAAATGAGGAAGTGCCAGTCCTTGTTTCTCTGTGTAGGTGTTGACAAGCTATTAAATCATTAGGCTGTCCCTTGCCAGAAGCAGCAGAATAAATCTTGGAAGTTGACAAATGGTCAGTGGCTCTGTGTGTGCCTGCACACTCAGAGGCACACACAAAGGGCACACTGTTTCCCTTGGTTTATCTCCTGGCTGTGTAAATATTTCATCTGACATTTGGATTGGATTCTTAGTTAAGTTCCCACCAAGCTGATGGTTTTTTAATCTGCTTTCATCAGCCTACAATAAACTGTCTAACCTGTCTGCACAGTACAGTATACTCTGCCTACTGGCAAAGAGAACAAATGGAACCAGGAGTTCCCCGACATACTTTTCTCAGATGTCTGAAGACAAGAAATTGTACCCAAGCACTGTCCAAGCCAGAGACACAAGCTGTGGCACTTGCTTCATCCTGCTATATCAGCACCAGTGAGCCCTCTCAATGAGACCAGTGCCAGCAGGAGGTCACAACACAGAACTGGGGCCTTCCATCCTAAGACAGATCTTTGGCTCGGCCTAATTGTGTCAGTGCCAAAGATGAGGATGGCTGTAATCTCATTCATTCGGGGTTGTATTCATGTTGGCTTCTCTTCAGTTTCAGATGAATTCCTTCAGTTGTCCAGAATATACAAAACACTATGATAACTTAAACCACAAATTACTGGCTCCAAAAGCTCCTATATCATAATAAAATGAAGGAACATGGATGACCTCAAAAAAATCATGTTAAGCGAAACTGACCAGCAACAAAAGACCACATATTGTGGAATTCTGTTCACAAGAAATGTCCAGAATAGACAAGTTTGGAAAGACAGAAAGTGAACTAGCTGTTAGGAATTGTGTGAGAGGAGCTTAACTGAGATTTCTTTTAGGAGATGATAATGCACTGAAATTAGGTAGTGGTAATGTTTACAAAACATGGTGTAAAAAACTCTCCTCCCAATGTAGGGTTTAACTACATAGCTCAGGCTGGCCTTGAACTTGCTATGTAACCCAGGCCAATGGGCCTAGTCATGAAATCCTCCTGCCTCTGCCTCCTGAGTGCTGGGATTACAGGTGCACCCCATGCTTGACTGATTTCACACTTGCAGTGAACTGCTAGTATTATACAATAATTGTATCATAGTAAGGCTGTTAAAAATATTAGCTGGGCGTGGTGGTGCATGCCTTTAATCCGAGCACTCTGGAAGCAGAGGCAGGCAGATCTCTGTGAGACAGAGACCAACCTGGTCTACATATTAAGTTCCAGGTCAGATGGGGCTACAGGGGAACCCTGTCTCAAAAAGACTCCCCCCCAAAAAATTTAAAGGAGGGGGTTGTAGCTGATAGACTGCCTGCTTAGAATGCACAAGGTCCAAGGTTCCATTCCTAGCATTGCACTCCTCCCAAATATGGGAAAACAAAGGGCTATTAAATATTTTTGTATCGTTCTCCCTGAAAAGTTTTCTTTCTTTCTTTCTTTCTTTTGAGATAGGGTCTCCCTATAGCCCCAGCTGTCCTGGAACTCATAGAGATCCGCCTGCCTCTGCCTCCAGAGTGCTAGGATTAAAGGTGTGCACCACCACTCCCGGCTTAAAGACGGTTCTTAGCCGCCATGTGGGTTCTAGGAATCGAACCCGGGTCCTCTGTAAGAGCAGTCGGTGCTCTTAACCACTGAGCCATCTTTCTAGCCCCCCCTGAAAATCTTTCTATAGAGCAATCTCAGCTTCGCTATTCTGTATCTTATAGGAGGAGAAGTGAAAGACAGGCATACAAGTTGACACCAAGAATAAATACCACAGGACCAGAAGGGTCTTCCCAGGCTACTGCTACAGCCCTCTGCCCTCCTTCACTGTTCATCTATCCATGGAAAGCTGTGTATATCAATATATCAATATATATATCAGGTACTGGAGTAAACTCTACTCTTTCTATTAAAAGCTTATCAGAGTGGTGCATTTAACATTGATCCTGACTCATGAATTGCCTGCTGGACCCTCCCAGGTTAAAAGTTATGGAATTCATAGATGATACAGTTTTCTCTGTTTAAGTACCTATAGTGAAAAATCTACTGGGTGAATTATACTAATAGTAAGGCAAAAATATTTAAAGAACAAGGAAAGATGCAGAAGATCAGAGTAGATGAAAACACCTATCTATTGGTAATACTTCTGGCATTACTGTGGGGCAAGCTGTATAAAGGAGATTTGTTGTTTATTTCTTCAGTGTATTGGATAGAAAAATAACATTTGATCTTTGGAGCCAGGCACTCCTGGCCTTGAATCCCAGCTCACACTTTTCATTTAGGATATCATCTCTTAATAGCAGGAAGAGTTCTTCCTGTATCCAATCAGATCCCTCTCTAATTCATCCTTCACACCGCAGCCCAGTAAACTCTCTTTTTAAAAAAAAATTTTTTTTATTAATTTTATTTATTTCTGTATGTGTATGAATGTACTGTCTGCATGCATGTCTGCGCACCCGTGTCGTGCAATGCCGCGGAGGTCAGAAGAGGGTGTCGGATTCCCCTGGAACTGGAGTTCTCCTGGAATTGGAGCTTCAGACGGTTCTCAGCCGCCATGTGGGTGCTGGGGATCGAACCCGGGTCCTCTGTAAGAGCGGTCGGCGCTCTTAACTGCTAGGCCATCTCTCCAGCCCCAGCCCAGTAAACTCTCAAAAGTACACATTGGAGGTTGTCACTCTCTCTAGCTGCACCTTCTTACCTTCCATATGCTCATCTTCATATGATCAGTTGTTTGCAGGCACACACAGACATATACCCACATGTGTCTCTCTCCCCACTGGGCTGTTAACATTCTCTTAGAAACACTTTAAACTCTTCTGGGCCTGGTCCATGGTGAGTCATTCTTACATTGGGACTGAAGGCAACCAAACCTGAGAAGAGCCAGATGCCAGGGCGAATTAGGGCCCTGAGTTGCTTGCCTCCCCTGGCTTTGGAAGCTACATTAATGACTGTTGAAATATTGGCAATACCTGCAGAAAGACAATTGCATTTGAGCATAACATTCTTTAAAATTCATTTAAAGTACTTATGTAAATAATATATGCACACAGTGAAAAATTCCAATGGTAGGAAAGGATATTTAGTAAAAGAATAAGACCCTTCTATGTCTTATATACCCTATTCTTTTAGCATTTTTCTTTTTCTTTTCTTGTTTGGAGAGAAAGCCTGCATACGCAATCAGAAAGATATAATTTTAACACAATATTGTAATGTACTCTACACAGCAACTTGTATTTGCCTTTTTCATTTCCCCATGTTATCTTGGAGATCCTTTCATAATGTATTATATTTAATCAATCCTCTACTAGGCTGGCTGTTTTTAAACTTCTATAAAGCTTTTAAAAACGTTTCACTATTCTTGCTGTGTCCCTGATCAGCAGAAGGAAAACTCATTAAAAAATCTGTTTCTTTATTTTCTTTTTCATTAAAAATTATATGTTACTTTTGTCTTCTAATTACAAAAGTAATACATTACATTTGTTCATATTTCAAACACTGAATAGCAGTTTGGTGACTGTCTTTGTAATATTTTTTCCTTTTTATGTATTTTATATAAAGCCTATTCTCATATTTGAGGGGGCAATGCATGATGAAACACAGTAAAAAAAGAACACCTGGGGCCAGGGGATCCAACGCCCCTTCTATCCTCTGTGGACACTGCACAACATGGGTGCACTTACACGCATGCAGGCATAACACTCACACACATTAAAAAAAAGACTAGCTGAACATGTTTCAGCTATGAACCTATGTGAAGTGTCTGACCCCATTTAATTCACTCATTAACTTTATGAGACATCTACTTTTCCTCTTATTTTACACATGGGATAAACAAGGAACAAGAATTTCTCAGGCTCATATAGAGAAGGCATTTGAATTGGCTCTATCAGACCTCAGTGATGCTCTCCTGCACTGTACTCCCCTGCCTCTGCCAGCTCTGCAACGTCTAGCAAAATAGAAAAGACAGGCCCTCTGCTCCTACAATTCCATTAGCAGGCCTATGCTCTTCAATTCACATGGCCAAAGAGAAGCACACAAATGAATGTTCACTATGATGAACTGTAGTGACCAAAAATCAGGACCAATCCAAATATTCATAAAGATATAAAGATATGCCAGGTATGGTGGCACATTGCCTTTAATCCCAGCACTCGGGAGGCAGAGGCAGGTGGATCTCTGTAAGTTCAAGGCCAGCCTGGTCTACGTAGGGAGTTCCAGGACAGCTGGAGCTACAGGGAGACCCTGTCTCAAAAGGACCAAAAAATATGAAGAGATAAATAAAACAGAGAATAGCCATACAATGAAATAATACAAAGCAGCTGAATAGACTGAATTAGATTTAAACACTAAAAGGTAAGATAAAATCTTAAACATTTCAATTCTGCAGGTTGAGAAAATATGCAGTTGTTATACTCTTTTCTGCTACTATATTATATTTAAAAACAGTATCAGCTAATGTTTACTGAGCCCTTACTATGTACCAGGTAACTCTCTAAGTGTTCCATATAGATTGACTCACTAAATCCTTTTTGATACCCTATGAGGTAGGTATTACGTTAGGTCTATTTTACAGATAAGGAAACTGGGACATACATAGGTGGAGTAACTTTGTTGGATCACATAGCTAGTAAGCAATGGAACTAGACTTGGAATTCATTAGTTTATACTATACAATCTGTTTTTCAGAAATTCTCAAAGTCTAAACTAAACAACACAAAACCAAGGTCTTAGATGCTGAGGGGCGGGTGCAAGTCAGAGAATGAACACAATTGTGTGGTTGTTACCCTGACTACCACCTTCTCATATCATTTGTTACATGAACCCCAAATAAAACACTGCACTTCTGACCTCCGCGGCATTGCACGACACGGGTGCACAGACCTGCATGCAGACAATACATCCATACACATACAAAAATAAATAATAAAAAAAAATTAAAAAAAAAAACACTGCACTTCTCAAAAGGAGCATGACACGCAGAGCACAAGGAGATGGGCCACACTGGGGACATTCCAGGATACACAGTCACTTTGAGCCAGCAAGTGAACTGGAGTTTGTAGGGGGTTAGCTAAGCTTTGTTTCTCAGCTCCACAGAAGTGGAAGCCAAGAAGGGTGGAAAAGTGAAGCTAGGTGGGAAAGCCTTTGCCTTCCTCCTAAGGTCTGTTCCCTGCAGGATTCAAGGATGCAACTACCCAGTGCTCAAACTGAAGAGAAAAGGGTGCAGAGGATAGGAGTGTTTCTGGAACTTTGTTTCTAGCATTGCCTGTGGTTTAAGAGTAATTCCCCCACTCTCTGCTGTCATCATCAAAGCAGCTCTCCTACTCCCAGTAAATACCAGACAAGGAAAAGCAGTGGGGTGAAAAGAGGAAGAATGCCTTGCTGGAAAGGGTCTGAAAGGTAGCAGCCAGCCACAAGGATCAGCAGCTGGCAGCACAGTGTATCAGGAAAGAGCTTAGACTCCTGAGCCAGCCTAGTGGGGCTCTGCCGCTTATTCACACTGTCAACTTGGGCAAGCCATCTGTGAAATGGGGATAATAACAGAGTTGCTGTGAGGGTCCAGATGAATACGTTTATTTTATTTTAAATTTTTTATTTTTTATTTTTATTTTATTTTTTTCTTTTCGAGACATGGTCTCCCTGTAGCCCCAGCTGTCCTGGAACTCACTCTGTAGACCGGGTTGGCCTTGAACTCACAAAGATCTGCCTGCCTCTGCCTCCCAAGTGCTAGGATTAAAGGCATGCGCCACCATGCCTGGCAAATTTTTTTATTTTTTATGTGTATGATTATATCGCCTGCATGTGTATGAGTGCACCCATGTTGTGCAGTGCCTGTGGAGGTCAGAAGGTGACATTGGATCTCCTGGAACTGGAGTTACAGATGGTTGTTAGCCGCCATGTGTGGGTGCTGGGAATTGAACCCCGGTCCTGTGTAAGAGCAGTCAGTGCTTTTAACTGCTGAGCCCCAAGTAAATTTATGTAAAATGCCTTAAATAGTGCCTGGCACAGAGCAATGTCTCGATGAGTTGTTTGCAATGCTTAGCACTATGCTTGCCAAGGACCTCCTTGTTCCAAGTACTGTTGTACTAATAACAGGGGGTGGAAGGAGTATCAGACAGTTTTTGTCCTTGAATCTAGGTCGGCCAGGGAGACACATAAGTATGTGAATTTCACTGATGTCAGGAACTGCAAGATCTCAGAAAGGATTGATCAATTATGAAGGGGTGGACTGTCCAGGGAAGATTTCAGACAGAACATGGGAGTTGAAGCCTGAAAGGAAGACTAGGATTTCATTGGGCAGCCAAATGGGAGGAAGGCCAGTCCAGAACAACTATCTTGGTCAAAAACATTGCTGGAACCATGGTTCAGGACAGAGGAAAGGTTAGTATAGTGGGAAAAACAGATTATGGCCTATTCTGTGTTCTCTGTAAGTAATTCTGAACCTGTGATCCCCGGGAGCATGTACACATGTGCATATGTGAGCTAGTGTATTTGAGGTGGGGGGAACATGGTTAAAGTTGTATTGCTCAAGAACAAATGATACACAGGATGGATTATATATGGGACACAGAAGGGGGAGCAGTTCAGTCGCCCTGCTTTGGCTATCTTCACCTCACAATCTCCCTCCATTGTTCTGGCTATCAATCATTTGTCCGTCCAATTGCCCAAGAAAGGACTTTGGAGCCCTTGGTCCATCCTACTCTTTCACCCTAGTATTTACTACTAGTATCAAGCTTTGATGCTTCTATCTCCAAAGCACATCTGGAATCTAGACGATCACAAGAGCTTCTTAACTGCTCATTCTAGTTTCAGTGGTACCGCGCCCCCCCCCCCCCCACCAAGTTCTGTCTTTCACATAAACTGCTATGGACTGATTTGTATACCCATAACTCCTGCTGCTGAATTCATTTGTTGAGGCCTATATCCTAGTGTATTTGCTGGGGGGGGGTAAGGAAGTGACCAAGGTTAACGAGATTGTAAGGGGGTGTGTACTCTGATAAAGATGAGCGTCCTTGTAAAAAGAGACATCAGAGATGACTCTTGCACTTTCTGTCACACAGCACTAAAAAAAGGCCACGTGAGAATGCAATGGAAAGACAGCTATCTAATAAGCTAGAAAGCAAGCCCAGACCAGAAGCTGAGCACGCTGGCACCTTGCTCTTGGATTTCCGGCCCCCCAACTATGAGGAAACAGGTATCTGTTATTTACACCACTATATCTTATTCTATTTTGTTAGGGCAGCCTGAAACGACTAATATGCTTTGTTTTAGCTCCATTATTGACACTTGTTTATGCACTGTTGTGTCATTTTCCCCTA
The DNA here is from genome assembly GCA_009823505.1 of Rhizomys pruinosus. NCBI lineage: Eukaryota > Metazoa > Chordata > Mammalia > Rodentia > Spalacidae > Rhizomys > Rhizomys pruinosus. Next base: position 631,369 of record VZQC01003777.1, on the reverse strand, counting down.
ATTGGTTGTCTGGTGCAGCTTCTGCCTTTCTACTAAGCCATAAGCTCCTTGTAGTCATGGATCATGCCTTTTAACTCACCAGAAGCACCTACAACCAAGTTGGGGCTGCAGGCAGTTAGTAAATGCTTCCAGAACTTCTAGATGCATGCATCTACATAGGAAATAGGCTGAATGTTCATAGGTAGGAAAGGCTATTGGGCCTAGAATTGGTGTTAGCCCTCACAGATGTCTTAAGTGTCTCCAAACAAATTAGCATATTGCTCCCTTTTTATCCATTTGTTTCTTCAGCTGTGTTGTTTCTTCCTCCCTTATGGAGTTTCAGCTATGATTAAATATAATGTAGCATTTTCAGTTCCTCTATGAGGAAGGAGAGAACCTACCTGTTTGATTCAGAAGGACCTGGGCTCAAAATCTAGCTTTATCACTGCCTAAGCTTGGTTGCATCACTGATCTAACACGGGGTGTTGTCTACCCACCCTGCAAAGTGGGTATGAAGAGCATTATTTTTGGAATGAAGAAAGTGAGTTTCTGAGAGTCTGGAGAAATGATTTAATGTCATGCTGCCAGTTAAAGAATCAGAACCCCAGATGACCTATCTTTGCAAAAGCCCATATTCGTTCTACCACGCCACAGGCCCCCAAAGAGGACAAAGCTTAGCATCAAGAAAGACTAACTTCCCACACGAGCCTTAACAGATTCCATGCACCAGAGACAAAAGTTCTTGCTTTTCTTTGGGCAAACAGGAAGCTAATGCCCTAATGCTTAAGTAATACAAGGCCAACTGGAATCAGCTTTTTAGAAGGGACCTTGACCCCAAAGAGGTAACACTGTATCACTGAGCTAAGGGTTCCTTGGGGGCAGGGATATAGTGGCATTACTTACTGCTATATTCTTAGCACCCACTGTGCCCAGCTCCAAGAGGCACTTAATGCCTGGGGGATGAATTTACCCAGACTATCTCAGGGGATGAACAATATTATATTCTGTGGCCTGATATTGTGGCCACTTAGAAAGGTGTACGTACACAGATTAGGCCTGAAAGCACCAGCTACATAGCTGCCAAGGTTTGGAACCAAAGAAGTATACATTTTGTAAAGTTTTTCTTAAACTTATTTTCATTTTATGTGCATGAGTGTTATGTGCATGTATCTAAGTGTACCTGTGTCACGCAGTGCCTAGGGAGAGCAGAAAAGGGCATCAGATCTCCTGGAATTAGAGTTATAGACGGTTGTTAACTGCTATGTGGGTGCTGGGATTCGAATCCAGATCTTCTGCAAGAGCGGCCAATGCTCTTAACTACTGAGCCATCTCTGCAGTCCCCAAAGAAGAATATTTTTGATACATTTCAGAGTCCACAGTGAAACAGGATTCTCTAATGGGAATTTTCCTAAGGACTGGATCCAGACATCCAATAAAAGGGTTACAAGTGGACTTGCATACAATTTGCAAATGGTTTATGTCTAAGTACATTTTCTGTCATCTATTCCCCGGTGGTTATCAAGGCAAAAATTTATTGCTTCTCTAAAGGTTATTGTATAATTTATAAAAATAATAAAAATTTATCTTCTCCTTCTTAAAAAAAGGCTAGGCAGTACTGCATTTCACTGTCAAGGCTATTCAGTGCAGACAACTCATATCTTTATTATTGCCATATAAAATGTTTGATCAATCATATTTAGGTTCTACTATAAAACTTAAAATGTGAGGTATAACTATTCAAATTAGCTAAAATGACTGATATTCTTAGGACACGAAGCTCTATGTCATTCGCACTAGGACTGTCCCATTCAAATGGCACTTTGTTTTTGGATTTCAGTGATCTAGAGGCCCTTCAAATAGAAATGTGTCAGTGAGGACTGAAAGCAAAGGCAGTTTCTCCACTTCTCCCAAGCACAGTTAAGGTCCAATGGCAGTCACTCTTCTTGAGAGCAGGGAAGGCTGAGGTGACAGAGAGCAGAGCTGTGAATACCCAATGCTAACTCCCAGGCGGAAGTTTTGCTTTGTAAGCTGATCTTTGACAGAGCAGCAATTTATAAATGGAAAGAGATACGGGTCTCATCATTCAGCAAGCATTTATTGAGGGCCTGCTATGTGCAAGACACTAGATAAGCATCATAGCTTAATAAGGAGAACTTTCAAATCCACCAGGCCTTTTCTTGTCATTGCCTTAAAAAATATCATGTCCTGTATTTAAAAATGACAACGTAATCATGACAAGCAAATCCAAACTTGACACTAGTACAACTTATATTTGCCTTCTCCAGTGATGATAAAAGGACTCAGCATGTTTTAATAAGCATTCGCACACACTGTTCCCTTGGCTTGGAATTCGCTTCCCCTTCTCCTGTCTGCCACTTGAAACCCTACCCTCCCTTTAAGATACAGCTCAAATAACATCTCCTTTGTGAACTCTTGTGACACCTCCTGAGCAAATTAATCATTCTCTTCTATACACTCACAGATCGCTTCACAGATCGCTTTGCAAGGATTCTCTTCTCACACATTCTGTTTGTAATTTCTAAGTCTTTGTTGCTGAGTTCTGTAAGTCAAGGGATACCTCTGATTCATTCTGATATCCCCGGCACAATGCTTGTCAGTGGTAGTAGTCTGTAAATGATTGCTGAAGCTTTCTGGCCAACCTCAAAAAGACATCTATTAATATGTTACAGAATACTCCATAGCAACCTAACAAGGCCTTACACATAGTATATGCTCAATAAAGGCCAGATGACTTTGTGTGTAGAAATATGGTGCTTCTTTTAGGTCAGTGCTTTATGGACATAGCAGTTACTGCTATTCGTCCTGTGAGGCCACAGCAGCAGGCACCAGCCCTATATGAATGTCCTTGTTCCAGGCATAGAATGTTATACTTGCCCTAAACCATCACATGTGCTAGTTTACCAGAGTGAATAAAATGTTCCATTGCCAGTCACTTCCTGGAGCTAAGAAATTTGTTACAGAAGTGCCTTGTTGGGTTGCTTTCATATGAGAGAAAAATATACCAGAAACCACCTGAAAGGACTTGATGTTTTTCAGAGGACCTGCTGATTATTCTTGCCCTCCCTTTCCAAGCATGATCTGTATTCAAGAGAGAATTCAGAACATAGCAAAAGGTCTTAAAGAGAGTCAAGATAGCCGGGCGTGGTGGCTCACGCCTTTAATCCTAGCACTTGGGAGGCAGAGGCAGGCGGATCTTTGTGAGTTCGAGGCCAGCCTGGTCTACAGAGTGAGTTCCAGGACAGCTGGGACTACAGGGAGACCCTGTCTCAAAAAGACCAAAAAAAAAAAAAAAGAGTCAAGATTGAGGGGCTGGAGAGATGGCTCACTGGCTAAGAGCGCTGAGTGCTCTTGCGGAGGACCTGGGTTCGATTCCCAGTATCCACATGGTGGCTAAAAACTGTCTTTAACTCCAGTTCCAGGGGAATCCGACACCCTCTTCTGACCTCCAAGGCATTGTATGACATGGGGCACCAACCTAACAGCACACTCATACACATAAAAAAACAAAGAGTCAAGATTGAATACAATTTAAACCATACCTTGTAATCAGAGTGGATAGTCCCCAATAGCTTAGAGGTATGAATTTTCTGTTCATTTCTAAAATCCTACTATCTTTATCTGGGTATGGAGAAGTTAACCCCCCTTTTCTCTTTGAAAACTCATGGGTAGAAGGGAACTCCTTTTGTAGCTTGAAAGTTCTATTTTTATGAGAAATATACATATTTTGTAGCCTCTTCAGTATATAGTCCCCAACAAACTTTTTAAAAAATTTTTATTTATTTATTTTCATATGTGTATGAATGTACTGTCTGCATGCAGGTTTGTGCACCCATGTAGTGCAATGCTGCAGAGGTCAGAAGAGGGCGTCGGATTCCCCTGGAACTGGAGGTAAAGACAGTTCTCAGCCGCCATGTGGGTGCTGGGGATCAAACCTGGGTCCTCTGCAAGAGCAGTCAGCCCTCTTAACTGCTAGGCCATCTCTCCAGCCCCATCACAAACTTTTTTTTTTTTTTACTAGTATAGGCACAAAATGGTTGATTAATCCTATATTGGCCAGAAACCAGTTAGGCAGATGCCAGACTTCACCCAAGCATTGTGGCTAAAAGTAACTGAGATGTGGGGCTGGGGACACAGTTCAATGGTGGTGTGCCTATTCAGTAGGCACAAGGTTTGATCCCTGATACCAAAACATATACACATGGGGCTGGAGAGATGGCTCGGCAGTTAAGAGCACTGGCAGCTCTTGTGGAAGACCCAGGTTTTGTTCTCAGCACCCACATGATGGCTAACAAGTGTCTGTAACTCTAGTTCCTCTTCTGCCCCCTTCTGCCCTCTGTAGGCATTGCATGACAAAGGTGCACTCAATTACATGCATATACATAAAACAATACACACACACACACACACACACACACATACACGAAGTAAGTGTAATGATCTTTGCTTTTTTGTTCAAAACTCAGAATATCATGACTCATCGATTTACGGAGTTCTTGTTTAGTGTTGGTGGTTTAAGGAATTAGGTGGAAGGACACATCTAAAATCTGTTCAATTTAGTTGGAACAAAGACTCGGCCTTGCTTCCAAATCACTGTGAATGCTATTTGAACAGTAAAACACTCAAGAGTCCAGAGATCAGCACGGTTTCTCAGCATAATCCCCTTCGGTCTCGGTCAGCTTGCAGAGGCATGGGTAAGAAAAGGACAGTGCCAATACAAATGAACTGTGTGTGAAGGAAGGAAAGGAGGGCCAGAACAGTGGGGAAAAAGTTAACCAACTTCACTCAGACCATATTAAAACCAGATGCGTCTTAAATGTTGGATGAGAAAAACTGGTGTTACTGATAGTGTGAACAAACCCTTTGTGCTTTCCTCCCCAATACAGTATCATTACAGGGTGCTTGAGGTGTCATTTTCTTTCATTCCACATGTAGCACATTCTCAACAAGTTAAACCGTTTCTAATCTTGTGTAATTAGATAGGTCTCGCTACATCCCTCAGTTGGAGGATTTTATGAGCTCCCTTGTTCTGTCTCCCTTTTGTGACAGCTTCTTTGGGCTGGAAACTAACATTTGCTAACATTTCTTCCCTTCTGGCACCTGTCAGCTGGATGGGCTCTGGGAAAAGGAGGATGGGGAGGGAAAGAATGCAATGCCCACCCCCTCCCTGCCAGGCTTGGTATTAGAGCCCTCTTTGTCTCTACGTAGGGCTTACTCTGTTCTGGAAAGAGCTATTAAGTACACATTCAAAATAAACAATGGGCAGAGAGATGAATGAAATAATGAAGTTCCTCATTTTTTAAATTTAATTTATCATAAATTTCAAGTGCCTTTGTTTACTAAATGTAAAGACTGGGTGAGCTGCTAGCCAGAGATGGAAGCTCTTTCATACAGCCCCAGGGTGACCCACCCTAGAAAGTGGCTGGGGCTGGGCCCTTTGATCTCACCGGCTAGTCACACTGGGCAGAGCCCACCACTGACTACAGCGACCCTGCGTGACTGCCTTCTCTTCCCTTTGGAGCAGAGTTTCAGGAGTCATCAGGCATTTGACATCAGAATCAAAGGCTATATAAACATAAGGGCTTTTACTTCAATGCAGAAATAATAATCGCCTTTTGGAATGAAAAGTTTTCCCTTCAAAAGGCTTTATAGCTCTTCCCTCACCAAGAGCTTTTCTGGGGTCGTTTCTTGACCATTCTGTGACGTCTTTGTGAGGTCGCTGACTGGCAAACGCCCTCCATGTGTAAATGGGGGAAATACAGAATTAAGGCCGATTTATGCTTCTCTGCTGGTGGACTTGTGCATGATTGATTATATGCAGGTCCTGACCTCTCACCACAAAATTCTGTGGGTTTTGTCCAATAATGAGAAAAGACAACTGAAGGAGTGCAGTATACAACAGAAATGGGTGAGTGACAGGGCCACCTGTCGTCCCCTAGTACTTTACAGTTTATAAATCGCTTTCAGAGTTACCCTTTCATGGATAGGCAGCGTTCACTCCTATTTCACTAAAGCAACTGGATGGCAGAAATAAGAGCCTGAGTTGGCACTGGGAGAGCCCAGAATTTCTCACGCCGGGTTGGGGCTACTCGGGTGAGTGGTGCGCCTTCCAGGAACAGTACCGTCCGAGAGAGACTCCTCATAGGCGGCCTGGATGAGAGATCAAGTCGGGCTCTCTTTGCATTCCATTTAGCAGTTTGCTCATGCTTTCACTACAGATCAGGCTCAAGAATTCCTCTGCCAGCTGAGAAGCTGAATGTTGCTTTGGCCGTGAGACAGTATCTTATTTATTCCCATAAATCCCTTCCCTCTCTTGTCCCTGATTATTTTCACCCTAAATTGGAAAGGGGGACAAATGATGTGAGCATTTGAGTACTGGACAGCAGTCACCCTTGGCAGTCTTTGTTCATCTCTGAGACTCTCCCTAGCATTGACTACAGACTCATCCAGAGTAACACACAGTCCCTGTGGCCCTCAGAAAGGAGTTCCTCAAAAGTACTGCCAAGGAAACAAAGTGAGCTGAGTTCAAGGCTGAAAAGCAAAAAGTACCTTTAAACGACCTTAGTTGATTTCCAAGGAGAGAATGGGGATGGGTCTCCAAGTGATCCAGGTGGTCTTTACTTTGCAGACTTCCACTCCAGTTCACAGTTGGAGGCCCCGCCTTCTTTTGACATGAAGACATCAGCTTACCTCAGCCCTGTTTACTGTCTGACACTGGCAGTGTTCTGAGGAGTACGCAGCTCCATAACCCTGGCCAGAGGGAAAACAGTCCCAAATTGGGACACAAATGCTGCCTAGTCCGCTCTTCATTCTAGCCAGCTGTACACCAGCTGTCCCTTTAATTTAACTCAGTCCATCCTCCAATGACCAAGCTCATTTTGCACACAGGGGTCTCTTCTGGTTGCTGCTGTGGTTGTCATGAAGCACAGGAAAAATGCAGAGGTAAGGGAGGTTAGGTGGGCACACACAACCGCAAAGTTGTTTGAAGGAACAACATAGGAGGGCTCTGTGTCATGGCGCCCAGGGGCCACTTGAGTCACAGTGTGGAGGGGGAGGACAGGCTGCACCGGCTTGCAGGACAGTTTCACTTACACTTCTATTTATAGATTCAGAACTAAATGTGTAAATGGGAGTTCCTGATTCAAGAATGGCCATTTGTGGGCACATGGGTTTGTTTTTCTACACTTCTGGAAAGTTGACTCAGCAATACTTTGAACACCTCTGATCAATAGAGAGGAGGTTAATTACTTACTAACCCAGAAACTAGGAGGGTAAATGTGCAAGCTGTTTTCCCCTGAAATAGACTTGGAATCCTTGTCTGTTCAGGACAGAAGTGACCACAAAGTATATTCTAGTTAAACCCTGAAAAGAACTCTGGATGAGTTGGGTCTGTGGTCTCGGGTCATATAAGCTATCAGAAGATAGCACTGGAAAGAAACGAGGTCTCTTTTCCCCTAGTCTAGTGGTTTCTGTCTAACCCTCCAACCCTGAACCTTTGCCATGGCCGGCACACTGCACACGTGCCGGCCATGGCAAAGTCTGTTCATTTTCTCCTGTTCATTTCAGCTGCTATTCTATGATAATGTTGGCAAACTCAGTGTTCCAGCACATCCTTGACCACAGGAGGGGAGGTGATTATTCCTATACTACCGAGCTCCCTAGGGAAGACCACTGTGTCTGCAGAGTCTGCTCTTGGTTCCACAGGAAATGGTAGGAAAATGAGAACTATACCCCTAGTACAACACTACTGCTATGAAGGGGTACAGCTTCACAAAGGTCTCGTTGTTGTTGTTGTTGTTGTTGTTTTTTCACAAAACCCTTCCTTTATAAAAAATAATTTGACAAACACTTGTATAATTGCTACAAGTGTGCTCAGTGGTAGATCATTAGTATAGCATGCATGAATGCCTGAGTTTCATCTCCAGCCAGGCTCCCCAAATTGTACTTATAGTATACAAAGTGGTGTTTTCATCCATATGCATTGTTTCCTGATGAAATCAAGCTCCTGAACATATCCTCTGGGGGTGGGAGAGAGTTGGGAGGTGTTGGTCAAAGGATATAGAGTATCAATTAGACAGAAAGTTCTAGAAGTACCATGACTGAGTTAATACTAACCTATTGCATACATGGAAATTGTCAGAAAAGCAGAATATAAATGTTGTCAGTATAATAATTTTTCTTCAGGTTCCAATCTGAAAGTTTAGAAGAAATAACTCCTCCCTATGCCTCATTTAAAAATGTAATTAGCCGGGAGTAGTGGCACATGCCTTTTATCCCAGCACTCGGGAGGCAGAGGCAGGAGGATCTCTGTGAGTTCAAGGCCAGCCTGGTCTACAAGGTGAGTTCCAGGACAGCTGGGGCTACAGGGAGACACTGTCTCAAAAAGACCAAAAAATGTAATTGATATCTACAAAATGCTTCATATACACAAATCATATTTGTATGTAATTTCTACATTTAAACACAGTATATATGTAAATTATGGAGCCTAATAGAATAAACACCTATGACTCTACCATTGGCCTTTCCAATCAACCAAACATGACCAGCCACACTGAAGCACTCTGCACACTAACTCTACCCTATAACACTATTTTAAGATGTTTTTGTCATACAGCTATATAACAAAGCATAATATCTGATCGAGGAAGTCATTTCAATTTTTCAAGAATGCTGTGGTTTTTCTTTGCCCACTCATATAAAATTTAAAACCAGCTTGTGAAATTCCATGAAATACCCCATGAGATTTTGATACAAATTACAATGGCCATATTGATTGCTTCAGACTATCTATTGATTGTAAATGATAGCTTTACAATATTAAGTCTCCCTACCTCTGAACAGGACACAGCTCTTTATCTTGATAAAGTTTTATAATTTCCTCCACAAAGGATCTCTGGCACATATTTTGTTCCCTTTATTCCTGGAACCTTCTATTTTTACTGCTGTCATATTTTTAATCTCATTTTTCATTCTTGTTGCTGCTGTATAGACATGACACTTATCTCTTTACATTCTCTCTGAAATGTATATCAATCGGACCTTTTCATTTAGTTCTCTCAAATTTCCTTCAAGAAAGACTGCCATGACTGGTCTGTTTCGTAGTCCAGTGGCAAATTCTTAGTACTTATCTTGCTAGATTTCTAAGCAGCACATGGACACACCCTCCTCCTTGAAACGCTGTTGTCACCTGGCTTCTACGACAGTACACTCTTGGTTTCTCCTCTTCCTCGATGGTTATTCTTTCTATCTTCTTTAATTCTTCTCCAATATTTTAATTTTGGACTGTCTCAGAGATTAGTTCCTAGATATCTCCTTCTCTCTAGCTATTCATACTTCCTTGGTGATCTCATTCATCTCATAGTTTAAAATTTACCCATATGTTAACTCCCAATTTTATAAAGCTGGTCCAACTCACTGTCAGGAACTAGCTAGATAGTGGTATTTTCCCCATCTACCAACTTGACATCTCCAACTCAATATGTCCAAACTGAACTCCTTAGCTTATCATTTGAAACTATGCCACCCACAGTCTTCTCTATCTCAGTTTTTTACTCCATTATCCAGTTGCTCAACACAAAAATCTTTGAGTCCTTGCATTCCCTCTGCCCACACACAATATGTCAGAAAATCTTACTCATTCTACCTTTGAAATATATATGAATTCCATCACTTCTCACAGGGTACTTATACTACCTTAGTTCAAGCCACCATCATCTTTAAAAAGGTAACTTTATTGAGATATAATCCATACATCGTAACTGTCATCCAACCAATCTTTTCTTTTTTTTTTTTTAATTTTATTTATTTCTGTATGTGTATCAATGTACTGTCTGCATGCAGGTTTGTGCACCCGTGTTGTGCAATGCCGCGGAGGTCAGAAGAGGGTCTCGGAATCCCCTGGAACTGGAGTTCTCCTGGAACTGGAGTTTCAGACGGTTCTCGGCCGCCATGTGGGTGCTGGGGATTGAACCAGGGTCCTCTGTAAGAGCGGTCGGCGCTCTTAACTGCTAGGCCATCTCTCCAGCCCTTTTTATTTTTTTAATTTTATTTATTTCTCTATGTACACGAATGTACTGTCTGCATGCAGTTTTGTGCACCCGTGTAGTGCAATGCCGGGGAGGTCAGAAGATGGTGTTGGATTCCCCTGGAACTGGAGTTCTCCTGGAACTGGAGTTTCAGACAGTTCTAGGCTGCCATGTGGGGGCTGGGGATCGAACCCTGGTCCTCTGTAAGAGTGGTTGGCGCTCTTAACCGCTAGGCCATCTCTCCAGCCCTCAATCTTTTCATATATTCACAGAGTTGTGCAAACATTGCCACAATCTAATTTGATAATATTTTTGTTTCCTCTAAAAGAAACCAGTATTCATTAGCAGTCACTCTCCATTGTCCCTCTCTACCCACCCTGTGGCTTTCATCAAACCCCAATCTACCATTTCTAAGAATGTGGTCTTTACTTCTGGTATTCCATTTATCTTTATTGTTATTCCATAATGTTCCATTGTACAAATATAAAATACCGCATTTTATTGATACGCTGACCAGTTGTGACATTTGGGTTCTCTTCACTTTAAAAATTTTTAATAGTGTTGATGTAAACATTTGTGTATGAAATTTTGTGTGGACATACTTCTCACCAGGCAATTTCACTAGTTGGGCAATTGCTGAATCACAGGTTTATCATTTTGAGGACCTGCCAAAATGTTCCAAAGCAGCCATGCTGATGTGTTAGCACTGGCAGGATATGAGAATTTCATTTTCCCATATAATGACTACTTGTTACTTGTTATTTTGATTGTAGTAATCCTAATGGATGTGAAATGATATTTCCTGATAGGTTTGTCTTATATTTCTCTAATGATACTAACATCTTTTCATGTTCTTGTTGGTCATTTGCATAGCTTTTTTTTTTCGTGTTTTTTGAGACAGGGTCTCCCTTTAGTCCCAGATGGCCTAGAGCTCGTTCTGTAGACCAGGCTAGCCTTGAACTCACAGAGATCTGCCTGCCTCTCCCTCCCAAGTGCTGGAATTAAAGATGTGTGCTACCATGCCGGGCTTGCATAGCTTCTTTTAAAATTTTAATTCATTCATTCATTCATTCATTCATTCATTCATTCATTCATTCATGTTGAGGCATGCATGGCACAGTGCACCTGTGGAGAGCAAAGGGCAAATGGTGGGATTTGGTTCTCTCTTTATACCATGTGGGTCCTTTGAATAAGCTCAGGTTGTAAGGCTTAGTGGCCAACACCTCTACCTGCTGAGCCATCCCACTGGCCCTTTGCATAGAATCTTTGGAGAAATATCTTTTTTGGATTTTTTTTGCCCATTTTGAATTATTTTTGTTTTATTACTGAGTTGTGGCAGTTCTTTAATATGGAAGACACAAATCCTTTATCAGATAGTACTTGCAGCCAAAATGTTTCTAATTTTGCTACAATCCAATTTATTGAACCTTTTATTGCTTATTTTAGTGTTGTATCTAAAACTAAAGAGTGATATAAAGTCATGAAGACTTATGTCCATAGTTTCTTCTAAGAGTTTTATGGTTTGCTCCCATGCTCATGGATTGGGAAAATTAACATTGTAAAAATATCCATTCTAGGGGCTGGAGAGATAGCCTAGTGGTTAAGAGCACCAACTACTCTTGCAGAGGACCGGGTTTGATCCCCAGCACCCACATGGCGGCTGAGAACCTTTTGTAACTCCAATTCCAGAACTCCAGTTCCAGGGGAATCCGAGACCCTCTTCTAACCTCCGTGGCATTGCACGACAAGGGTGCACAGACCTACATGCAGACAGTACATTCATACACATACAAAAATAAATAAAATTAAAAAAATGTCCATTCTACCCAAACTCTTGTATAGATTTAATGCAATCCCAATTAAAATCCCCAAGAGTTTCTTCACAGGCTTGGAAAAAAAAGTCCTTAAATTCATTTGGAAAAACAAAAGACCCTGAATAACCAAAACAACCCTGAGTGAAAAGAGTAACACGGGGGGGATCTGTATACCAGACTTCAAACTATACTACAGGGCTATAGTCATAAAAACAGCCTGGTACTGGCATAAAAACAGACCTGTTGACCAATGGAACAAAACCGAAGATCCAAACTTGAACACATACAATTTCAGCCACCTCATATTTGACAAGGGGGTCAAGAAGACACAACGGAGAAAAGACA
>VZQC01003777.1:584591-611938 GCA_009823505.1 Rhizomys pruinosus | reverse complement strand
TATATATATGGTTCCTTTTCTTTACAATTTCCATATCTTCATGATACACTTTATTTTTTGGAGATATTGCCACCTTACCTTCCTTTATTCTCACAGCTCTTGCTGTGTAGCCAGGCTAGTCTTGAACTATGATCCTTCTGCCTCAACCTCCGGAGTGCTGGGATTATAGGTGCATACCACCACACCTGTAAGAAAATCCTGCCTCTTGCCCCATTTCTTTAAGTGCTGCTACCTTGAGTTTTATTTATAATAACTGCTATGAAATATTTGTTTGCTAAGTCCACCATCTGGGCCCCTTCAAAGATAGTTTTCATTAGATGCCTTTATTTTTCTATGTATGACAGAATTTTCCTATTTTTTGTATATCATTAACTTTCATTAAAACCTGTACATTTGGGGGCTGGAGAGATGGCTCAGCAGTTAAGAGCACTGATTGCTCTTGTGGAGGACCCGGGTTTGAGTCCCAGCACCCACATGGTGGCTAAGAATCGCCTTAGGCTAGGCGTGGTGGCACACACCTTTATTCCCAGCACTCCCGGGGCAGAGACAGGCAGATCTCTGTGAGTTCAAGGCCAGCCTGGTCTACATAGCTCCAGGCCAGCTGAGACTACAGGGTGACCCTATCTAAAAAAGACCAAAAGAAAAAAAAAAAAAAAAGATGTGTTATGGGAACATTGGTTAGTGATTTTATCTACTTCGTACCAGAGAAGGTGGTGGTTGTTAACTGTCTGGTCATTTATTTGTTTAATGATTTGATTGGATTTAACTCTGGGAAATTCATCCTTCCTGCAGTATAAAGGTACTGAGGTGCCTGCTAAGCTTTTCCCCTCTTGTGTATTTTTCTTTTAACCCTTGGGCTGCCATAAGCCACTTATATTTTAAAGGGTGTATATATGACCCCCAAAACCAGTTACATTTTTATGTTTTTACCACTGATTTTTTTTTTTTTTTGGTTTGGTGTTTACTATCACAGTTCAGGAGTTTATATTTTTTGCTCCCTGTTCATCCAAAGATTACTGGTTTAGCAATTTCCTTTTTGGTAGCTTCAGAGGGCAGAAGCCTGGGGGCATGAGTGTAGTCTACTGGACTATCAGGGGTGAGCCTGAATTTTATTTTAAGCTTTATTTCCCAGGAGCACCCTTGGGCTAGAGCAGGTTGTTATTCAGTCAATGCTTAGCTAGAACTGCATCATCAAGCCTCTTGTGCCAGTGATACATTTCCCCTGTGTTGATAGATCAGTGTGCAGTTCAGGAAAATCTGAAGTCTGTCCTAAGGGCTGTTCTTAGTGCTGTTAAGTGGGTAGAGCCTAACACACACACACACACACACACACACACACACACACCCACACACACACACACACACACACACACACACACACACACACACACACACACACACACCCACAGCTCCTACAGCTGACTGTGATATCAGGAGGCCTCTTTGCTATTTCTTTCCCTGGTTCTCTCTATTAAAACTGGCTGTTGTGCCATTTTACTTCCATCATAGAGCTGCTAGCCAGTCAGTCCCCTTGTAAATTTTCTTTACCAAACTTTCCACTTTTACACACTATTGTTAGGCATGGGATTCCCCATTCCTGTTCCAAATAGTCTATCCCCCCAAACAGATCTAAGAGTTCTTTCATCTTTATGGCTATCCTATCTCCCATGGGTAGAACTCCTCTGTTACTGCTCCAGACATAGAGACGATGGGGCTGGAGAGATGGCCTAGTGGTTAAGAGCGCCGACTGCTCTTGCAGAGAACCCGGGTTCAATTCCCAGCACCCACATGGCGGCTGAGAACGTCTGAAACTCCAATTCCAGGAGAACTCCAGTTCCAGGGGAATCTGACACCCTCTTCTGACCTCCGTGGCATTGCTGACACGGGTGCACAGACCTGCATGCAGACAGTACATTCATACACATAGAGAAAAATAAGTAAGAAATTAAAAAAAAATTAAAAAAAAGATAACTCATTTTTTCCATGATTGACATCCCGTATCCATGTGGTGTCAGCCTCTGGTCCTCTCAGAGTGCCCTTCCTGGTGTTTAATCTCTGCCTGTGAGTGAGTAAGCTGAGGTTGGAATAGTCAGGGCCTTGGTACTCTCAATCTGATGTGTTTAAGGGGGAAAGCTGTGTCCTTTATATGGAAGGTGGGTGGGTGGAAGGAGAGAGACCCGGTCCTCTTGGCACACAGCTTCTGCTGAGAAGGGACTGAGAAAGATGAGAAATGCTAGCCACCTTCACCTCCTTGGATGAAATCAGATGCTCACTCTGGAAACTATGGGGAGAAAGAGTGCCTGTCTTCTTGGCTGCTCCTGCCTGGAGTAGTATGTTTAGGGTAGGGCTTCTGAAAGTAGAACTGGACTTGTGGTGAAAGAGTGGTTCTCAGCTCAAATGCCACAGACTATTATTGTTATTTCCGAGATTTAGTAGATTTTTCTTAGATTACCATTTCTCCAATTGCTATATGCCCACAGGACAATTTCTGGAGACTTTAAATGATTGGGATTTATTATTTATTTATTTAGTCTTTGTTGTTCTTAGCAATTATTACCAGCTATATTGTTGTTTTGAGTGGTTCTTTAGAGGTCCTAACTCTATACCATTCTGAAAGCCTTTATCCTTGATTTAAGTCTCTTACATGGTTTCTTTGAAATAGTCTCCTAATTGGTCTTCCTGCTTTCATTTTGTTTTAACAGCTATTCTAACATGGCAGACAGAGTGAGAACATGAAATATGTCAGGTTTTATCTCTGGTCTTGTCAAAGCTTCTTCATGATTTCCATTTTTTTTCTCGGTGTCAAATCTAAAGTTCTTAAAATGGTCTCCAAGGTCCTACACTTCGGACTCAGTTAAATCTCTGAGTGCGTCTCCTACTATTCTTCCTGTCTTTCATTCTGTTCCATACACTATCTTCCTTCTCCATCCCTCAAGGCAGGCATACTTCCAATAGTGCCCTTGTGTGGTTTGGGTACTAAGATGTATTAATCCTATAGAACGAGCTGGAAAGTGCTCTGTTTTTTCTTAGTCTTTGGAAGACCTTTCATAAGACTGGAATTAATTCGTCCTTGACTATTTGGTTAAACTATCGACACATACTGTTCTTTCCTTGTGAAAATATTTTAAATTGCTGGCTGAACTTCTTTCATTTTTGAGACAGGGTTTCATGTAGCCCAGTCTTTGAACTTGCTAAATAGCTGAGGCTGACCTTTAGCTCCTGATCCTCTTGCCTCTGTCTCCCAAGGGATGAGAGTATAGGTATGTGCCCACCATGCCTGGCTTCTGTCTGATTTTTTTTTAAGCTTTGTTTTATTTTTTCATTATGTGTATGTATGTATCTCTTTGTGGCTATGTACATGTGAGTACAGCTGCTGCCGTAGACCAGAGCTGTCGGATCCCTGGAGCTGGAATTACAGGCAGTTGTGAGGTGCCAGGCATGGGTACTGGGAACTGAACCCAGGTCCGCTGCACAAGAACACTCTCTTAACTGGTGAGCCATTTCTCTGCTCCTGATTGAATTTCTTTAGTGGCGATGTAACCACTCATGCTATTTATTCTTGAATCTTTTTTCTTTTTTGTCTTTTTGAGACAGAGTCTCCCTGTAGCCCCAGCTGCCCTGGAACTCACTATGTAGACCAGGCTGGCCTTGAACTCACAGAGATCCATATGCCTCTGCCTCCCAGATGCTGGGATTAAAGGTGTATGCCGCCATGCCTGGCTTCTTGAATCATTTTGATAGTTAAGTTTTCTAGGAATTTGTTCATTTGGCTTGTGTGTGTGTGTGTGTGTGTGTGTGTGTGTATTTGTGTGTGTATGCATGTATGTATGTGTGTGTTTATATGCGTGTGCATGTGGAGGCTCAAGATTGACAAAGTTGTCTTTCTCAATCATTCTCTTACTTTCTGAGGCAAAGTCAGTTAATAAACGTGGAACTTGCTGATGTGACTAGACTGGCTAGCTAGCAAGCTCCTGAGAAGTCTCCTGTCTCCCTCTTCTTGGCACTGGGATTATTGGTATCCACCTTTTAAGTGGGTACTGGGGGACTGAACTCACAACCTCATGCTTGTGTGACAAGTGCTTCACCTCTTTCAGCTCACCAACCCCCTAATTTGCATTTTAAAGTTTTCTGAGTTTACTTTTTTAATTAATTATTTAGTCCACTACATTCATAGAAATCTATATATCTCTGGGGCTGGAGAGATGGCTCAGCAGTTAAGAGCTTGAATCATTTCGATAGTTAAGTTTTCTTTTTTTTATATATTTTTTATTATTAATTTTATTTATTTCTGTATGTGTATGAATGTACTATCTGCATGCAAGTTTGTGCACCCGTGTCGTGCAATGCCGCGGAGGTCAGAAGAGGGTGTCGGATTCCCCTGGAACTGGAGTTCTCCTGGAATTGGAGTTTCAGATGGTTCTCAGCTGCCATGTGGGTGCTGGGGATCGAACCCAGGTCCTCCGTAAGGGCGGTCGGCGCTAGGCCATCTCTCCAGCCCCGATAGTTAAGTTTTCTAGGAATTTGTTCATTTGGCTTGTGTGTGTGTGTGTGTGTGTGTGTGTGTGTGTGTGTGTGTGTGTGTTGAGATTCAAGAACTGCTCTTGCAGAGGACCCGGGTTCGATTCCCAGTACCCACATGGAAGCTAAGAACTGTCTCTAAGCCGGGCATGGTGGCGTACACCTTTAATCCTAGCACTCAGGAGGCAGACGCAGGCGGATCTCTGTGAGTTCAAGGCCAGCGTGGTCTACAGAGTGAGTTCCAGGCCAGTTGCGGCTATAGGGAGATCCCATCTCAAAATATATATTATCTATCTATCTATCTATCTATCTATCTATCTATCTATCTATCTATCTAAAAAGAAACTTCCTCTGCAAGAGCGGTCTGCGCTCTTAACCGCTAGGCCATCTCTCCAGCCGGGTTCGATCCCCAGCACCCACATGGCGGCCGAGCCGTCTGAAACTCCAATTCCAGGAGAACTCCAGTTCCAGGGAAATCCGACGCCCTCCTCTGACCTCCGCAGCGTTGCACGTCACGGGTGCACAGATTTGCATGCAGACAATACATTCATACACATACGGAAATAAATAAAAAATTTTTTAAAAAATTAAAAAAAAATAAAAAGAAACTTCCCTCCTTTTGTTCTTTTTCTTGATCAAAATTTCCCAAGATCTATCAATTTCTCCACCATTAAAATTTTTATATTTATTTATCTGTGTATATGTGTGTGGGGGTGCATTGCGTGCCTTGGGAAACATGTAGTAGTCGGAGGACACCTTCTCTCCTTCCACCATGTGGTCTCAGGGATCAAACTCACGTTGTCATTTTTAGGGGCAGGTACCTTTACCCACCGAGCCATCTCATTGGCTCATTCTCTATCATTTTAAAAGACCAGTTCTTGGTTTTGATGACCTCCTCCACAGTAGTCCACTTTTATTCGATGACTGAAATTATGCTTCCAGCTGAGCCCTATATACAACTTTGCTTATCCCATGACTTAAGCTCCCAGCTCTCACTGAACCACAGTAGTCATCTTCAAGAGTCTATAACCTATCTACTGATCTCCCTGGAATTACCAACTGATCAGTGTTCAAACTTATTATATATTATAGGATTATAGGCATGTGCCATTATATCTGACTTCTCCCTCTTTTTCAACTTCTCTGTTGACTCCCTGTTCCTCTTAGAACCTTGTTTCATTCTGTCCCTCCAGCCTCATTTTAATATGCTTCTCTACCTGCTCAATGCTTCAGCCATAGTGAACTTGTCACTTTCAGTCCAAGCATATTCTTCTCTATGATATATTCCTGAAAACAAATAAATACTAGTAATTATTTCTACAAAACAGCATATTACTTCCTCCAGAAACGCCCTCATTCCTTTGTTACAAGTGAAAAAAAAATCCATTCATAATACCCTTCCAGTCAGTTCATCAAATACCACTTCCTCTTTGAAGATTTTCTCTATTCCCTCAATCTATGCAAAGCTCCAGCATTCTGTATACAAATGCATTGTGAGTATTTGATTGCAGGTCTGTCTTCCCCATAAGATTGTAAGTTTCTTGATGGTAGGACCCATGCCTTGCTATTTTTCATATCTAAGAACTAGCAAAATGCTTAACCTAGAGGATGTCTTTAAACCTAATCTGCTGAAATAAAAAAATAAGTGACTAAAATAATTCAGGATAAATACCTATAACTGTGCTATTCAAGAAGGACGAACAGGGGACTGGAGAGATGGCTCAGCAGTTAAAAGCACTGACTGCTCTTGCAGAAGACCTAGGTTCAATTCCCAGCTAACAACTGTCCATAACTCCAGTTCCAGGGGATCTAACACTCTCTTGTGGCCTCAGTGGGCATTACACAACACGAGTGTGCATTTACATACTTGCAGGCATAACACTCATACACATAAAATTAAAAAATTAAAAAATTAAAAAGAACAGGGCTGGAGAGGTGGTCTAGCACATGAAGGTACTTGCCACCAAGGTAGGACCCACATAATAGGAGGAGAGCATTCCCACAAAATTTTCTCTGACTTCCACAAGCACACAGTGGCACAAATTGGCCCATATATGGACATGTGTGCACGTGCGTATGCATGTATGTGCACACATACAAATGAATATAATAAAAATTAGAAAAAGAACATAAAGACAGAATTTCATGTACAGGATGGCTTCCCTTGCAGGAGAGGTAGCTCTGCCTTTACTGAATTATAGGAAAGGTAATAAGTGAAGGGCTAGGCTCCATTAGAACGGGGGACAAGGGCAGAGAGGAAGGGCTTGGGTGGAGTTATCAGAGGAAGTAATGTGAAGCCACAAAGTCTGGATTTCTATTTGACTGAGCAGAGAGTTGCTGGAAGGTTATTAAAGACATAGTTAAAATGATGCCATTACAAATAACCTGCATTGCAAGCCAAGGGGGAGGGAGACTGGCTAGAGAGCAGGCAGTTACAATAAGCCCAAGCACACTAGACATGGCAGGGCAAGGTGGTACAAAAAAGGCTGGGTTTGGTGAATTATTCCATTTGGGTCAAGACACACAGGCAGCAAGGTTGCTGAAGAGTGTGGAATGTAGAGTAGGTGTGAGGAGCAAGAGTAGTGGTTAGGAAATCCAGGTTCAGTTGCAATACAAATATTATCTTTTGTCAGCAGAAGTGGTGGTGCACCTCTGTAATCCCAGCACTTGGGAGGCAGGGGCAGAATGGGTGCTGCAAGTTTGGAGCTCGTTGATCTACATAGTGAGTTTTAGTGCTGCCAGAGATACACAGTGAGAGCCTGTCTCAACATATAAATACAAATAACCCTAATCCAAACCAAAACAAAATGAATTTTTGTCAATCTGGCTGCTATGTCTACTTTCCTAAGCAATAAAACAAAGAGGCTCTTCATGCCAATGATCAACAAATCTGTTAAACAGCAAAATATCTCTTTTTATATAGCAAAATATCTCAACTCCGTTCTCTGTCTTTATTCCCATCACTCTAGACTAGGTTCTCATTGGTTGTCACCTAGATCACCATATTAACCTATGCAGTAGTTTCTTTACATCACCTCTGCCTCATACAATATGGATGACAAACACTTGGCATTATCTGGGGGGGGGGTTTGGTCTTTTTGAGACAGGGTCTCCCTGTAGTCCCAGCTGTCCTAGAACTTGCTCTGTAGACCAGGCTGGCCTAGAACTCACAAAGATCTGCCTGCCTCTGCCTTCCAAGTGCTAGGATTAAAGGCATGCGCCACCACGCCCGGCGGCATTATCTTTTAAAAATGTCAATTAGATTATAGTCATGCACAATAATGCTACTTTGGTCAGCCACAGATTAGACATATGACAGTGGTCCCATAAGATGAAAATGGAACTGGGTTGGGGATGTAGCTCAGTGGAGGTATTCTGGCCTAGCATACAAAAGGTCCTCAGTTCAGTCCACAGAATCACACACACAAACAAAAGGAAGAAGAAAGGAAGGAAGGAAGGGGAAAGAAGGAAAGAATTAAACAGAAAAGAAAATTAGAACTGGGGCTGACTCAGTCGATAAAGTCCTTACTGTATAAGCATGACAACCTGAGTTCTGATCCTCACATCCACTTCAAACCATGGTGTGGTGATGCAGGCCTATAAGTATAGCGGTGGGGAAGTGAAGACAGGAAGATGCCTGTAGCTTACTGGGCAGCCACTCTGGCTAAATCAGCAAGCTCCAAGTTCAGTAGTGATCAAGGAAGATACCAAAAAGTGACATCTGGTCTCCACATGCGCAAACACAGATGTGCACACACAAAGATGTACATGAACACACGTGCACACAAAGAAAAATGGAACCATAAACTTTCTATTGCCTTACATTATAGCTGTCATAACGTTGCAGCATAACACATCTCTCACATGTTTGTGGTGATACTAATTGTAAACAAGTCTACTGAGCTACCAGTCATATAAAAGCACAGCACATACAATTAGGAACAGTACTTACTCTTATTTTATTTAGAGACAGGGTCTCATTGTGTAGCCCTGGCTGGCCTGCAGCTCTACGTAGACCAGGCTGGTCTTGAATTCAACTTCTGGAGTTCTGGGATTAAAGGCTTGCCCATCATATCAGCCCATTACCTACTCTTAAATGATAAGAAGTGGCAACGTTACATGTACAGAGTTAAGTATTTCCTATACTGTGTTTGTGATGGCCCACATATGGAGATTGAGGGACAGTGTATGGGAGTCAGTTCTCTTCTTCTACCAGGTGAGTCCTGGGGATTGAAGTCAGGTCATCAGGCTTGGCAACAAGTCCTTTTACCCACTGAGTTTTTAGAATATATTCTTTTTAATTATATATCAAAAAAAAACTGGATTGCTGTAAGTTTGAGACCATCCCGGACTAGATAGAGAGTACCAAGCCAGCTAGAGCTATATAACAAGACCAGAATGGTAATTTTCAATTCTAAAACATAGTCTTATCCTATCAAAAAAAAAAACCAAAGCAGGGCATGGTGGTGCGTGCCTTTAATCCCAGCACTTGGGAGGCACAGGCAGGTGGATCTCAGTGAGTCTAGCCTGATTAACATATTGAGTTCCAGGACAATGAGGGCTACAGGGAGACCCTGTCTCAAAAGACCAAAAAGAAACAAACAAACAAACAAACAAACAAATGCAAGAACACAAAGCCAGAGAAGCGAACAGCAACATCAACAACAAAAATAGTACATTGTGTTGCAGCAGCAGCAAGCTCATTCATCTTGTGTTTATTGAGTCTCTCAATTGCATCAGGAGGCTGGAAGCTATGTGGAGTGTCTGACTTATACCATCCAGGTTTGTCTAAGTACTCTCTACAGTGTTTTCACAGTTGCAAAATCACCTAATAGCACTCTGCTCAGAATATATCCCTGTTTTTGACACTGGACTGTCTATTCCTCTGCTTAAAAACTCCGGTGCACCCAAAATCAGATTGTGATTCATCCATTCAGCTTATGAGGCTTGCACATGCTGAGGCTTCTGCCTGTCCCCTTGATCTCCTTGTTCCACAGCACACACTCCATTCTCACGAGCATGTTTCCCTTTCCTGGACTGTGGCCATTTCTTTTCATACACTGTTCCTTCTGCCTGGAATGCAGCTCGTTGTCCCTCATGTCTTTACCCGGGAGGTTCCCCCCACGACTTGCACTCATTCCTGACCTTTGTATCATCTGTTTTTCTTTCTTCGCATTTATTACAATGTGTACCTATTTTATTGCGTGTTTACTGTTAATTTTCCATGAGATTTACAAGTTCTTTCTGTTGCTGTTTTAGACAAGATCTCATGTAGCACAAGTTGGCCTCAAAACTATGTAGCTTGAGGTGACCTTGAACTTCTGATCTTCCTGCCTCTACTTCTTGGGTGCTGGAATACAGGTGTGTTCCATCACATCTTATTTTATGTTTTGTTGGGGATCATCCCCAGCCCTAGATTCTGAGAGGAGGAGACAATGTGTCAACCAGCAACTGCAGTATCAGATGTTAAATAAAAGTCAGTGAATGAATGAATGAAAGGGTCACTAGAGGTAGAGTCTACCCCAAAGGGGATAGTGAAAAAATAGGAAGAGATTTGAAAGAGTTCCATTGCATTTTGAGACTAGCACATCTAGTTTTCCCCAGTCTGTAGCATAAAATATTAATGGGAATTGTAGAGAGTAGCCAGAGGACTCAGAAAAATCACAGCAGCTAGAGCCAGTAGAATTCAGAAATTCATTAAGTACTTACTGTGTGCTAGGCCCTGTGCTGAGCACTGACTATGGGCAATAGAAAAATGAATAAGTTTACATTTCAACAGTTTGCATTCAAGAAACTAGAAATAGGAGATAAGGATGTACAGATGATAACAAAAGACAGAATTTAATCAAACAAAGCCCTTTGAAGCAGAGGTTTAGGAACAGCTTCAAGGAAATTTACTCTGACCTTGAAGTCAACAAGTTCCATTCCACAATGAAATAAGAGCACAGACAGTCCCTTCTGTTCTTCCTCACAAAGTGTTTCATAAGAGAGGGATGGAAAGCAAAATATTTTAGCTGATTTTTGAGGAATTATGTTAAAGGAGAGACAACCGTAAGTTGGAATTTTGGCTTTGCCATTTGCTATTTGGGAGACCATGGACATGGATAATGTGTTCCTCTTTTTACAAATGGCTATTGCAGGCCTACTATGTGTCAAGCTCCATATATATGGTATATATGCTATTCTACTGAATCATTTATCCTTTTCTTTAAAAAAATGATTTATTATTTTGTATTATGTATGTATGTGTGTGAGTGAGTGTGTGTGTGTGTGTGTGTGTGTGTGTGTGTGTGTGTGTGTATGTGTGTGTATGTGAATATGGGCACCCTTGGAGACCAGAGCTACTGTATCCTCTGGAGCTGGAGTTACAGGTGGTTGTGAGCTGCCAGATGTGGGTTTCGGGAATCAAACTTGGGTCCTATGGAAGTGCAGTACATACTCTTAACTACTGTGCTCTCTCTCCAGAATCATCTATTTTTCTAGGCTTTAGTTTCCTCGCTGTCTTTTTTTTTTTTTTTTTTTTTTTTTTTTTTTTTTTCTTTTTTTTTTGGTCTTTTTGAGACAGGGTCTCCCTGTATCTCTGGCTGTCCTGGAACTTACTCTGTAGACCAGGCTGGCCTTGAACTCACAGAGATCCGCCTGCCTCTGCCTCCCAAATTATAGGATAAAAGGCGTGAGCCACCACATCCAGCTTCTTCACTGCCTTTTAAATATTTTTTTAATTTTATTTTTTTATGTGTATGAATGTACTGCTTGCATGTAGGTTTGTGCACCCGTGTCGTGCAATGCTGTGGAGGTCAGAAGAGTTTTGGATTCCCCGGAACTGGAGTCAAAGACAGTTCTCAGACACCATGTAGGTGCTGGGGATTGAACCCGGGTCTTCTGCAAGAGCAGTCGGTGCTCTTAACTGCTAGGCCATGTCTCCAGCCCCCCTCACTGTCTTTTAAAGTTAGCTGTCTAGCCGGGCGTGGTGCCATTAATCCCAGCACTCAGATGCAGAGGCAGGTGGATCTCTGTAAGTTCAAGGCCAGCCTGATTTAGAGAGCGAGTTCCAGGCCAGCTGGGGCTACACTTTGTGTCAAAAATCCACCCCCGCAAAATAAATAAATAAAATAAAAAATAAAGTTAGCTGTCTAGATTCCTGGTTCACAAATAATTGGGTCAGGCTTGCATGCATTCCTTTCTGCCTTTGGGAACCACCCATACTTTTGCACTAAAACAATGGACTGGCTTTTGGAGATCTCTGAAAAGCTCTAGAGGATACTCTTCCTATTTATGAAGTGGGGATAGTAGATGGAAAAGTTGATGTTAAGTTTCTTTTGGGGATTATCAGATGAGTGAATTCTGAAGCAATGAACAGTGTCCTGTATGTGTACTGAGAAGTGGAGGTATTAGTGTGGAGAAATTACAACAATAAAGTGACTAACGAGAAGTTATAGTACATTGTGGGAATGGGTAACATGGCTCTCTTGAGGTAATGCTAAAGTAAACAGGGTAGAGGAGAGGGGCTCTGTTAGGATGTTTCCAGATATGGTTATGGAGAGCCCTATCTATTTCTAGATGATGGCTCTGCACATCTTTTGGCCACTGTTCCTAATAAAAAGGAGAATAATGTATCAGGTACCTAGGTTTTATTTAAAAGAAAAATCAAAGTATCCAGTTCCTTTGTTCTCATTGTTCACCAAGGCTGTTCACCAAGCAGCCTTCTGGTTTGAAACTGGTTTCTTGACTAAGAAGACCCACCAACCAGAAAGGCCTTATATGGATCTGATCTTGCCAAATAGAATGCCAACTAGAATTGCCACTTTTGAGTTCTGCCTTATAAATCAGACTGTGACAGCATGGATCCACTCTCTAGAGACTCCTTATCTAATGACAGCATTGAAAATGGGAGAACAATGTGTAGCAGCAAAACCAAAGAGCAGGGGGCTGGAGAGATGGCTCAGTGTTTTAGAGTGCATAGTACTTTTGCAAAGGATCTGAGTTCAGTTTCCAGCACCCACATCAGGCAACTCATAATCACTTAGAACTGTAGTTGCAGGGGATCTGATGTCTTTTACCTCCATTGGAACCTACACTCATACACACACACACAAACACACACACACACACAAATAAAATAAAACTAACTAAATAAATAAATAAATAAATAAAACAGTGAGTTCCAGGCCAGCTGGGCCTGCAGGAAGATCATGGCACTAACTGCTCTTACAGAGGACCTGGGTCTGATTCCCAGCACCTACATGGTGGCTAAGAGCCGTCTTAAGCTGGGTGTGGTGGCACACACCTTTAATCCCAGCAGAGGCAGAGGCGGGTGGATCTCTGTGAGTTCAAGTCCAGCCTGGTCTACATAGCAAGCTCCAGGCCAACTGGGACTAAAGGGAGACCCTGTCTCAAAAAGACCAAAAAAATAAATAAATTTAAAAAAAGATAAAAACAAATCTTTGAAAATAATCTCCATAGAGCAGAACAGCCCAGGGAGCTTCAAGTACTGTTCTTCTATGAGTTCTGGCTTGGAGCATCCACAGGCTTTATCCAGTACATTACAGCAATCATAGCCCCTTACATTTGTTCAGTGCTTTTAACTTTCAAAGCACTTTTATATATATTATCTAATTTTATCATTTTATCTATTATACTTTCTTTACCTCACACTGATTGTAAAAATACATTTGTAGAGACCTGGTGTTTTGATTCCTGGTGAAGCTTGAACTCTGGGTATTACATACTAAGTGCACTCTACCACTGAGCAACATTTCCAGACCCCAGATATTTTTGAATAGTGGTAACTTTTTTTGGTCTTTTTTGAGACAGGGTATCCCTGTAGCCCTGGCTGGCCTAGAACTCCCTATGTAGACCAGGCTGGCCTTGAAACCAAAGAGATCCTTCTGCCTCTGCCTCACAAATGCTAGGATTAAAGGCATGCACCACCATGCTCAGAAGTGGTAACTTTTTATATTGCTATTATAATTTTGCAATGTTGGGGATTAAACTAGTGCCTTGTACATGCTAGAGGTATGAAGGTCATTGAAAATAGGGCTCTAAAAGATGAAGAAAAGATGGAACTCCAGGAAATCCAGCTAAAAGAAGCCAGGCACATTGCAGAAGAGGCAGATAGGAAGTATGAAGAGGTGGCTCGTAAGTTGGTGATTATTGAAGGAGACTTGGAATGCACAGAGGAATGAGCTGAACTGGCAGAGTCCCGTGGCCGAGAGATGGATGAGCAGATGAGACTGATGGACCAGAACCTGAAGTGCCTGAGTGCTGCTGAAGAAAAGTACTCTCAAAAAGAAGACACATATGAGGAAGAAATAAAGATTCTTACCAATAAACTCAAGGAGGCAGAGACCCGGTCTGAGTTTGCTGAGAGATCAGTAGCCAAACTGGAAAAAACCATTGATGACTTGGAAGATAAGCTGGTGCACCAAAGAGGAACAGCTCTGTACACAAAGGATGTTGGACCAGACTCTGCTGGACCTGAACGAGATGTAGAGCTTCCCAGTTCTGCCCTGCGGCCGCTCTCCCTCTGGCCCTTACTCTCCCTGAGGCCAGTCTGCCGGAAGCTAGCTGACCTTGAAACTGAGGGCTGATCTTTCTTTTTGCATGTGTATGAATGTATTGTCTGCATGCAGGTCTGTGCACCCGTGTCGTGCAATGCCGCGGAGGTCAGAAGAGGGTCTCGGATTCCCCTGGAACTGGAGTTCTCCTGGAATTGGAGTTACAGACGGTTCTTAGTTGCCATGTGGGTGCTGGGGATCGAACCCGGGTCCTCTGCAAGAGCGTCGGTGCTCTTAACCGCTAGGCTATCTCTCCAGCCCCAGAAACTGAGGGCTGATCTTTCTAACTGAAGGCTGCTTTCTCCTTCTGCCACCCCCTCTACCTCTCATGTATTTTCTCCAAACTGTCTTGGCCCCTTCCCAGAGTTCTAGCTGAGAGGGGCGGAGCACCTTTGGGAACAACATTTAAGAGAATGTTAGCACAAAGCAAAGTGTCTTTGATGCTCTGTGCTGGAGGAATCTTGAACAGCATATGTACAAAACTTAAAGTTTTATATTATTTTGAAACGTTGCTTTTGGGGGTTGGGTTGCCTTGCCTCCTGTTGGCTGTGAGGATTCTTTGCAGTCTGTGGGTTAGCAATATGCTGATCTTTCAACGTTTCCCCACCCAGTACCATTTTCGGTGATTTCTGTGAGGTCCACGAGGCGTGCGTCCTGCAGCTTGCTGGCTTGTTTGTACTCTCCTCTGTTGTGGTCTTTAGGGGCCAATTGGGAGAAAGAATCCCATAGTGCAACTATTTTGATACTGAATATTGACAAGTGTCTTTTTGAAATAAAGAACCAGTCCCACCCCCCCTAAAAAATACATTTGTAGAGTAGTGGCAAACAAGAACTGGTGATATTGCAAGTATGTTGGCGGGGGTAGGGGGGGAATCTATGACAGAGTTTTTGCAAAATAAATCAAACTAAGGAAACAAAGGTAGTCAGAGTCTGTGGTGCAGCAGAATGACCCCAGAATTTGGAAATAGCTTAGAATGACCATGAAAGTGAAGGAACACCGAGACTTGGCTGCACATGTGTTGAGGGTGGAACCTTGGAAAATGTCTACGGGTAATCAGTGATCCAAGTGGACATGTAGGACTAGAGTGTACTTGAAGAAGCTGTAATCTAATCAGCTTACTGGAAACTGTGGCTGAGGAATAATGTGTTACCAAGAAGTGCTGGGGAAATTATTTGAAAAAGCAGAATTACATAGCTAACATGGATTATTGTTTGTCCACTGCCAACTGTGCATGGGGGTGGGTAGGGACACGGAAGGGATGTGCATCCACCATAGCGGTGGCTGGACAGCAGACAGAACAAGTAGACCAGGTAACCATGCATATGGTGGACATGAACAATGAAGTCCTTAAGCAGGTAGACTCCGTTTAGAAGTAAGGATTTGCCTTTTAGAACTGGCTTTATAATTCTGCTTTCTTCTATTCTAACTCCATGGTCAGCAAGTCAATTTATGACTCACTATTTCAGTTTCTATCTTCCTTGATCTTGTGAATGAAATGCCATGGGAGGAGATAAGACTATTATTTGATTGATTACTTGCCAAGCGTATCTTCTCCTGAAAATTAATGTAACTGAAATATATTTTATATGTCTCCCCCCCAGCATTTATTTGAAAACTTTTAAATCCATAAAAAACCTATACTAAATAGTACATAAAATTTCCATTCATTTTAAAACTAAATTTACTAATTTGTTGATGGATATCTAACTGATCCAGTGCTATTTATTAAAAAGGCTATTGGCTCTCTCCTTGGAGGAATAACCCATGGCTGATGCCACAAGCTTACATCCTCTACAGGTTAGAAGATGTTATAAGCCACAGTAAGACCCTGTCATATTTAACAGGAAAAAATGTAATTCATGGATTAACATATCATCTAAACATATGTGTCTATACCAAAGTAACCTACCATAACTATTAGTGCTGTTTAAATACCTATATATCTAATTGCTTGTGCTTCATTAGTAGGATCGAAAGGTTATTCCTGGACAAACTGTCAGCCCATGAAAGGAAACAGCCAGAATTGACCAGAGTCCAAGACAACAGCTCCAGAGAGAGTGGACTGTTTTGCTTCTCATCCACCTGTGCCCCTTTTCTAAGCCTAGGGAACAATCTGCGGAAGAGGGGGCGTGGTAGAATGTAAGGGCTGCGATTGGGGTGAATGGTGAAACTACAGCAATGTAGTCTGGACACTCATTTGATCAACTTGATTGAACATACAACCCCTCACCCCCCGCTGGAAGGTGGGGCTGTGGGGGTTTGGGCACAACAGCCTGCAAATTGGTTTTACATGAAGGATGCTTGTACTCATGGATTATCACTTATAGCTAAAAAATGAAAAAAAAAACTGAGAGAAAGATGCAGGACAGTTATGGCAGAATGCATGATCTGGGAAGGGGTGGGCGTGGGGGGGAAGGGAAAGGGAAATATGCCTGAACTGAATTGGAAAATGATGTATGAAATGCACAAAGCATCAATAAAAAAATGTTAAAAAAAAAGGCTTTCTTCCCATGAACTGCTTTTGGACCTTAGTCAAAATTCAGTTGGCTAGATTTATATGAGCCTATTTCTGGGATCTCTATTGTTTCTTTAATTTGTTTCTTTAATCCTATTTCTTTGAATACCACACAATCTTCATTATTATAGCTATATATTAAGTCTTAGAATTGAAGTGATTCCTCCTACTTAATCTGTATTTAAATTTTTTTATTAATTTTATTTATTTCTGTATGTGTACGAATGTACTGTCTGCATGCAAGTCTGTGCACCCGTGTCGTGCAATGCCACGGAGGTCAGAAGTGGGTGTCAGATTCCCCTGGAGCTGGAGTTCTCCTGGAATTGGAGTTTCAGATGGTTCTCAGCTGCCATGTGGGTGCTGGGGATCGAACCCGGGTCCTCTGCAAGAGCGGTCGGCGCTCTTAACCGCTAGGCCATCTCTCCAGCCCTGTATTTTATAAGTGTTTTAGCAACTCTAGCTCTTTTGCTTTTTCATATGAATCTTACTGTAATTTTGTCTACATCTTCAAAAAATCATGTGAGAATTCTCATAGCAGTTGTGTTAAATCTGTATATAAATTTAGAGAATGAACATCTTTAGTATGTTGATTTCCAATTTATGAGCATAGTCTGTCTCTCAATGTAGTTAGAGCTTCAGTGATTCCTTTTATCTGCATGGTTTAGTTTTTAGCATACAAACTAGTACCTGTTTGCTGAGATTCACACCTAATGATTTATTTAAAAATTTGATTATAGTTGGATTCAGTGGCATAGAACTACAATCCTAGTACCTGAGAGGCAGAGGCAGGAGTGAGTTCAAGACCAGCCTGAGCTACATAGTGAGTTCTAGGCCAATGTAGCCTACCTAGTGATACCCTGTCTTAAAACAAACGAACAAACAAACAAACAAACAAACATCAGAACCTAAAAACAAAATAAATCCCTAAAATGACTGTAAATAATATTGTATTTTAAATTTTGGTTTCCTTGATAATATATAAGAACAGTCCACGGGGCTGGAGAGATGGCCTAGCGGTTAAGAGCACCGACCGCTCTTACAGAGGACCTGGGTTCGATCCCCAGCACCCACATGGCGGCTGAGAACCGTCTGAAACTCCAATTCCAGGAGAACTCCAGTTCCAGGGGAATCCGAGACCCTCTTCTGGCCTCCGCGGCGTGGCACGACACGGGTGCACAGACTTGCATGCAAACAGTACATTCATACACATATAGAAATAAATAAAATTTATAAAAAAACAAACAAACAAACAAACAAACAAACAAACAAACAAAAAAAACAGTCCATTGGGGGCTGGAGAGATGGCTCAGCAGTTAAGAGTGCCGACTGCTCTTGCAGAGGGCCCGGGTTCGATTCCCAGCCCCCACATGGTGGCTAAGAACCATCTTTAACTCCAGTTCCAGGGGAATCCGACGCCCTCTTCTGACCTCCGAGGCATTGCATGACACGGGTGCATCAACCTACATGCAGATACTACACTCGTACACATAAAAAATAATAAATAAAAAATAAAAAAAACCCAGTCCATTGATAGTATATAAAACTAACTAAATTTTTTTTGAGACAGGTATCATTGTATTACCTATGCTAGTTTCAAACTCATGGGCTCAAGGAATCCTCTCGCTCTAGCTTTGTAAGTGCCAGGACCACAGGTAGGCACTACTATGCACAGTTAGAATTGATTTTGTATGTTGATATTGTAACCTGAAACTGTGCTGAACTCGTTTATTAGTTCCAGGAGGTTTTTGTAGATTCCTTGAGATATTCTATGTACATAATCCTGTCAGTTACAAATAGAGACAGTTATTTTTTCCCTTTCTGTTTTGTATGCTCCTGAGATGCAGCCTGTTGTGTCTTTCAGATATGCAAAGCTGCGAGAAGGGGTGCTGGTCCCTTTCTCTTTCTGTGATGTCTTTGTTTGGTTTAGGTGTCAGTATAATACCACCTTAATAAAGAAAGTTGGGACGTGTTTCCTCCTTTATTTTCTGGAAGACTGTGTAGAATTGGTGTGAATTCTTTAAACGTTTGGTAGCATTCTCCACTGAAAATATCTAGGCTTGGAAGGTTAATTCCTTGGGCAGTTAAAAAGTTACAAATTTACTTTCTTTTTCTCTTTTTTCTTTCTTTCTACTTTTCGTCTTTTCCAGGGTCTCCCTCTAGGCCCAGCTGTCCTGGAACTGACTCTGTAGACCAGGCTGGCCTTGAACTCACAAAGATCTCTCTACCTCTACCTCTACCTCTCTACCTCTCTACCTCTCTACCTCTACCTCTCTACCTCTCTACCTCTCTACCTCTACATCTACCTGCTAGGATTAAAGGCGTGCACCACCACACCTGGCTCAAATTTACTTTCTTTAATAGCTATAGATATATTAAAATTATTTCATATTTGGTGAATTATGGTAGTTTGTGGTTTTTGAATGATGAGTTTATTTTATCTGAAGTTGCCAGGTTTCTGCACATAGACTTGTTTACTGTATTTTCAGTATTCTTCCGACATGTGCAAGGCCTGTGGTGCCATCCTGTTTCATCTCTGATGTTGTTTTTTCTTTATCAGTCTCACTATAATCAATTTTATTGATTTTTCCATGAACTTTTTATTTCACCAAGTTTCTCTATTATTATTGTTTTTTTATTTTATTTCTTTCTTTTCTGTGCTATTTCTTCCCTTCTACTTCAGGGTTATTTGTAGTTGTTTTCCAGTTTGTTAAGGTTTCTGCTTAAATTATTAATTGGAGGCTATCCTCTTTTAAATTAAGGATATAATGTTATAAATTTCTCTCTTACTGAAGCTTTAGATGTGTCCTACAAATTTTCATATATTGTATTTAATTCATTTCAGTGTAGTTTAAAAATTCTCCTTGACGCATGGTTTATTTACATTCTTTGCTAGTAGTTAAAGATTATTCTCTTTGTTTATTGATTTTTGATTGATTTACTTTTGGCTAGGCTGTACACTCTGTTTGATTTCCTTATTTAAATTTTGGTGGGTTTTATTTTGACTCATGAAATGTTTCATTTTTATTTTCAAAATATTTGATCATTTTATATTATTTTGCTAAAATACGTAAAACATAAGCATGTCATTATAACTATCTAAAGTGTCTAATTCACTGGTATGTGTCACAGTCATCACCCTATGGAAATATCACCACTATTCATTTATCAAAAATTTCCATCACCTCCAAGAGAAGTGCTGTATCTACTAAGAACTACTGCCCACCCATCTTCCCTTCTTCCAGACACTGGGAATCATCAATTTTCATTCTATTTTTTTCCTGAATTTGTCTACTGTAGATATGCCACAGAAGTGGAATCATACATTATTTGGAGTCTTGTGCCTGCTTTATTTCTTTTCTTTTTTCTTTCTTTCTTTCTCTTTCTTTCTTTCTTTCTTTTTTTTTTTTTGGTATTTTTGAGACAGGTTCTCCCCATAGCCCCAGCTGTCCTGGAACTCACTCTTGTAGACCAGGCTGGCCTTGAACTCACAGAGATCGGCCTGCCTCTCTTTCCAGAGTACTGGGATTAAAGGTGTGTGCCACCATGCCCAGCTTGTGCCTGCTTTATTTCATTTAGTGTAATGTTTTCAAGGTTTATTTGTGTTATAGTATGTATCAGAACTTTATTCCCTTTTAAGGTTGGAATAATATTTCATTCTATCCTTATGGCACATTTTATTTGTTCATCTCTTGATGGATATTTGGGTTGTTTCTAATTTTTGGATACTGTGAATGCCTTATAAAATTGGCATTTAAGTATTTGTTTCACTGTTCTGAATTCTTTTAAGTATATAACTAAGAGTATAATTCTTCAGTCATAAGGCATTACTTACTATTTAACTGCTTGAGGAACTGCCAAACTGTTTTCCACACTGGACATGCAATTCCCAGCAGCATCATACAAGGGTTCTAATTCCTCCATAATTTTTGGTTGTGAGCCTGAGCCTTTAATGGCTGCACCAGCTCTTTGGTCCCAATTCCTCCATACTTTTGCTAACACTTGTTATTTTTCATTTTGTTTTTATTATAGCAATCTCTAGTAGGTAAGATGTGGCATCTCATTATGTTTTTAGTTTATATTTTCCTATCAACTAATGAAGTTGAACATCTTTTCATGTCTATTAAATTCATTTGCCAATTTTAAAATGGGTTATCTTTTTGTTGAGTTGTAGGAGTTCTATTTATATACTGCAGATATTAAACACATCATTTGAAAATATTTTAATGCACCTTGTAGATTATTTTCCCTTTTTTTTGAGACAGGGTCTCCCTGAAGCCCCAGCTGTCCTGGAACTTGCTCTGTAGACCAGGCTGGCCTTGAACTCACAAAGATCCGCCTGCCTCTACCTCCCAAGTGCTAGGCTTAAAGGCGTGTGCCACCATGCCCAGCTATTTTCACTTTTTTTTTTTTTTGTCTTTTTGAGACAGGGTCTCCCCATAGCCCCAGTTGCCTCCTGAGTGCTAGGATTAAAGGCGTGTACCACTACGGCGGGCTGAAAGACAGTTCTTAGCCACCATGTGGGTGCTGGGAATCGAACCTGGGATCTCTGCAAGAGCAGTCGGTGCTTTTAACCGCTGAGCCAGCTCTCCACCCCTATTTTCACGTTCTTGATAACATCTTTTAGAGTACAAAAGTTTAGGGGCTGGAGAGATGGCTCAGCAGTTAAGAGCACTGGCTGCTCTTGTAGAGGATCTAGGTTCAACTCCCAGCATCTACATGGTGGCTAATAACCAACCATCTATAACTCCAGTTCCAGGGGAATTCAACACTCTCTTCTGACCTCCATGGGCCCTTACACCCATACAGGGAATATACTCATACACATAAAAAATAATAAATAAAGTATTTTTAAAGTTTATAATTATGATGTAGAAGAATATAATGTTTTTCTTTCATTGCTTATGCTTTTGCAGTCATATCTAAAAATTTATTAACATGATCTTAGGCTCAATAGATTTGTTTTGGGCTTTTGTTTTCTAAGATTTTTATGGTTTTAGCTATTATGTTTAGATTGGAAATCCATTTTCAGTTGGATTAAACACTTGCTCGGTTATTTGGAGAAGGACTGATGTAAATTCTTTTTGAATGTTTGTAAGAATTTGCCCGCAGGGCCTACACTTTCTTTGTGGGGAGGATTTGATTATTGACTGAATCTCTTTATTTGGTATAGTTTGAATATGAAATGACTCCCACAGGCTAATGTGTTTGAGGGCTTGGTCCCCAGATGGTGCTGCTCTTGAGAGGTTTTAGAACTTCTACGAAGTAGGCTATAGGTAGAGAAAAGTGGGTGACTGGGAGCAGGGGCATGTTATGGCCTGTTAGAGCTCTCTGCTTCCTGACCAGTCAGTCATACTATGTAAACAGCCGCCTCACCCCCGTTACTACATCATGAGCCAGCTTGCCATGTCTTCCTGGTCATAATGGACTGTACCCTTGAAAACTGTGAAGTAAAATAAATCTTTCTTCCCTTCACTTGCTTCCAAGTACAGTTGGTCACAGTACTTGTTAGAAGTGTCCTGAACATTTATGCTTCTCCTGAGTCAGTTTAGGTAATTTTTTTCTAGGAACTTGTCCATTTCATTCAGGCTATTTATTATTTACGGTTGTAAATAGCATTTTCTCATAATCCTGTATTGTTGTAGAACTATTTCTCTCTTCAGTTCTATCACTGTTTGCTTTATATATGTTAGGGCTTTGTTGTTTGGTATGTATATAACTCTTACATTATCTCTATGAATTGATCCTTTTATCACTACATAAAGCCTGTCCTTGGTTTTTCTTAAGAGTTTTTAAATTTTTTTATTTATTATTTTGTTTTACTTTATGTGTATGAGTGTCTTGCCTGCATTTGTGTAAGTGCACCCATTCGGTGGAATGGCTGTGGAGGCTAGAAGAGGTTGCCAGATCCCCGGGAACTGGAGTTAGAAATGGTTGTTAGGCACCATGTGGATGCTGGGAACCAAACCCAAGTCCTTGGAAAGAACGGCCAGTGTTCCTAATCACGGAGTCATCTCTCCAGCTGCCTCAATCCCATTCTTTATAATATTGTTGTTTTCACAGGTTACTCATTTATACATTGTGTTATCAATAGCACAGATTTATAATTATTTTGTGTAAAGAGTGAAGTTACAAGCTAAAATATAATAAGACTTACTTTTATATTTGCCCATATTGTTCTCTTTACTGGAAATCAATTTCTTCATACAGCTTTGAGTTAGCCTAGTATCCTTTCATTTTGGCTTAAAGGATTCCTTTTGGTATTTCTTCTAAATCAGATCTAATGATACCAGAGTCCTTTAACTTTTGTTTATATGGGAATGTAAAGATTTTCACTTAATTTTAAAGGACAATTTTGCTAGATATAAAAGTTTTGACAGTTTTTCTTTAGTATTTTAAGGGAAACCTCTGGGACCTTTTTCCTTTTAAGTTGTTTATCTCAGGCATCTTAACACAAAACTGCTAACATATACAAGCTAGGAGATTAGTATGGTTCAAATATCCTCTCCCAGCCAGGTCTCGTGGTGCACACCTTTAATCCTAGCACTCGGGAGGCAGAGGCAGAGGCAGAGGCAGAGGCAGAGGCAGAGGCAGAGGCAGAGGCAGAGGCAGAGGCAGAGGCAGAGGCAGGCGGATCTTTGTGAGTTCAAGGCCAACCTGGTCTATAGGCCAGCTGAGACTAAAGGGAGACCCTTTCTCAAAAAGACCAAAAAAAAAAGGAGGGTTGGTTCTCTCTGTTGGAGACAAGGGAAGAGTTCACCTCCTTCCCTTCTGNGCAGAGGCAGAGGCAGAGGCAGGCAGATCTTTGTGAGTTCAAGGCCAGCCTGATCTACAGAGTGAGTTCCAGGACAGCTGGGGCTACAGGGAGACCCTGCCTCGAAAAGACCAAAATAAGTAAATAAATAAATATCCTCTCCAAAACTCATGTTGTAATTTAATTTTAATAGTATTGAAAGGTGGGATTCGTTAAAGGACTGACATTATTGTGAAGAGAGTGGGCTAGGTATCATTACAGTAAGTTCCTGACAGAAAGAATGAATTCATTCTAACTCTTGTCTCTTTTTCTTCCTTATATTCACTTGCCCTTTTGTTATTTGATGGTGCAGTACAGAACAAGAGCCCTCACCAGATGATAGGATCATGTTGGACTTTCCGCCCTCTAAAACTATGAGCCAAACTATACTATTTATAAATGCCTTAGTTTATTGTATTCTGTTATAGCAACAGAAAACCAGCTGAGATAAAGATACATTGAATTATTCAATGCTTTCTTTGTTTTGTTTTGTCTTGAGGGATGGTTCCCATTTAGTCCAAGCTGGCCTCAAGCTCACTATACAGCTGAGGCTGGCTTTGAACTCCTGATCTTCCTGTCCCTACTTCCTAAGTGCTGGGATTCTATTCATTATACATAAAATATAAAGAAACAAACTCCATTGTCAATTGTGGAGGTGATTAAAGCATGTGCAGCCAAAAAGCAGAGAAAAGTAGTATTTAATTAATAAAACATACTGTTTTGGATTTTGTGATGTTTATTGTGGTTTCCTTTCTTATTGTAGATATCCACTTAAACCTAATTCTATGTTCACAATTTTGTTCTTTTTCTTACATAGTCTCCCTGACTGTGGCTGTACGACGATACAACTCAGGCTTCCAAGACTCAGGTAGGTCCTAGCCCTTTATGTCAAGATTTAAGCTGAAAATTCTGTATCTGGCCAGCCCCTAGTTTCTGAATCTTTTCAGTATAGGAACTGGGTCTTTACCTCTGGTTTTCTAGCAATTGGCAGCATGCAGACACATTGTACTCATTTAATAAATGATCGTTGGTTAAACTAATGATCCAAGAAATGATCGGAAAAATAGAAGCTGTGTGTTTGTTAGCTGAAGTGAGTGGTTTGGGAGATTAGTTCTCAGGATTTGGGTGAATGAGCGTAGAACCAAGAGGAAAAGTCAAAGCCACTACAAGAATAGAAAAAGGCTATCCACAGATACAATGAGTCTTAAAGGCAACCAATATTCAAGGTGCAAAAATCAGGGCAGCAGACCTCGCCTATACTGTTCATGTATCTTTGCTGAGTTTCTCTTAGTCCCTTCAACTACTCACTCACTCTGTAGCTGCTAGACCTTGAAACAAGTGAACCTCTTTGAGACATAGGTTTTTTTCATCTACAGATATAGATAAACACCTCACAAGATTGTGGTTAGGGTTGAATGAAATATGGTCTGTGGGGCTGGAAAGATAGCCTAGTGGTTAAGAGTACCGATTGCTCTTGCAGAGGACCCGGGTTCGAGCCCCAGCACTCACATGGCGGCTGAGAACCGTCTGTAACTCCAATTCCAGGAGAACTCCAGTTCCAGGGGAATCTGACACCTCTTCTGACCTCGGCAGCATTGCACAACACGGGTGCACAAACCTACATGCAGACAGTACATTCATACACATACAAAAATAAATAAAAAAATTTAAAAAAAGAAAAAAAAAGAAATATGGTCTGTGAAGTCATCTAGCAAAATGCTTAGCAGAAACTAGGTGCTCAACAAACACGGCTTCTCCTTTTTTCAGTGAGGTCTGCTAATTCCCTTTAAGGGGACACAGTGTTCTCACCTCCTATATCCTTATTCTTCTGTTGTACTCCTCTAAGGAGACATTATACTTTTCTCACCCAAGAAGAAACCCAATTTTCTTACAGGGATAGTCTTCCTCCCTGGGGATCTCTTTCCTGGTTATAAAAAATATTCTAAAGTTTATAAGCCCAGCTTTTGATTTAGCAGGAAAGTGTTTTACTATCTAGTCTCAGCTGGCTTCAAACTTGCTATTCTACTTTAGCCTTCCTAGTGCCGGGATTATAGGCATGTACCACCATGCCTGGCTGCCTTTTTATAGTAATAGTAAATGGAGGAGTCTGGTTTCAGTTTGTGTCAAAATTTTGTCCCTTGGCATATACTTGGAACAGAAGAAAGGAGCAAATAAGTAAAAGTTTCTAAAATGCTTTCCAACTAATTTCTCTGATTTTACTGACTGGTACAGTTTGAACAGGCATTAGACATAGAGTAGCTGGTACAATGCCAGGGCCTGAGTCTGTTCCCTGCTATGGCCCTAACTGGAAGAGATGCTCCTTTTATACCAAGGCCAGGAAGCTTCATTTCAGGTGTCTTTCATGGAAGTGTCACTTGTGAGAAGTGACTGTGGGATATTGCTCCAGAAAGGGAGGGTGATGGCAGTAAAGGTCAAAATAGAGCATGATGCAGCCACTTTTGGATCCCTTTGAAGCAACAAAGCAGCACTATGGGCTGCAAATTCTCTTACAGTCTGAGTACAGTTCAGGTTGGAAAACTGCTTTATGTGGCATGTGTAGAAGACTGGAATGGGCATGGGGCTTACCAAGGAGCCAGCTAAGCTGTGATGCTGAAAGCAAGCGTGAGGCACTTGCTGCTCTCCCACAGTCACCTCTACACTAGGCAGCTCCCTCTTTGTCTAGGTGCTCAAGCAAGGGCTCAGAGCTCTTCATTTTTGCTAAGTTGGCAGCACCATCAGTTGGTGGAATCAGCCCTCCAAACAGGAGGCACTCATTTGGGGGGGAACACACATTAGGAAACAGTCTTGGTTTACAAAAGTCATGAAAAATTGCATATGGATAAAGATGACAATGTTTAGAAATAAATTGGTTGCTTTCCTTCCTCCAGATGTAAATGATCCTTGTTGGCCTTTCATCTTTTCTTTGTCCTTATTTGAGAGAAAGGGTTATGTCCTTGTCCAGGAGTAGACATTAAACCTGGGGTCTGGATCTCACCTCCTCTCTGGAACCTTGAACTCTTGATTCCTTTCCCGTCTTCTCAGTCATCTAGAACACTTCCTCATGATATACTTTTCGTCAGTTAACAGACTTCTACAAATCATTTTCCTTAAGGCAAACACCTTTTCTTGAACATAACACACGTGGAATACTGTCTAGGAAAATAAAAGCTGCTGTTTTCCCTTAAAATGCCATCTCCCTGTTTCCTGCTACTTTCCACACTAGAAACTAAGTGATTGGGGTGTGAATAGCTTAACAGTGAAGCTTTCCTTCACTTTGTCAGGCATTATTTGCCATAGCTCCCATAGCTAATATTGTACTTGGTGACTTGATGGGAATTTATTGGTTTACTTTATATTGCTAATTTTTTGGAAATTATTATTATTATTACTATTATTATTTTGGTATTTTTTCTTTTTTTCTTCTATTACTTTATTTTTTTTTTCATTTTTTAACAATAGGTAATAATTTATGAGTACAAGCATCTTTCATGTAAAACCAATTTGCAAGCAGTTGTGCCCAAACCCACACAGCCCAAGGATCCCACCATCCAGCTGGGGGGCTTGTATGTTCAATCAAGTCGATCAAATAAGTGTCCAGTCTATTTTCTGTAGTTTCACCATTCACACCAATCGCAGCCCTTACATTCTACCACACGCCTTCTTCCACAGATTGTTCCCTAGGCTTAGAAAAGGGGCATGGGTGGATGAGAAGCAAAACAGTCTACTTTCTCGGGAGCTGTTGTCTTGGACTCTGGTCAATTCTGGCTGTTTCCTTTCATGGGCTGACAGTTTGTCCAGGAATAACCTTTCGATCCTACTAGTGAAGCACAAACAATTAGATATATAGGTATTTAAACAGTACTAATTGTTATGGTAGGTTACTTTGGTATAGACACAGATGTTTGGATGGTATGTTAATCCATGAGTTACATTTTTTTCTGTTAAATATGACAGGGTCTTACCGTG
>VZQC01003777.1:567592-583498 GCA_009823505.1 Rhizomys pruinosus | reverse complement strand
ATTAATTGGATATACACCCGTTTCCTTCTCCCGCCCCTCCCACCATTCCGAATTCACCATTTCAGTCAGTTTTCTGATGCAGTCTTTCTGTTGCTGTTCTCTTTAGATGCATTCCTATCCACAAGAAATATTTGCAACTAGGTATTTGGTGCTGGCATCGCAGATGAGGGATACCATTCATCGAATTGTGTTTTTCTGGCTTGTTCTTACTTTCACCTTAATATAATAACTTTCTAGCTCCAGCGCATCTTAGCTGCAAGTTCACCGGAGTGTACGTTTCTTTTTTTATTTAATTTTTTTATGTGTATGAACTGACTGTCTGCATGTAGGTTTGTTGCAGCCATGTTGTGCAATGCATCGCGAGTCAGAAGAGGAGGTGTTCAGTCCCCTAGAACTGGAGCTCTGGAATTGGAGTTATGTTTGGTTGTTAGCCATCATTTGTGTGCTGGGATCCAAACCCGGGTCCCTTGCAAGTGAGCAGTTTGGCACTCTATACACCATAGGCAATCTCTCGCAGCCCCGATGTTGTCTTTACTTTACCACTGAATAAACTCTCATTGTGTACAGCTGTAACACATTTTCCCTATCCACTCGTCAGTTGAGGGGCATGTGGGTTAGGATTACGGCTTTCTTGCTATTGATGAACAGGAGCTGCAACTAAATATGCTGTGCGAGTGTCTCTGCAGTAAGATGAATCTCGTGGATGATACCAGAGGGATGACTGGGTCAAATGGAAAGCTATCTTCGTCTACCAAGGGTTCTCCACACGGCCTTCCATAGCATGCGTGTACCAAGTTTACGATTAGCCCACCGCACATGATAGGTGTCCCCATTCCCACCAGCAACCTCTCCAGCACTTGATATTGTTGGTTTTCTTGATCCTGGCCATACTTATCGGAGTGAGGTGATAACTTAGAATGGTCTTAATTTGCAATTCCTTAAGTTATTAGTATGAACGTTGACAGTTTTACGATGTTATTTCGCCAATACTCTATTCCTCTCTGTGAACAAGTCTGAATATCAGGTTCTTGCTCCATCTTTTGAGTGGTTCATCTTCATTTGTTTTCTTTCTTCTTTGTTTTTCAAGTAGCTTGTATACTCTGGAAATTAATCCTTTGTCAGATGTATCTGCAGTGAAGGTTTCCTCCCACTCTGTGGATTTTCTCTTCACTTCCTTTATTGTTTCTTTTGATGTACAGAAGCTTTTGAGTTTAATGAGGTCCCATTTGTCAATTGTCGATCTTATTTCTTGTGCAGCTGCTGTCTGATTTAGGAAGACTTTTCCTATGCCTATGTCTTGTAGTCTGCTGCCAAGTATTTATTCTATCACCTCCAGAGTTTTGGGTTTCGCGTTGAGGTCTTTGATCCATCTGGAATTGACTTTTGTACAGGGTGAGAGGTAGGGGTTTAATTTCATTCTTCTACATGTGGTGATCCAGTTTTGCCAACGTCACTTACTGAAGATGCTGTCTTTCCTCCATTGTGTCTTCTTGGCCCCCTTGTCAAATGTTAGGTGGCTGAAATTGTATGTGCTCAGGTTTGGATCTTCAGTTTTATTCCATTGGTCAACTGGTCTGTTTTTGTGCCAGTACCAAGCTGTTTTTATGACTGTAGCCCTGTAGTATAGTTTGATGTCTGGTATAGCAATCCCCCCTGTATTGCTCTTTTCGCTCAGGGTTGCTTTGGCTATTCGGGGTCTTTTATTTTTCCAAATGAAATTGAGGAATTTTTTCCAAGCCTGTGAAGAAGCTCTTGGGGATTTTGATTGGGATTGCATTAAATCTGTACACGAGTTTGGGTAGAATGGCCATTTTTATTATATTTATTTTCCCAATCCATGAGCATGGGAGGTTTGTCCATCTTCTGATGTCTTCCTCAATTTCCTTAGAAGAGAAGCATCTTGATTGAATAAATGAACTATGTACAGAAATGCTCACTTTAGATTACATTATGCTAGAAAGAAAAAAAAAGGAATAAAATTCTGCTCCAGGAATGGGAGTATAAGAGGTCCAACAGGAGCCTGGGGATGATAACTGTGGGAATATAACTGAGGAAAATAAGAGAGGAAATTGAGCAGAGCCATGTGAGAGAGTCATGAAGTGTGGAGAGTACATGTCAAATTGGATCCATGGATCCATCCATGCATGTGGTTTCCTTTAATGGGGAGAGAAGAATCTGAGGGACATGGTGTGGGGAGCCGCTGGAGCACTGCTGGGAGCAGAGCTTGAACCCAGAGCAGAAGGTCATAGAGGCAGCATGGGGAAAAGAAGACAGACCTTTGAAATCAGGCAGATTTGGATTTGAATTCTGATGGTTATGTGGCATGAGGTAAGTTCCGTAAAGTCTGTTTCCTCAGGTAGAAAGTAGGTACAGTAACGAGCTACAGAACCGCTGGTACATGGTCGTGCTTCAAGAGCTGTTGGTTCCTTCCTCTTCAGCTCACTACCTACTAAGCACCTAATATGGGACATTCTTTTCTGGGAACACTGAAATAAAGTCCAGTTTGCCTCCTTTTAGAGATTCACAGTTTAGTAGGAGTATTAAGAATTTTTAAAAAGTGGCAATACAGGCCCTTTGCCCTTGCAGCCAGCACCTGGAGCCATTGTGAGTCTGTGTGCAGGAGGCTCCGGCTGGGGTCTTGCTAAGACCACCTGAAGCACAGGATCCCAGACCTTGCTCCAGACAGGTACCAGGGTGTGGGCTAAGTCAGTAATATTTACCTCCCCCCCCTCCGCCAACTGGAATTGAGGAGAGAGTATCCAAGTGGATTTTTTTTTTGGAGAACCCTCAGAACAGGAAGGGAAGAGTGGCTTAGACTTCCAATATCCAATATATAAACAAAATTGAAAGCCTTAAACCTAGACAAGTCAACACTCCATAAACAAGGAGGGAAAAAAAAGGCATTGAAGGAGGCAAACAAAACAAGCCTTCAACATAGTGAAAAGACATTTATGATTGGCATCTGAATACAGGCAAAAAAAAAAAAAAGTAACCCCCCCATGCCTGGGACATGGTGAAGGGATAACATGGGAAAGGTGCAGGATAACTCTGCACCAAGGTCTCCCATCCCTGTAGGGGATAGCTACAATGGGATCCCCCTGGAGGTGACCCAAGAAACAGATCTTAGAAAAATAATTGCAGACCTATGTAGAGAAATTAAAGAAAACAAACAAGAAG
This sequence comes from Rhizomys pruinosus, assembly GCA_009823505.1. Lineage (NCBI taxonomy): Eukaryota > Metazoa > Chordata > Mammalia > Rodentia > Spalacidae > Rhizomys > Rhizomys pruinosus. Next base: position 580,321 of record VZQC01003777.1, on the reverse strand, counting down.
CCAGAGAACTAAGGAGAGAGAATGAAAANTTTTTTTTTGTCTTTTTCGAGACAGGGTCTCCCTGTAGCCCCAGCTGTCCTGGAACTCACTCTGTAGACCAGGCTGGCCTTGAACTTACAAAGATCTGCCTGCCTCTGCCTCCCAAGTGCTAGGACTAAAGGTGTGCGCCACCACGCCCAGCTCCAGCTCACCATCTTTTAATTCAGTCTGGTACCCTAGCCCAAGGGTCTGTGCCACACACATTCAGGGTGGATCTTCCCTCTGCAGCTAACCCTTTCTGGAAACGCCCTCATAGACATACCTAGAGGGGGGTTTCCATGATGATTGCAAAGCTAGGCAAGTTGACAGCTAAGCTTAATCATCATTTATCCACTTGGCTTAAATCATATGCCTTCTAGTTAGTTATTTTTGATGCTGTTTTCTATTTTATAATTTTTAACAGCTGAATACTTAATAAACACAATATATGCTTATCTATCCAAAGATTTTGATGATTGACTATGTCTTGGTATTAGCTTACCCAAGAAATATATTGTATATTTGCTCAGCTCTTCGATCTCTGCTCCAAAGAAATCCTTCTGGGAGTATCAGCCACTTGTCAGAACATTAGATAAGAATCTATGGATGGGATTTCTACCACATATTCTTTGACCTTGCCATTTTACTGGTCCCATGCTCTCCTTACCATCAGTTAGTCACTGAGTCTTCTCCATGAGGATAGTTACGATTTTTTTTTTAACCTAGCTGACTCCCAACCTTCAAGCTGTATCTTTAAATGTCACACCTTCAGAAAGACCTAGCCTAGTTGCTCAATCTAAATTCTTTTGTTAGTGTGTGCTCTGTATTCTTTCCTTATGACATCTAAGTTCAGAATTAAAAACATTTAGATTACATTCATTCATTCATTCATAGTGTGTGTGTGTGTGTGTGTGTGTGTGTGTGTGTGTGTCACAGTGCACGTGTGGAAGTAAGAGGATAACTTGTGGAAGTCACTTTTCTCCTTTCATCACATGTCCCAAGGACTAACACAGGTCATCCATCAGGCTTGGCAACAAGTACCTTTACCTCCTCAACACCCAGAATTTCTTTTTTTTTCTGTCTTTTTGAGACAGGGTCTCCCTCTAACCCCCAGCTGGTCTGGAACTCACTCTGTAGCTAGACCAGGCTGGTCTTGAACTCACAGAGATCCACCTGCCTCTGCCTCCCAAGTGCTGGGATTAAAGGCGTGTACTACCACACCCTGCCAGAATTTCTTAAGCTTGTTTTTTACTTGTTCTTTAGTATGCTTTTCTTTCTTTCTTCCATTCTTTCTTCCATTCTTTCTTCCATTCTTTCTTCCATTCTTTCTTCCTTCCTTCCTTCCTTTTCTTTTCTTTCTTTCCTTCCTTCCTTCCTTCCTTCCTTCCTTCCTTCCTTCCTNCTGTTGTGTACAATTATGTATTTCAGTTCACCAGTTTTTTTCTGCATCTCTATTACTGTATTTGGCCCGACCAATATGTTTATTTGGGTTATTATATTTTTCAGTTCTAAAATTTCCATTTGTTTACTATGCTTTCTTTTTCCTATTGCTTTCTAACTTTTCCTTTTGTTTCTAGTGTGTTTATGATTGTTCACTGAAACACTTTTATGATGACTGCCTTCAAATTATTATTAAATAATTTTGGCATGTTCATCGTCTTGGCATTGGCATTGTTGGTTGTCTTTGCTCATTCAAATTGAAATTTTCCTGATTCTTTTTATAATGAGCAAATATTTCTTGAGACTTTATATATTTTGAGTCTCATCTTATAAAACTCTGGCAACCCTGAACTCTGTATAGTGATGGCAGCTCGTGCTTGAGCTCAGTCACCCGCCGTATCAGGTGTCCAAAATATGCTCTTACTCAGTGCCATTCCCTTACTTCAAGTGGACTTCTCTGTCTTCCTGGTTTAGAATGTTTTCCTAAACTTTCAAATAATTTATTGTATCTGCTACTGTGATAGTAGCTCATTTTATCATTAATAGAAGACAGGAGTCAAATCTTATTTTTCATTGTATACTTTTTGGTATTTTTGAAGTCTTCCCATTGTATATGATTTTTTTTTTTTTGGTGTTTTTGAGACAAGGTTTCTCTGTAGCCCAACGCAGCCTGGAGCTCACTCAGTAGACCAGGCTGGCCTTGAACTCACAGAGATCCACCTGCCTCTGCCTCCCGAGGGCTGGGATTAAAGGCATGCACCACCACGCCCGGCTTGTATATAACTTTTTTTTTTCTCTTTTTGAGACAGGGTCTCCCTGTAGCCCCAGCTGTCCTGGAACTCACTCTGTAGACCAGGTTGGCCTTGAACTCACAAAGATCTGCCTGTCTCTGCCTCCCAAGTGCCAGGATTAAAGGCCTGCACTACCACACCCGGCTATAACTTTTTTTTTTAATGTAAAGAACTATTTGCAATTAACCCTCCCCCACAAAAAGTATGTTTGTTTATCATATGTTTTGTTTATCAGCTCCTGAGGGAATCATGGTATTAATATGTACTATGCAAAATGAACAGATTTTTATACAAACCTATGTTTCAGTTTTTCCACCTATAAAATGTAGATTAGGAGGTGTATAGATGGCTCAGCAGCAGTTAAGAGCACTGATTGCTCTTGCAGAGGACCAGGGTCCAGTTCCCAGCACCCACATGGCGGCTAGCAACTATCTGTAACTTCAGTTCCAAGGGATCTGACATCACCTTCTGATCTCCACAGGCATTGCATAACACAGTGCACTTACCTACATGCAGGCAACACACTCATATACAGAAAATGAAAATAATAAAACATTTTAAATAAATGAAATGTAGACTAATATAAAGATTAAACATGTTAACAAATATACTTGGGGACTGGAGAGATGGTTCAGTGGTTAAGCGCACTGACTGCTCTTGCAGAGCACCTGGGTTCAATTTCCAGCACCCACGTGGCAACTAACAATTGTCTGTAACTCCAGTTCTAGGGGATCTGATGCCTTCCTGACCTCTGCAGGCATTCCACTACACTAGCGTACTTACATGCATGCAGGCAATCAATACATTCATACCCATAAAAATTAATTAATTAATCAAAAAGTAATTGGAACAGTGGCTGATATATAGTAAGCACTCAATAAATATTAGAGGGACCGGAAAAATAGCTCAGTCAGTGAAGTGTTTGCTTATGCAAGCATGAGGACCTGAGTTTGATTTCTAAGAGCCATGTAAAAAGCCATGTGTGATGGTGCACAATTGTAAGGTGGAGACAGGCCAATCCCAGGACTCATTAGTTAACCAGCCTAGTCTAGTCAAGTGAGTACCTGGTCCCAGTAAGAGATTCTGTCTCAAAAAGCATGATGGATGGCTTCTGAGGAATGACGCCCAAGGTTGACCTCTAGCTTCTGTGGTGTGTGTGTGTATGTGTGTGTGTGTGTGTGTGTGTGTGTGTGTGTGTCTGTGTCTGTGTCTGTGTCTGTGTGTGTCTGTGTGTGTGTGTCTGTGTGCACGCAGAGACACAGGCACATGCATGTGCATATATATATATATATATATATATATATATATGCACATGCATGTGCCTGTGTCTCTGCGTGCACACAGACACACACACACAGACACACACAGACACAGACACAGACACAGACACACACACACACACACACACACACACACACACATACACACACACACCACAGAAGCTAGAGGTCAACCTTGGGCGTCATTCCTCAGAAGCCATCCATCATGCTTTTTGAGACAGAATCTCTTACTGGGACCAGGTACTCACTTGACTAGACTAGGCTGGTTAACTAATGAGTCCTGGGATTGGCCTGTCTCCACCTTACAATTGTGCACCATCACACATGGCTTTTTACATGGCTCTTAGAAATCAAACTCAGGTCCTCATGCTTGCATAAGCAAACACTTCACTGACTGAGCTATTTTTCCGGTCCCTCTAATATTTATTGAGTGCTTACTATATATCAGCCACTGTTCCAATTACTTTTTGATTAATTAATTAATTTTTATGGGTATGAATGTATTGATTGCCTGCATGCATGTAAGTACGCTAGTGTAGTGGAATGCCTGCAGAGGTCAGGAAGGCATCAGATCCCCTAGAACTGGAGTTACAGACAATTGTTAGTTGCCACGTGGGTGCTGGAAATTGAACCCAGGTGCTCTGCAAGAGCAGTCAGTGCGCTTAACCACTGAACCATCTCTCCAGTCCCCAAGTATATTTGTTAACATGTTTAATCTTTATATTAGTCTACATTTCATTTATTTAAAATGTTTTATTATTTTCATTTTCTGTATATGAGTGTGTTGCCTGCATGTAGGTAAGTGCACTGTGTTATGCAATGCCTGTGGAGATCAGAAGGTGATGTCAGATCCCTTGGAACTGAAGTTACAGATAGTTGCTAGCCGCCATGTGGGTGCTGGGAACTGGACCCTGGTCCTCTGCAAGAGCAATCAGTGCTCTTAACTGCTGCTGAGCCATCTATACACCTCCTAATCTACATTTTATAGGTGGAAAAACTGAAACATAGGTTTGTATAAAAATCTGTTCATTTTGCATAGTACATATTAATACCATGATTCCCTCAGGAGCTGATAAACAAAACATATGATAAACAAACATACTTTTTGTGGGGGAGGGTTAATTGCAAATAGTTCTTTACATTAAAAAAAAAAGTTATAGCCGGGTGTGGTAGTGCAGGCCTTTAATCCTGGCACTTGGGAGGCAGAGACAGGCAGATCTTTGTGAGTTCAAGGCCAACCTGGTCTACAGAGTGAGTTCCAGGACAGCTGGGGCTACAGGGAGACCCTGTCTCAAAAAGAGAAAAAAAAAAGTTATATACAAGCCGGGCGTGGTGGTGCATGCCTTTAATCCCAGCCCTCGGGAGGCAGAGGCAGGTGGATCTCTGTGAGTTCAAGGCCAGCCTGGTCTACTGAGTGAGCTCCAGGCTGCGTTGGGCTACAGAGAAACCTTGTCTCAAAAACACCAAAAAAAAAAAAATCATATACAATGGGAAGACTTCAAAAATACCAAAAAGTATACAATGAAAAATAAGATTTGACTCCTGTCTTCTATTAATGATAAAATGAGCTACTATCACAGTAGCAGATACAATAAATTATTTGAAAGTTTAGGAAAACATTCTAAACCAGGAAGACAGAGAAGTCCACTTGAAGTAAGGGAATGGCACTGAGTAAGAGCATATTTTGGACACCTGATACGGCGGGTGACTGAGCTCAAGCACGAGCTGCCATCACTATACAGAGTTCAGGGTTGCCAGAGTTTTATAAGATGAGACTCAAAATATATAAAGTCTCAAGAAATATTTGCTCATTATAAAAAGAATCAGGAAAATTTCAATTTGAATGAGCAAAGACAACCAACAATGCCAATGCCAAGACGATGAACATGCCAAAATTATTTAATAATAATTTGAAGGCAGTCATCATAAAAGTGTTTCAGTGAACAATCATAAACACACTAGAAACAAAAGGAAAAGTTAGAAAGCAATAGGAAAAAGAAAGCATAGTAAACAAATGGAAATTTTAGAACTGAAAAATATAATAACCCAAATAAACATATTGGTCGGGCCAAATACAGTAATAGAGATGCAGAAAAAAACTGGTGAACTGAAATACATAATTGTACACAACAGAGAAAATAGACTGGAAAAAAAAGAAGTCTTGGGTTAGTGGGACAAGAATAACAGTTTCAAACGAAAAAGAAGGAAGGTAGTCTAAAAAACAGATGAAGAAAAAACTTGAAAGCAGTTAGAGGAAAATCACAAAATATGGGCATAATAATCTGAATGACAGTGGATTTCTCTTCCAAAGCTATGGATGGCAGAAGAAAGAGGCACATTTTTGAGTGCTGAAACAAAAGCACTATTAACCTATAATTCTATACCCAGTGAAAAGAGGGAAAAAGACATCAGGAATCTCTCAGATGAAGAAATACAAAGAGAATGTGTTGGCACACCCTAAAAGAATGGAAACAGTATACTCTCTAGATAGGAAGGAAATGCAAAAGAAGAAACACTTGAGCAGATGGAAGGAAGGAAGCACAACAGAATGAGCAAACAAAACAGAGGTAAATAAAATAGACTTTCTTTATTGAGTTTTCTAACTTTTGTTTCAGGATTGAAATAAGAAATCATAGCACTATCTGATATGGTTCTTGGTATATACAGGGAAATTATTTTACCTTATAAAGGGAGGAGGGTAAAAGAACTATTAAGGGAGTTTTCTTCACTCAAAGTGGTTAAATATGATATAGACAGACCATGATAAATTACATCTGTATAGCCCAATAACTAAACTAACTACTACAATATCTATACAAATTGACTTTAATAAATAAATGACATAATTTTAAATCTCCAAATAACACACATGAAAGCAGGTAGAACAAATAGGACAAAAGAAAAGAAACATAAAATGGCNGTACCCCTTTTCTAAGCCTAGGGAACAATCTGTGGAAGAGGGGGCATGGTAGAATGTAAGGGCTGTGATTGGGGTGAATGGTGAAACTACAGCAATATAGACTGGACACTTATTTGATCAACTTGATTGAACATACAAGCCCCCCAGCTGGATGGTGGGAGCCTTGGGCTGTGTGGGTTTGGGCACAACTGCTTGCAAATTGGTTTTAGATGAAGGATGCTTATATTCATAAATTATTACTTATTATTAAAAAATGAAAAAAGTAATAGAAGAAAAAAAATAAAAATAAAACGATGTTTTTCTTTTTTTCTATGTGTATGAGTGCACTGTCTACATGTAGGTTGGTGCAACCGTGTCATGCAATGCTGCAGAGGTCAGAAGAGGGTGTCGGATTACCCTGGAACTGGAGTTAAAGACAGTTCTTACCTGCCATGTGGGTGCTGGGGATCGAACCCGGGTCCTCTGCAAGAGCAGTCAGTGCTCTTAACCACTGAGCCATTTCTACAGGCCCAAGATGCTTTTCTTAAATAGCAAATTTCTTGAAAGATTTACCCCTTACTGTTGTGCCATCTTCTTTACCTTATATTCACCACTCAACATATTGCCTGGTCTCTGTCAGCTTCACTTTTAAAAAATTCTCTCACCAAACTCAGCAGTGGTGTCTGTGTTGCCTGTCTGTTTCATACTGCAGTGGAGCTCTGTGTTGACTGAGCCTTTTGGGGGATATTTGATTCATCTCAGCACTTTCTCCATCTTTTACTTTTGCCTACTGGGTTCCATGATACTACCCTAGCTTTCTGCCTATAAATATTAACTAATATTGTTTATCAGGTACTACATGAAGAGATTTGCATGTATTAAATTTCTATTGAATCCTCGAGCAATTGAGGCTGAGAGAAGTAAAGTATCTTGCCAAATGTCAAATAACTGGTAAGTGGCAGAGCCCATAGGATATGAATTCATACAGGTTTGGTCCAGTTATGGCTTTTAATCACTACACTATATTCTTTTTGTTCCTTTAAAAATAATATTTTATTTATTATTTTTATTTTGAATGTATATTTTATTGAGTTTTATGCATTTCATATAACAGATCTTAATCCAATTTAGGCCCCCTCCCCCATATTTACCCACCAAAGCTCCCCTTCTCACTGAAATTCATGCATTCTGTCATATATGTTAAGGCCTATCCCTCAGCTCAAGTTCATCCAGTTTTTTCACAATAGCTAAGGAATGGAAGCAACCTAAATGCCACTCAGCTGATGAACGGATCATGAAAATAAGGTGCATTTACGCAATGTAGTTCTACTCAATGGTAAGGAAAGACGAAATCATGAAATCTGCCTGCAGGTAAATGGATGGAACTATATTATACTAAGTAAAGTAACACAGACTCAGAAAAGCAGGTGACATATGTTCTAATTTATTTGTGGATTATTGCACCAGTACCTTATATGTGAGTATATATCTTGATGTAACAGCAGGAACCAAGAGAATGGAAAGTAAATACAGAGGTAAAGGGAAAGAAAGAGACCCCCCCCCAAAAAAAGAGTCCAAGAAAGGGGGGATAGTAGGAAACAGATGTTACCAAAGGGGAAATGGGGAAAATGGGGGTACTCAACTGGGAAGGCAGGAGGGAAGCACATGCAAGGAAGCATGGGGGTAAAGGGTAAGAAGGAACTCGAGAGAGGGGATCATAGGAGACAGGTATTATCAAGGGGAAATGGGGGTACTTGAACTGGGGAGAGAGGAGAGAAGTAAGACAGGGAAAGAGAGAGGAGAGACAAAGATGTGGTGGTGTGAAAAGCCTGAGAGAAATGTATGAACTCAAAAAGACCCTGAAAAATACACATTAAATTTATGAACATGAGTGTATATGTATAGCTGAAGGCTGTATAACAAGAAACACCAGAGAAACCTCCCTTTAAGTTATTGGTCAGAGTAGTCCAAGATAACAAAGTTAAACTCTGCCAAAATAACACAGGCTTTTGCCACAGCCCTTGATTCCCTCCCAGAACTTGAAGGTAAGACATGTTGCTGAAGACAAGACATGGTTCAGACATAGAAACTGGAGCAATGGAGCTGGAGCTGACCTGGAAGCCTCCTCCCTAAAGACTACATCTCATAGTTCTAGAGGATTCCATGCAAGCTGCTAGGGAGAAAAATCAATCAGTGTTCCAACCCAAACTTCAAAGCCTAATAACCACAACAATGATAGGCACAGCAAAATATCTTTATTGGTGCAGAAGTGACACTTTTATCTAGGGGGTAATGAACAGCTATCTAATTGGACTTAAAGTTCTCTCAGTGGGAAGGGACTCATGGATGGCAATGTAGATATAGCCAAACACACATGGCTGGAGAGGCCATAGAGCCTAGAGAAAACCCTATCTATCAAATCTCTAGACAAATGAAATTTCTTACTGTATGCTGGATATGGATCCCTATATTTACAGACAAGTATGCCATACACCACTCATCAAAAAAGCTTCTTTTTGCAAAAGATGGAGGCTGTTGCAGAGTTCCACAACTGGTCACACACAGAGACTATATGTCTGAAAGATGCCTAGCCCTAAGTGACACATCTACAGTTGAACCTCTACAACAAAGGCTCCCAGAATATGGCGGAACATCAGGTAGAGAGAATGTTAGTGCATCCCTCAACCCTCACCACTGAAGCTTCCTTATATAATAGAGGACAATGCATACAGAGGTCATAATGGGCCAACTTTTAGAGTCTGGTGCCCATGGAGACCAGAAGAGGGCATTAGATCCCCTGGAACTGCACTTATAGACAGCTGTGAGCCACCATGTGTTGGAAACTGAATTCAGTCCCTTTGTAAGAGCAGCAAATGCTCTTAACCACTGAGTCATCTCTCTAGTCCTGTGAATATATATATATATATATATATATATTTATTATTATCTATACATTTCTTAATTTCCTTTTTGAGTTTGTTTTGATGGTACTTAATGAAATTCTCCACAGCTCTTCATTGGCCCTATGGTCACCCTCTTCTATACTGTCATGCGTTAATTCATCCCTCTCATGATTTTTTGTTTGCTTTTGAGTCAGAGTCTCACTGTGTAGCTGTGGCTGGCTTGGAACTTGCTATGTGAATCAAGGCTGGCCTCAAATTCACACACTTGCTTTCCAAGTGCTGGGATCAAAGGTGTGTGTCACCATGCCCAGACACTCAGGATTTTTTTTTTTTTTTTGGTCTTTTCGAGACAGGGTCTCCCTGTAGCCCAGCTGTCCTGGAACACACTCTGTAGACCAGGCTGGCCTTGAACTCACAAAGATCCACCTGCCTCTGCCTCCCAAGTGCTAGGATTAAAGGTGTGCGCCACCACACCCGGCTCAAGCACTCAGGATTTTAACTATCTCTCCCATGCTCTTACTACTCATATCTGCATCTACTTACAACCTATATGAATAGATTCCTTTGGTCATCTTGCTGGCACTAGTACTTGGCATTAAAAAAATGCTTTGCTTTTAGTGCTCTTCCTTGTATTCATTATATAGTCCTATCATCCAGTTACCCAATCCAGAAAACATGGTGACAGCCCAGATTTCTCCTTCTCCTTTGCCCCCAGAATTCAATTAATCAACAAGTTGTGCTAATGCAACCTCCTAAACATTTCTTAAATCTTTTCCTCATCTCCATCCCTACTTCAAGTTCTTTTCACCACTTGCCTGATATATTGCAACCGTCTCCAGCCAGTCGGGCCTCTTTAAATCATTCTGAGTCATCTCACTGAAACACAGATCTGACCACGTCATTGCCCTTCCATGACTCAGGCTTGCTAACAGGTAAATTGTCAGTTCTTTAACATGACACTTGAAATTTACTATGGTTAAGAACCTGGGCTCTGGAGTTAAAATGTCGGAATTGAATCTCAGCTTCCAAAGTGTGAAACTCTGGGCAAGGTACTCAATAGCCCTCTGTCTTAGGATCCTATTTGTGTTATAATTGTTAGGATTCAGTAAACTTTCTATGTAAGTCACCTAGTACAGTATATGGCATCGAAATGCTCAATAATGGTCAGCTACTGCCAATATTTGTATCTAGTCTCGTTTCCTATTATTTTCTGTCTTCAAATCTGTGTTCTAGGAGTAGTGTGTTGTTTATAGTTTCCTAAACGCATCACCGTGTTTCACTGCTCTGAGCTTTTCTACTGCTGTTTCCCTGACTTCCTTTGTTTTCACACATTTGCCTGGCTAATACTCATCTCAGTCCTTGGCTCAGACATCATGTTTACAACATCTTTCCTGACCTCTACCCCATTCTCCTGACCAAGTCAGACTAATTGGCTTTCTTCTGTGACTTTATAGACTCTGTGCATGCTTCTAACTGAGCACTTAACAGCCAATTGAAGCTGTCTGTTTATATGTTTGTCTCCCCTGCTGGGCTGTAAACTCTTTGAACAAAAGGATGTCTTTTATTCCTTTGTATGCCCAATATGTACCACAGTGCCCTGTATACAGTAGGTGCTTAATGAATCTGTTGAACTGAACAAAAGGCTTCCTTCTTTGCTGAATAACTAGTTAGGGTTCCACAATTGTGGCTCATTTGACCAAGAAAATAATTATCTCTCTTTCCTTTTTACAAACCTTGTCTTCCTTTCCCATTTCAATAAGTCACCTTACTGTCCATCGAGCTGTTCAAGTCAGAAATCTTTCTCTCATCATCTGCACAATTTATCAGCATATGTCAACTCTGTAACCAAATTATGTCATTCTTTCACTGCCACAACATTATCTTTCAATTGGCGCCAGCCCCCTAACTGGCCTGTACACTTCCATTCCTGCCCCTTGGCATTCCCACCTCACTCCGCACAATAGTCAGAGTAGTTTTAAGATGTGTATTAAATCATGTATTAATCCCATTAAAAGCATTCAGTGGCTTTCCACTCTATTAAGAATGGGACCTATGTCTTTGCCTGGCCTACAGACCCCGGAGGATCTGGTTGTCTATTCCATCACATATTTCGTGTTCCTCATCCACCAGCCACAGTCACAGTGGTTTTCCTTCAGTACCCAGCATGTACCAAGCTCTTTCTTGCCTCAGTGACTGTGGGCATGGTTGCTGTATTAGTTACTTTTTTCATTGCTGTAACAAAATATCTGACAGAAGCAACTTAAGAAATGGAGGGTTTGTTTGGGTTCATGGTTTAAGAAGACAGGGCAGCAGGATCATGAGGCGGGTGGTCACATTTCATCCAGCAGGAAGCAGAGCGAGATGAATGCTGGTACAAAGCTCACCATCATTTAGTTTTTTTTTTGTTTTTTGTTTTTTTTTCTTTTGAGACAGGGTCTCCCTGTAGCCCCAACTGTCCTGGAACTCACTATGTGGACCAGGCTGGCCTTGAACTCAAAGAGATCCTCCTGCCTCTGCCTTCTGAGTGCTAGGATCAAAGACATTTGCCACCATGCACGGCTTAAAGATGATTCTTGGCTGTCATGTGGGTGCTGGGAATCGAACCTGTGTCCTCTGCAAGAGCAGTCGGCACTCTTAACCACTGAGCCATCTCTCCAGCACCATCTTTTTTTTTTTTTTTTTTTTGAAAGAAGGAAGGAAGGAAGGAATGTAGGAAGAAAGGAAGGCAGGAAGGCGTCAGGCAGGACAGTAAGAGCGGGATACTCTGCAGTCATTCCTTCCACCTCCCACCCATCACTGCCGTCAGGAATATTCCAGATAGCATGGACTCATTGTTCCGTACCCGAAATTATGCCTCGCAGCGTCCTAAATAAATCACCGCCTCCTCCAGTCCCCATTCAACCACAAGCTTAGAATATACTTCTGCAGGTTTGGTAAGTACACGCCTATTAATAATCCCAGCATCGTTGTGAGGCAAGGCAGGTCGGTATCTCTTTCCCCCTGTGAGTTCAAGACCAGCTGGTCTAGGCTACAGAGTGAGTTCCAGACCAGCTGGGGTTAGAGGGAGACCCTGTCTCAAAAAATAAGACAGAAAAAAAAAAGAAAATTGGGCTGGAGTGATTCTGTAGGAGTAAAGGTACTTGGCCAAGCCTGATGCGAGATCCTGTGTTCAGTCTTGGGACATGGTGATGAAAGGAGAAAGAGTGACTTCACAAGTATTAGCCTCTGGTACGTTCCCACACGGGCACTGTGACAACACACACAACACACCACACACACACACACACACACACCTTGAATAGAATGATATGTAATGTAAATCTAAATGTTTTTTAATTCTGAACTTAGATGTCATAAGGAAAGAATACAGAGCACACACTAACAAAAGAATTTAGATT
>VZQC01003777.1:544066-566836 GCA_009823505.1 Rhizomys pruinosus | reverse complement strand
TTTCTTTATTTCTTTCTTTCTTTCTTTCTTTCTTTCTTTCTTTCTTTCTTTCTTTCTTGTTTTCGAGACAGGGTCTCCCTGTAGCCCGAGCTGTCCTGGAACTCACTCTGTAGACCAGGCTGGCTTTGAACCCACAAAGATCCACCTGCCTTTGCCTACCAAGTGCTAGGATTAAAGGTGTGCACCACCACACCTGGCTAGTATGCTTTTCTTACTGGATTATAAATTCTCTAATGTGGGTACCACCTCTACTCTGCTTATCATTGCAGCTTCAGCACTTGGCACTGTGTTTAGCATTCAGTAGTCATTGAGTGCCCAAGTAAATCAATCAGTTGGGGAGGGATTATATGAATTTTCTTTTGCTGTTTTAGGTAATAAAACTACATGTTTATCTAGTCACTTAGTTGTTTCGATGCTTTCTACCTTATTCAGTGCAGTTGAACAGTTTTCATGGGAGACCTGAGTCAATCAAGAAAAAGGTATAGTTTAAGCCTTTTATGCTCATAACTCAAGAATGACTATTATAATTACTATCAGCCAGCAGTTCTCAACAGAGGGCAACTTTACCCTGCCCCTGGATATTTGGCAATGTCTGGAGATAGTCTCAGTTGTCAGATCTGAAAGGAGGAAGCAAAGAATGTGCTACTGACCTCTAGTGCATAGATGCCAAGAATGTCATTCAGCATTATAGGACTAGAAATGTCAATAGTGTTGGCTGGAAAAAAGAAACAGCTATTAGCTACTTTAAAAAAAAAACAGAATGGTTGGTGAGATGTTGGTGTACTCCAGGACTTTTCAAGCTCAATAATAAAGCATTACTAAGCACTGTTTTTTACTAAGACTTACTTATGTTCTACAGAGCAGGTTTCTGCTAATGTTAAACAAAGAGTCCATTGATGTGCTTTAGGAAATTGCTGGGTGCTCTGAAATTGTACCCAAACTGTGTATATATAAGCTCTTCTCCAGGAAGAGGAGCCACGAGATTCTCAGAGGGGTCCAGGACCACCCAAAAGGCCAAACAGTACTGACATGGAAAGATCTTTGCATTTCTAGACTGTACCTAAAACTTTCATATTCTATGAAATGCATGTTCTGGAAAAAGATGTGTCCTGGAGGGGTGTCCTGTAGAGTGGCCTCGAGTAGCAGGCAAGTGTGGCAGAAGCTCACATTAGCTTCTTCCTAGCTGTCTGGATAACACATTTCAATGGGATGTGAGGAGATCATGGGAGATAATTTATATAAGCTCCAGTGTATCATTGGGCACACACTGGATGCAAAACAAATGTTCATTTTGTTTCTTCTCCTAGGGTTATTGTGAAGCTGAATAAAAGAGTGCTTTAAGAACCAAATGAAGTAATGCACATTGTCTGGCCAGCAGTGTATGTTTAGTAAATGTTTATTTTTCTCTCATGTATTCCTCACAACAAAGTCCTGGCTTCTATCACCAAAAAGAGAGGAGAAAAAGGATAAGCCTAGAATTCTGATAGCTTTGGGTTTTGGTTGTGGCACAGTTATTTGACTACTTGATACTGGGCAAGTTACTTTTCTCATCAGCAAACGAGGGATAATATCTTCCTGCCAGGGTTGCTGAGAGGCATGTATGTAAAGATATGCATGAATATATGAATGAAGCAGCATGTAGACATATAGTAAGGAAATATTAAGGGGAACGGCAAGGTGGTTTGGTGCATAAGAGTGCTTGCTGCATAACCCTGATGATCTGAGTCTGATCCCCAGAACCTATATAAAGATGGGAGAGAATCAACTTGACAAAGTTGTCATCAGAGTTCCACGTGCCTGCCGTAGCACGTGTGTCTCCCCACATCTTTTTTTTTTTTTTTTTTTTTTTTTTNTATATGAATGAAGCAGCATGTAGACATATAGTAAGGAAATATTAAGGGGAACGGCAAGGTGGTTTGGTGCATAAGAGTGCTTGCTGCATAACTCCTGACAATCTGAGTTTCATCCCCAGAACCTATATAAAGATGGAGAGAAATCAACTTTGACAAAGTGTCTCAGAGGTTCCCACGGATCCTGCCGTTCACACCTGTCAACGACATGTGTCTGCCCACATACTTTTTTTTTTTTTTTTTTTTTTTGGCTGTCTTTTCAAGACAGGGTCCCTGGTGCCCCAAACTGTCCCTTTTGGGAACCACTCGATGTAGACAGCTGGCCTGAACTCAACAACAGATCTGCCTGCCACTGCCTACCTAGTGTCAGGATTAAAGGCGTGCGCCACCCAACCCGGCTGCTCCCCACACGTTTTTACCTGAAACTTTTTTTTGCGTCTTTCCAGACAGGTCTCCCTTGTGAGCGCCCAGGTTCCTGAACTCGACTTCTTAGACCAGGCTGGCGCTTGAAGTGCAACAAAAACCGCCTGCGCGTCGTGCATATATATATATATATATATATATATATATGCCCACATGGCATGTGCCTGTGTCTCTGCTGTGCCACACAAACCCCCCACACACACACAGACCAACACACAGACACAGACACAGGACACAGACACAACACACACACACACACCACACACACACAACAACATACACACCACACCACCCACAGAAGCTAGAGGTCAACCTGGCGTTCTCATTCCTCAGAAGCCCATCCATCATGCGGGTGTTGAGACAAATCTCTTACTGGGACCAGACCTCAACTTGACAGTACGACGTAGGCTGGCGTTAACTAATGAGTCTGGGATTGCGCCGGTCTCCACCTTTACCAATTGGTTGCACGCCATCACACAGGCTTTTACCCAATTTGCTCCTTAGAAATCAAAACTCAGGTCGCTCATGCTTGCACTCTAAGCACACACTTCGGCGAGCTGACGGAGCCTATTTTTTTCCGGCTGTCCCTCTAATATTCTAGGTGAGTGCTACTTATATAGTTCACCACTGTATCCAATAGCGTTTTGATTAATTAAGTTAATGTTCTGATGGTATGAATGTATTGATGCCTGCACTCAGTGTACAGTACGCTAGTGCTAGTGGAATGGGCCAGCAGAGGCCAGAAGGCATCAGATCCCCTAGAACTGTAGTACAGACAATAATTCAGTTTGCCACGAACGATGGGCTGCCATCGCAGAAGCAGATTGAACCCAGGACTTGCTGCTTTCGCAAGCCTATAGTACAGTGCCGCTTAACCAACCTAAACCATCTCTCCAGTTCCCCAAGAGCTAGTTATATCAATGTTGTACAACATTCGTTTAATTCTTTTAATCTATTAGTCTAACCATTCTTTACAAGTTACTTTCAAAAACTGTTTTATTTGTATTTTTATTATTTCTGTAATGATGACGCAGACCAGACAGCTGCTGGGGGGACGGGGCTGTGTTGCCTGCATGATTAGGTAAGCGATGCGAGGCTGGTGTTGACGTGCAATGGCACTACGCCACTGGGAGATTCCCAGAATGGTGACATGTCAGATCCCTTGGCAACTGAAGTATAGACAGATAGTTGCTAGCCCAGCGCCATCATTGGTGACTCTGGGAAACTGGACCCCTGGAATTCCTCTGCAAGCAGCAATTCAAGTGCTCTTTTAACTGCTGCTGAAGCCATCCATATACACCTTTCTAAATCTAGCATTTCTATAGCGTATCGGGTGAGGAAAAAAAAACTGAAAACATAGGTTTGCGCATCAAAAAACATGTGTTCACTGTGTAGCATAGTGACATTGATATACATACCATGATTCCCTCAGGAGCTGATAAACAAAACATATGATAAACAAACATACTTTTTGTGGGGGAGGGTTAATTCGGCCCAAGATCAGGTTCTTTACGAATTAAAAAAAAAAAGTTATCAGCCACTGCTACACCGGTCTGTGTGGAGTGCAGGCCTTTTAATCCTGGCACGTGAGGAAGGCAGAGGACAGGCAGGATCTGTGACGTTTCGAGGCCGAACCTGCGGTCAACAGAGAGGTGGGGGGCACGCCGAAGGGGGACAGGAGTCCAGGACAAGCTGGCGGCTACAGGAGACCCTGCTCAAAAAAGAGGAAAAAAAAAAAAAAGTATATACCAAGCCTGGGCGGAAGGCGGGACGAGGTTCCACGAAAGCGGTGGTGCATGCCTTTAATCCCAGCCCTCGGGAGCACGAGGCAGGTGGATCTCTGTGATGTTCAGGCCAGCCTGGATCTACTGCAGCGTGGCTCCAGCGCCGTATGGATGCTACAGAGAAACGCCTTGTCTCAAAAACACCAAAAAAAAAAAAAATCATATACAATGGGAAGACTTCAAAAATACCAAAAAGTATACAATGAAAAATAAGATTTGACTCCTGTCTTCTATTAATGATAAAATGAGCTACTATCACAGTAGCAGATACAATAAATTATTTGAAAGTTTAGGAAAACATTCTAAACCAGGAAGACAGAGAAGTCCACTTGAAGTAAGGGAATGGCACTGAGTAAGAGCATATTTTGGACACCTGATACGGCGGGTGACTGAGCTCAAGCACGAGCTGCCATCACTATACAGAGTTCAGGGTTGCCAGAGTTTTATAAGATGAGACTCAAAATATATAAAGTCTCAAGAAATATTTGCTCATTATAAAAAGAATCAGGAAAATTTCAATTTGAATGAGCAAAGACAACCAACAATGCCAATGCCAAGACGATGAACATGCCAAAATTATTTAATAATAATTTGAAGGCAGTCATCATAAAAGTGTTTCAGTGAACAATCATAAACACACTAGAAACAAAAGGAAAAGTTAGAAAGCAATAGGAAAAAGAAAGCATAGTAAACAAATGGAAATTTTAGAACTGAAAAATATAATAACCCAAATAAACATATTGGTCGGGCCAAATACAGTAATAGAGATGCAGAAAAAAACTGGTGAACTGAAATACATAATTGTACACAACAGAGAAAATAGACTGGAAAAAAAAGAAGTCTTGGGTTAGTGGGACAAGAATAACAGTTTCAAACGAAAAAGAAGGAAGGTAGTCTAAAAAACAGATGAAGAAAAAACTTGAAAGCAGTTAGAGGAAAATCACAAAATATGGGCATAATAATCTGAATGACAGTGGATTTCTCTTCCAAAGCTATGGATGGCAGAAGAAAGAGGCACATTTTTGAGTGCTGAAACAAAAGCACTATTAACCTATAATTCTATACCCAGTGAAAAGAGGGAAAAAGACATCAGGAATCTCTCAGATGAAGAAATACAAAGAGAATGTGTTGGCACACCCTAAAAGAATGGAAACAGTATACTCTCTAGATAGGAAGGAAATGCAAAAGAAGAAACACTTGAGCAGATGGAAGGAAGGAAGCACAACAGAATGAGCAAACAAAACAGAGGTAAATAAAATAGACTTTCTTTATTGAGTTTTCTAACTTTTGTTTCAGGATTGAAATAAGAAATCATAGCACTATCTGATATGGTTCTTGGTATATACAGGGAAATTATTTTACCTTATAAAGGGAGGAGGGTAAAAGAACTATTAAGGGAGTTTTCTTCACTCAAAGTGGTTAAATATGATATAGACAGACCATGATAAATTACATCTGTATAGCCCAATAACTAAACTAACTACTACAATATCTATACAAATTGACTTTAATAAATAAATGACATAATTTTAAATCTCCAAATAACACACATGAAAGCAGGTAGAACAAATAGGACAAAAGAAAAGAAACATAAAATGGCAGAGTTAAGCCCTGATATGTCAACATCTACATTAAAAATTAATGATAGAGGGCTAGAGAGATGGCTCAGTGGTTAAGAGCACTGGCTGCTGTTGCAGAAGACCTGAGTTAACTCCAGTTCCAGGTGATCCATGCCCTCTTCTGGCCTCTGCAGGCACTGCATGACACTGGTACACTTACATATATGAAGGCATTACACGTACATTTAAAATAAAATAAAGTTTTTTAAACAATAAAAACACAGTACTGGGCGTGGTGGTACTCGCCTTTAATCCCAGCACTCGGGAGGTAGAAGCAAGCAGATCTCTGTGAGTTCCAGGCCAGCCTGGTCTACATAGTGAGATCCAGGCCAGCTTGGGCTACAGGGAGACCCTGTCTCAAAAAATAAACAAAACAGCCGGGTGTGGTGGCTAGCACTTGGGAGGCAGAAGCAGCCAGATCTTTATGAGTTCAAGGCCAGCCTGGTCTACAGAGCGAGTTCCAGGACATCTGGGGCTACAGGGAGACCCTGTCTCAAAAAACACCCCCCCCCAAAATAAAACAAAACAAAACAAAAGTCAACATAAATCGTAGAAAACAGCAGGCCTCTGGTGAGTTTGAAGGTTTGGTACTATTAAAATTCATTCCCTAGCCAGCAAGGTGGCTAGCCGGTAAAGATGCTTGTTGTATAAGCCTGGTGACCTAAGTTCTATCCCTGGAACTCACATAAAGGTGGAAGGAGAGAATTGCCTCTACGAAGTTGTCCTCTGACTTCCATATGCATGTCCACACACATATTATACACATATACACACACACACAATAAAAATAAAATAAAAACATCATTTCTTCACCAGATTTGGTGGCACACGTCTTTATTCCCAGCACTCAGGAGGCAGAGGCAGGTGGATCTCTGTGAATTCAAGGCCAGCCTAGTCTACATAGCAAGTTCCAGGGCAGCTGGGACTACAGGGAGACCCTGTCTCAGAAAGACCAAAAAAAGCTGGGAATGGTGGCACACACCTTTAATCCCAGTACTTGGGAGGCAGATAATTTCAGTGCTCCGACAAAGACATTCTCAAGTGAAACTGGATTTTTTTTTTTTAGTATGGCTGCTGGCATACTTGATGCGTTAATCTGTACCATTGTGCCAACAGTTTTGTTCACCATTGCTTTTGAACTCTCATGCAAGTATAAACAATGCTGTTCCGACATAAACCATGAGGTTCAAACAAGTTATTCAGTACTTTGAATACTGTAGCACCACTTCTGTTTGTTGCCAATCATTCACATAAAAGAAGGCCTTCTACTAAGATTGTTTAGTACTGATACCATGTGATATAAGCAAAACAGCAGATCAGGCTGCACTATAGATGGTAAGATTATAAAGTTAAGAACACAGTTTAGAAAATGAGATGCTAAGTTTCCATGTTTGCAGCCAAATGTTTTGGTTAACAAGCTGTTGTACCATTGAGAAAGGCAGTGGCTGGAGTAGTTTCACTAACTGTTTAGTGGGCAGTGAGTAGTATCAGCCACCTAAGGTTTTATTGGCCTCGGAAATATGACATATGGTTATCCAGCCAATGTCATACAATAACTTACCCAGAAAAGGCTTCAAAGGCTTTTTCAGTTCTAGTTTGAAAGGTGGTAACAATTTCTGGCATTTATTTATTTATTATTTGTTGGCTTTTTTGATACTGGGTCTTGCTATGTAGCCCTGACTGTGCTGAAACTTGCTATGTAGACCAGGCTGGCCTCAAACCTACAAACAGGTCTTCCTGCCTCTGTCTCATGAGCTACTATGCCCAGCAGTGTTTACCTTAAGAAGTTTATGATATTCACATCTGGAATCCCAGCATTCAGGAAGCAGAGGCAGGAGGATTGTCCAAAGGTCAAGGTCAGCCTGGGCTGTCTAGTCCATTGTACGCCATCCTGAACTATAAGAGTGAGACCCTGTTTCAAATACATATATTCCTTTTCCTTATGAATGAATGGTCTGAAAATGACCCTATAACTAAAATGGTGAGTTATTTTGAAACTATTTGAAAACATTCTATTGCATAAAAAACTATATCGTAAATTAATGAAATCTAAAAAGATAACTTTAATCACATCTCCATTTATTTATAATTTCACCCGGTTTCTTTGAAGTAAATTCCTTCCTTCCATGAGTCAGACCCCTCACTGGTGCTTCAGCTGCAGCTTTTTCAACTTCTATAAAAATAGATGTTGCAGTACTGGTTTGAGAAAGCAAGGCTTTTTATCTTCCTTTGTTAAGCCAACAACAGCACAGTAGGGTGACTTCAGCTCACAATTTATTATATATTTTTAAAGACCTAGAAGGGAGGAATTTGAATCCTCTCACTTCAAAGAAATGATAAATGTTTACAGGTTGCTAGATGCTAATTACCCTGATTTGATCATTATAGTTTGTGTACATGTATCACATCATAACACCACTCTGCCTATAAATATATACAACTATTATCTGACAGTTAAATTTTTAATTAACATTTAAAAATATAATATGTAAACAGTAATTAGAGGAATATATTAATGTCTTTTTCTTTAAAAAAAACTATTTTTTTACCATATAATTCAGCAATTACATTCCTGGGCATTGTTCCCAGAGAAATGAAAATTTACATACACATAAGCTATAAATGAATATGTAATTTTTTTAAAGTCATGCCTTTACAGTTTTAGTTATTCATTTTTATTTTATGTGTATGAATGTTTTGTTTGCATATATATATAATGAGCATGCAATGCCTGTAGAAGCCAGAAGAGGATGTCAGATTCCCTGGAACTGGAGTTACAGATAGTTAACTGCCATGTGGATGTTGGGAACTGTACCCAGGTCCTCTGAAAGAGCAACCAGTGCTCTTAACCACTGAACCATCTATCCAACCCCATAAATGTGTAATTTTAGCAGCCCAAATTGGAAACAACCCCAAACTCTTGCAATATATAAATGGTTAAATTATGATCTACTTATGCCATGCGATCGTATCCAGCAATAAAAAACAATGAACTACTGATGCGTGGAATAATTCGGAGGAATCTAAAGGGAGTTATACTGATCCAAAATAGCCACTCTCAAAAGGTCACATGCAGCAATGCTAGAGGCATCATAATACCTAACCTAAAATTATACCTCAAGGCCACAGTATCAAAACCAGTATGGAATTAACACAAAGGTAGACAGATAGACCAATGGAATAAAATAGAGGACCCCAAAATAAACCCATACAGCTAGAGATGCCTAATCGTTGGCACAGTTATCAAAAACATACATTGAAAAACAGGCTCTTCAATAAATGGTGCTGGGAAAGCTGGCTATCTACATGTGGAAGAAGAAGAAATGCAGTCAGGAAGCAGAGGCAGGCAGATCTCTGTGAGTTCAAGGCCAGCCTGGTCTACATAGTGAGTACCAGGACAGCTGGGACAAGAAGAAGAGGATGAGGAGGAGAAGGAGGTGGAGGAGGAGGAGGAAGAAGAAGAGGAGGAGGAGGAGGAGATAGAAATGCAGAACTGGGGAGAGAGATCAGTCAGCAAAGTACTTGCCAGGCAAACATGAGGACCCCAGAGTCCATATAAAAAGTCAAATGTGGCCGCACATGGTGGTGTATGCCTTTGATCCTAGCACTCAGGACACAGACGGAGGCAGATCTTTGTGAGATAGAGGCCAGCCTGATGCACATAATGATTTTCAGGCCAGCTAGGGCTACAAGGGAGAACTTGCCTTAAAAAGAAAATAAGACACACACACAAAAATAACAGCCAAGTATGGTGGTAGATGCTTGTAATTCCAGCACTGCTGGTGAGAGGAGGCGTCACTGGTTAGCCAGCCTTGCCTAAGCGATGAGCCCCACGTCCCAGTGAGAGACTCTGAGTGGAAAAACGAGGTGCATAGCTCCAGAACAATGATAACCTGAGACTGATCTCTGGTCTCTACACACACATGCACCTGAATACGCACCTCCCCCCGCCCACACACAAAAGAAATGTAAATGGTCAATAAATAATTGAAAATTCTTTAACATCTTTAGCCAGCAGAGAAATACAAATTAAAGCTGTTTTGAGATTCCATCTCCAGTCAGAATGGCTACCATCAAGAAAACAACAGCAAATGCTGGAGAGAGTATGAGGAAAGAAGAACCCATAGTCGCTACTAGTAGGAATGTGCTGGTGCAGTCGCTATGGAAATAAGTATGGAGGGTCCTAGGGAAACTGAAAGTAGAACTACCGTAGGACCTAGACAGATCAGCACTCCTATATATACAAGTCAAAAGACTCCAAATCAACATACCAGATACAACTGCATACCCAACGTTTATAGCTGCTCAAGTCACAATAGCCAAGATGTCAATCAATAGGTGAATGCATAAAGAAAATGTGACATGTATACACAATGGGATTATATTCAGTTGTAAAAAAAAATGAAATTATGAGACTTGTAGGAAACTGGGTGGAACTAGAGATCTTTATGTTAAGTGAAATAAGCAAGGCTCAAAAAACGTGTTTTTTCTCCCATATGCATGTAGATTTAAATTTACATATCTATGCATGTATGTATATATGCATGTATGTTGCACATGAAAGTAGGGGTCTGGGAAGGAGAAGAGGTCTAAAGGGAGTTGATGAAGGAGAGGGTAATGGAACATATGTGATATGGAAACAGTAGGGACTACTTGGGGGAGGGAAGGAGACCAGTAGGAGAGGGCATGATGGGGAAGGGGAGATCTTTTAGAGACAGAGTCTCCCTGTAGCCCCAGCTGTCCTGCAACTCACTATGTAGACCAGGCTGGCCTTGAACTTGAATTTTATTAAATCTTGATGTTGGATTTTATATTCTATGTGACAAAATAGGAAGCACACATGAGGTACTTCTGCTATTAGCTGTAGTATGACAGTGATTTTAGGTAAAGCTTATCTGTGATTAAGTTGTGAGTTTAGCCACATTTTTCATGGAATCGTATTTTTGTTAAAAGAACAACTGATGGATAGAGCATGATTAAATATTTGGATATCTGGCAAGTATTTTCTCAAAAATGAAGTAAGCCTATCATTTGATGCTAAACAGCTGATGTATTTGTTGTCAATTGTAACAAATCCACAGTTTTGGAGTGAAAAGTATGATTTCTGAAAACTTAGTTCTGCCCCTGTGAGCCTGACAGCTTCTCGAAACTTAAGCTTTCCCCCCCAGGGATTCAGTGAGATCAATGTTTTCTATGCTGCATAAAAATGTGTGAACATTTAGAATGTTTGTATAACTTAGTGAACTAGTATTGTCCAAATAGTATATACAGGATAGGTCAAATATCCACTCAAAATACAAGGTGACAGAGTTTTAATCTAACAGTCTATAAAAATTTCATTGGTATGGTTTCAGATTCTATATTACATTAACCTCTTGTAGAGTTTAAGTTAAGGGATATGACTTTGGCTATTAAAACATTTTGTCTTCTAACTATACCTATGCGAAGCTGATTTTTGTCATATACTTTCAAACAACAACAACAAAAAATAAAACAACATCCACATCCATTGAAAAGTATGTTAGCTGTCACCTACTATTTCAGGCATTTAAGAGATGAGCAGAATTCTCTGATGATAGCATTTTCTCATGGAAGTTTTTTTGTCTCTAAACATACTATTTATGGTAGGGCAGACTGGATTTACTACTATTTTTTTTTTGTCTTCTGGAGACAAGGGTCTCCCTGCAGCTCCAGCTAGCCTGTAACTCACTACATAGACCTGCCTCTGCCTCCTAAGTGCTGGGATTAAAAGCCTGTGCCGCCACGCCTGGGTTGGATTTATTATTCTTACTTAAAGTAAGCTAGTAAATATTTTAAAATAAAATGTAATTGACCATCTAAAGCAAAAACAGGAGTTTACAATATTTAAACCCATTCTTAGCCAAAGACATAGTGGCAGCTGATTACCATTGGGCGAGGAAGAATTGGCCTTCTTTGAGGGACTCTGGATAGGCTGACTAGATAGAGCTCGGAGGATGAACTGGCACTGAGGAATGGCTGGGTAGTTTAATTTGGCACAATAGACCCCAACACAAGTAACAGAATGTGTGAACTCCAGGGGGGAGGGGTGCTGTGGGAGGGTGCCAACGGAGAAGGGAGTGTAAAGACGATTAAGACTGACTGAGGTGTTATGTATGAAATACACAAAATTTCAATAAATTTTAAAAAATTAAAAATAAGAAAGGAAATATGTGACTACGATAACAGAAAAGAAAGGGAGAAATGGAAGAACATTGCTGTAAATGTACTGTATGTGAAGTAAGATAGCACTATTTGAATGTAAACTCTAAATTTGAACCCAACTCCCCAGCCCCGTAAGCTATATTTTAAAAAGAAAAAGAATTGTTTCTGAAAGTAGAATGGTTATTTCTAGAGGTTAGGAAGTATAAGAAATGGGGGATAAAGTCGGGCGTGGTGGCGCATGCCTTTAATCTCAGCATTCAGGAAGCAGAGGCAGGTGGATCTCTGTGAGTTCAACAACAGCCTGGTCTACACAGCAAGTTCCAGGCCAGCTGGGGCTACAGGGAAACCCTGTCTCAAAAAGACAGAAAAATAAAAAAATTAAAAATTAAATAAAAATTCATGCTAGGGCTGGCGAGATGGCTCAGCAGGTAAAGGCATTTGCTGCCAAGTCTGACTACCTGAGTTCGATTCCTGAGACTTACATGATGGAAGGGGAGAACTACTCCTTGTAAGTTGTCCTCTGACTAACATGCATGCATCATGAAATGCCACAGTTACACACATAAACACATATACACACAAAATAAATAAAAATAAAATATAATTAAAAATCCTGCTTTAAAAAAATCATGCTTTAAAACCCATATCAACCACAAAAAAACCTAAAATCCAAACAGGGTTATAGCTAATAAGCAAGTAATTCCATTTTAATCAATGGAATCCTAATAAAAAGGATTTGAGGCTAGGAGTGTAGCTTAGTGGTAAAGTCTTTGCTTAGCACGCAGAAGGTCCTGGGGTTCCATCTCTAGCACCACAAACACACCCCTAATTGTTTAATTAAAAAAAAAAGAGATACAGAATAGATGAGACAAGTAAGAGTGCAAATAGGAAATGGATGCAACCATAAATATAGAAAAGTAGTAGGCCCAAGTACTACAACCAAAAGGCAGAAATTGTCGTACTTGATAGGAAAGCATCACCCAACTATATGTTGTCTGTAATAACTCACTATACATATGAAGAAATTAATAGGTTTAAAGTAAAAGTAGACAGGGTTGGATGGATTGCTCAGTGGTTAAGAGCACTTACTGCTCTTCCAGATAACTAGGATTCGGTTCACAGAACCCACAAGGAAGCTAATACCCATTCTTAACTCCAGTTCCAGTAGACCCTCAGGCACTAGGCACATATGTGGTGCACTTACATACTTGTAAACAAAACACTCATCTACATAAAATAAGAATAAATTAAATCTTTTTTAAAAGCAAAAGAGAAAAAGATTATAAAAATAATAATAAATAAACATGTGACAATATTAAATTGGATGAAGTGGAATTCAGAACAATGAAGGTAATGAGATAAAGAGGGATATCTTACAATAATAAAGGAGTCAGATCATCAAGAAAACATAACGCCCTCAGTGTGTATGCATGTAATGACACACCTTCAAAAGTATATGAAGCCCAAACTGGTAGAACTTAAAGATAGGTAAATCTAAAATTATAGTTGGAGATTTCAGTTTGCTCAGCAACTGATAGAACAAGAACTAGAAAATTAGAAGTGATACTGAAGATGTAAACAACACTCTCAGGCAATCCAACTTAATTGATAATGATGGAAAAGTCATCCAATAACAGAACACACATTCTTTGCAGATTATATATTAAACATTTTCTAAGGTAAATCATATACTGTCCATAAAAATTTCAATGAATATAAAAGGACTGAAATAATATAGAGTATGTTCGCTGGGTACAAGAAAATTAAATGAAAACTTAAAATATCTGGAAAAGCCCTCAAATAGTTAGAAGTCAATTAAAAATAAAACCTTTACAATTTTTTGGTCTTTTTGAGACAGGGTCTCCTTGTAGCCCCAGCTCCTGGAACTCACTCTGTAGACCAGGCTGGCCTTGAACTCACAAAGATCTTCCTGCCTCTGCCTCCTGAGTGCTAGGATTAAAGGCGTATGCTACCATGCCCGGTGAAAACCTTTACATTTTAAATAACTTCTGTTAAAGGGAGAAATATTTTGTACCATATAAAAATTTAAAAATGTACCAACAATATGTAAAAGGAATAACACATCATGACCAAGTAGGTTTTATTCCAGGAATGAAGAGTTACTTTCCACATTTAAATAAATCTGTGTAGTTCACTATTCCAACAGAATAATACATACTTTATGATCATTTCAATAAATGAAGAAAAAGCATTTAATGAAATGGAACATTCATTTGTGAGGAAAAACATCTTTAATTAGAAGTAGAAGAAAACCACCTTTACCCAATAAAGGACATCCTTGAAAAAAACCTATGCTTAACAAGCACACTTTACCGTGAATGATTAAGTACTTCCTCTGTTTGATTAAGAACAAGCAAACAGAAAGATATTAACTCACTACTTCTACTAGCACTGGTGGTCCTAACCCATAGTCATAACCAGTGCGAGAAAAGGAAATAAAAAGGCACAAAGATTGTGCAGGGAGAATTAAAATTCTAAATTCACAAATGACATGTTCATGCACATGGAACATGCTAAGTAAGTCACAAAAAAAAACTAGGAGAGCTAATGAATTTTGCAAAGTTACATTATTCAATATCAACATTCTAAAATATTTTACTTATCATTTTTATCTTATATGTATAAATGTATTGCCTGCATGTATGTAAGTGCTCCCATGTCATGCAGTGCCCACAGAGGTCAGAAGAGGGCTTTAGATCCCCTGGAGTTGGAGTTACACATGGTTGTCAGCCACCGTGTGGGTGCTGGGAATTGAACCCGAGTCCTATGGAAAAGCAGTCAGGGTTCTTAACTGCTGAGCCATCTCTTGAGCCCTTAAGATCAGTATTCTATTCAAGATATATTTTCTGGCAATAAACAGTAAATTACTTAGGATATACCATGTACAGCAAAATCAAAACCATGAAAAACCTATGAATAAATATAACAAAATTTGTGTAAAACCTGTTTATTGTGGAATTTAAAGAACATATAAGTAAGCTGGGTGTGGTGGCACACGCCTTTAATCCTAGCACTTGGGAGACAGAGGCCAGCTTGTGAGTCCAAGGCCAGCTTGGTCTACAGAGCGAGTTCCAGAACAGCTGGGTCTACAGGGAGACCCTGTCTCAAAAAGACCAGAAAAAAAAAAAAAAGAACATATAAGTAAATGGAAGGATACAGTAAGTTCCTAGGTTGAA
Source organism: Rhizomys pruinosus (assembly GCA_009823505.1). Classification (NCBI taxonomy): domain Eukaryota; kingdom Metazoa; phylum Chordata; class Mammalia; order Rodentia; family Spalacidae; genus Rhizomys; species Rhizomys pruinosus. Next base: position 551,780 of record VZQC01003777.1, on the reverse strand, counting down.
GAAGATTAAATATTTTTAAGACATTATTCCTCACAAATAAGGCTATATAAATTCAGTGGATTATACCATAAAACTTTTACATGTACTTTATATATAAATCTAATTTCTTATTTATTTATTTATTTATTTATTTATTTATTTATTTATTTATTTATTTTTTGTCTTTTTGAGACAGGGTCTCCCTGCAGCCCCAGCTGTCCTGGAACTCTTTATGTAGACCAGGCTGGCCTTGGACTCACAGAGATACCCCTGTCTCTGCCTCCCAAATGCTAGGATTAAAGGTGTGTGCCACCATGCCCAGCTTTCGTTTATTATTTTAATTATGTGTATGAGTGTATTGCCTGCATATATGTTGTGTGCCTGTGTCATGCAATGCCTGCAGAGGTCAGAAGAGGGTGTCATATCCCCTGGAACAAGAGTTATGGACAGTTATTAGTCACCATGTAGGTGCTGAGAATCGAACCTGGGTCCTCTGCAAGAACACTCAGTGCTATTAACTAAACCATTTATTCACCCCCTATTTAACGTCTTTAAGTATATATGTATATATTTCTTAATATGAATGAGATATAGTTTACCTAATCCATTCCTCAAAAGCAGTATGGTTATATATATATTTTTGTTAGTAAATCTGGTGATTATGAGTGTTAAGCTGCTGCTCAAAAGTGGTTAAGGGTACTGGCTGCTCTTGCAGAAGACCTGGGCTTGGTTCCTGTCACCCACACGGCAGCTAATAACCATCTGTAACCTCAGTTCTAGGGGATTTGATGCCCTTTTCTGGCCTCTGTAGTATTGGACGGCATGGATGTACTTATGTATGTGCCGGCAAAACACATAAAAATTAATTAAAAAAATTTAAAGTTGTTTCAGATTTCAGATTTTTGGATTACAGATGTTTAACCTGCACATTAAACTGCTTTGCACTATCCCAGATCCTGGGATCTAAATAATATTACTAGATTACAAGACCATTCTTGCATATAATAGTGCAGGTGATCGTGCTACTTAGCCATGTACTGGCCTCTTTATGGGTTCATGTGATGTTTGGGCTTTCTTCATTTAGTTACCAGGGCCAATCATACATGACTGCTCTATTCCTATCAAGCTTTTCCAGCTGGGGTCACGGCTCTGAGACAGTCTCTTTATTCCATGCTTGGCTGGCCAACCTGGCTTCCCTATTTCTAGGCTGAGTCCAACTCCCTGATCACTGGCTTTAATGGAATCACCAGTTGTGTATCTCATGAGGACTGTGCTTGAAGGCCCACTCCTAAATGCTTCTAGTATCTGTGCTGGGCTTGCCTTTTCAGATTTCTTCCTTGCATGGCAATTTAGAATTTTCTTCAGAAAAGACCTATTTCTCATGTATGTGATACATAGCATGTCTTGCAAAGAATAGGAAGTTGCTACTAGGGTTGACTTATGCTCCTAGAGAGACTATATTTCCATTTTTCCCATGTTTTGTTTTTGCTCTTTTTTGAGACAGGGTCTCACTTTAGTCCCAGCTGGCCTGGAGCTCTCTATGTAGACCTGGCCTTGAACTCACAGAGATCTGCCTGCCTCTGCTTCTGAGTGCTGGGATTAAAGGCATGTTGCCATCACGCCCAGCCTCATTTCTCCCATCTTAAAAAAAGAAGTCTTTCAATGTCAATGCTGAGCCATGTCATTCAAATATCCATTTATTTAGTTGTTTATTTGACAAAGGAATACCAGCTAGGTGGGTACTTAACATTCTGCCAAGCAAAGAAAGGTAATACAATCAAAACACGGATAACCAGAAAAATGGTAAAAGATGAGCATCTTTAATCTGAAAATTTGAAATCTGAAATGGTCCCCAATCCAAATCTTTTTAGTGCTGATCTGATACCAGAAGTGGTAATGTCCTACCTCATACTGTTTCATGCATAAAATGATTTAAATATTCTGTAAGATTATCTTCAAGCTTGTAGAAGGTGTATATGAAACAAATGAATTTGGTGTTTAGACTCAGGTTCCATTCCCAAAGTATCTCATTATTTATATACAAGTATTCCAAAATCTCAAAACCAAACCAAGCCAAAACAAAACAAAAGCCCTATCCCAAATCATCTGTAGTACTCCTGGTCACAAACATTTTGATTAAATGTTCTCATATACTTGAACCTCTAAATAGGTATGACTTTTCAATTTTATTTCCTTTGCAGTCTATCTTCTCCTTTTTATTAAATAAGTTTTCTAAAAACTAAAATTCACCCTTTTCCATAGGAAAAAAGTGTAAGGACTGGAGAGATGGCTTCATGCTTAAGAGCACTGGCTGCTCTTACAGAGGACCTGGGTTCAGTTCCCAACACCCATATTGTGGCTAACAACCATCCATAACTCCAGTTTGATGGGATCCAACGCCCTCTTTGGACTTGCACGCACATGGTGCACTTAGATACACGCAGGCTAAACACTCATACACATAAAATAAAAATAGATTTAAAAAATTAGAAATCACTATCATTTAAAAAAGAAAAAATTATGCTCACCTGTAGCATTCAAGACTCTTCATGATCTGGTCCCATTTCCCACTAAAGCCCTAAATGCTCCTATTTCTTGTATGCACTATGTTATACAGATAGCACATTTCTTTTTCTTCTTTTTTTTTGTCTCTTTGAGACAGGGTCTCCCTTTAGTCCCAGCTGGCCTGGAGCTCGCTATGTAGACCAGGCTGGCCTTGAACTCATAGAGATCCTCTTGTCTCTGCCTCCCATGTGCTGGGATTTAAGGCGTGCACCACCATTCCTGGCTGCACATTTTTTACCGGTCCTTTTCAACTTCTGTTCCCTCTGTGTACTATAGTACACAGATCTTCCCATTTTTTACAGAACAAACTTTTAATCCTGAAGACTCAGTTCAAAGTTGCTGTTTTTTAATTTTATTTTTAATTTTTTAAATTAATTTNTTTTTTGGTATTTTTGAAGCAGGGTCTCCCTTTTAGTACCAGCTGTCCTGGAGCTCGCTCTGTAGACCAGGCTGGCCTTGAACTCAGAGATCTGCCTCCCTCTACCCCCCCAAGCGCTGGGATTAAAGGCATGCGCCACCACGCCCAGCTTAATTTATTTTTGTATTGTGTATGAATGTACTGTCTGCATGTAGGTCTGTGCACCAGTGTCATGCAATGCCGCGGAGGTCAGAAGAGGGCGTCGGATTCCCCTGGAACTGGAGTAAAAGTCGGTTCTCAGCCGCCATGTGCGTGCTGGGGATCGAACCCAGGTCCTCTGCAAAAGCAGTCGGCGCTCTTAACCACTAGGCCATCTCTTCAGCCTAAGTTGCTGTTTTTTAAACAAGGTCTTACTTTATAGCCCAGGTTGGCCTAGAACTTTTTACATAGGTAGCTCAGGCTTGTCTTGGACTTAGATCCTCCTATCTCAACCTCCTGAGTAGTCAGTTTACAGATACATACCACTACTCTCAGCTTAGTTCAAAGTTTTGTTGAAAGAGTTCCCCTTTGCTCCTCATCTGTCCTGGACTTGAATGTATTGCTTTGTTGTGTTAATTAGAGGGTAATATTTTGGAGGACACCGGATTTATCTTGTTTGTCTTTGTATCTCTGAATCTGGGATCTGAAAAAGTCCTGGCAAATAGTTGTTAAATGAATGAGGGAGTAGAGGAAGAGCCCAAAGGGGCTTGCTAGATTTAGGTTAAAGGGTTTTGAAAGGCACAGGGCTTACAGCTAGACCTGAGAAGGCAAGCAGAGAAGTGGGGAAAGGGCATTTGGGATGGAAGAACAAAAGCCTCAGGAATGAAAGAGATAGTGAGGAGGTCAGCCTGGCCAGAGCTGACTGTTGCAATATCCTGACCTTGTAACTGTGCTGACTGTATTTCTCAATGACATTTTCAGCTCCTGGATGGCAGGGTACTTTTGTTGTCCTTTGTGCCCCTTCGTATTTCATGGCACCATCTACATTGTCAATGTCCCTAGTATCTTATAGTTACTTTTTTTTTTTTTTTTTGAGACGAGGTCTCCCTACATAGCCTAGCCTGGCCCAGAACTTGCTGTCTAGGCCAGGCTGCCTTCAAATTCACAATTCTCCTGCCTCAGCTCCCAGAATGCTGAGATTCCAGGTATGTGAGCACACCTGACTTATGGCTCTTACTCTGCTCTGCGTTGTAGCTATGTGTGCATCAGCATGGCTCACCATGCACCAGTCTTCCTCTCCTGCGGCAGGAGATATATACAGGATGAGGTCTTACTGACCGACCTCTGCATCTTCCAAGACACTGAGCACAGCACAGTTCATAGCATATAATGGATGCACAGCAAATATTTTTTGACCTACCATTTGTTGATCCAATTGCAGAGGACCACAAGGATACATGTGTGCAACTGTATATTGTGACACAAAACTTATATATGCCTTCAAACTCTGTAGTCTATTTTTGGCAAATTTTATTACAATGTTATCTCATTGTACTTGCAGACTGTCATTTCAATTTTCTTTGTTCCTTCTTGGATGACTCACATCTGTGATACCAGAAGATATGACAGAAGGGATTCACAAAGGGTTTGGACAAATTTATGAATGACAGAGTCATAAATGTCTTGGTATAAGAAGTGAAGAGCATGCAAAGGGAAATTAAGAACTTAACATTTCCAAAGTGTCTATTAGGTGCCAAGAACTGTGTCTCGGGCACTTGACATGCATTACTCATTTAGTCTTACAGAATAAGTCTATATAAAGACAGACCATCTCAATCTATAAGGCCAGGCCTACATCTGTTTGCATGCATATCTTCTCCAGGTACCCGAGGCAATATTTGTATTTATTAAAATTTTACCATTCTTTTAATACAGATGAATCATTAGATTTGCTTTTGTTTCTGAGCAACAGAACACTCCCTCTCAGTTCAAACTTCTAGAGCTTACGAGTGCTTTCTGACATAACTTGATCAGTTTTTAAAGTCCCAGTGCTTTAAATTACAATGCAAGCTGAGATATTCCCACAGCAATAACAGCAATTACATTTGTTCACAGCACTTACCTTTATATTTCATTAAGCTTCCAAATACTGAATAAAGGTAAGTCAAGTCAAGAAAAGAGACTTCCATTAACCCTGACACTAGCAAATTGTCTCAAATTATAGCGTGCCTTCTATTTGTATTCTAGACATATTGAGTGGTTTTTCTGAGTTACATATTATACCTCACCTATGGTTAGAAGAAAATTGGAAGCAAATTAGTTTAAGTTGCTTCTAATTTTTAAAAAATAATAGTGACTTTATAATGCATAACGCTCTCAAATATATACCAATATATTTGGCAGAAATCATAATATAACAAGAAAAGCACCATCCCTCATCTTTGGGAAGTAGCTTGAGAAGGTTGGGCTGCATGGACTGGTTTGTTATGTTAAATCACACAGTCTAAAGTCTGTAGCTACATCCTCATCTGTGATAACATGCTTCCTGCCAGGGATGGAATAAAAGGGGTCCATCTTTGAATTAGTGATTATCAGCACACTTACAGGTTCCAGATAGCTTTCAATACTCATTTTGGGAAAACTAGGACAGACATCTTTGCTTTGTAAAGCCCATCTCATATGACTACAGAAAATGGCAAGGGTTCAAGCAACACATTGACATTTGGATAGTCTAGCCCCAACCGCTGTGTCCCACTAATTTCTGGAAAAACATCAGACTTGGCTTTCTTAGTGATTATGTTTCTTGAATTCTATGTTAGTAAAAGACAACTGAGAACCAGGACTATCACAGAAGAATGCCGCATCTCACCTATGGTACCCCCCAAACCAGACAGAAACCTAGCTTACATATTTAAAAATGAGCCCCTTCCCTTTTGAGGCTCGACGTTGAAAATAGGCACATATTCCAAAGAGGTCTTTGTGTGAACAGGTGACCCCTTCCTACAGTCTCTGTAATTAATTGAGAAATTAAAGTTGGTTGGCCTTTGAGAGCTTTTGTAAAAAAAAAAAAAGGCAGAAGGTCTTGGCTATTTTGGAACAAGAGTCCACTATTCTGCCAAGACAGTATGTTATTGTTATTGAAGTGTCTCTCAACAAAACGGTATTGAGTGGTGAGGACGTGATTTTGATTAGGTGGAATGACTCAGCTCTTCCCCTTAAAGAAGAGAGGACTTGTCAGAGCCTTACTTACCTCATGATCTGGGATCTCAGAGGATAGTGTTTTCCCTAGGATGACCCCGGTCAAATATGTCCAGCAACGAGCCGTGTTGGCAAGGTTATAGCCTCCTGTCTCCATCAAGAATTGTGAAGTTAGGAAAGAATAGTCACAAAACAACAGGAGAGGGAAAAGGGGTAGGAAGGAGAGAAAAATGTTTTAATAATAGGGCTAAAAAACAATTCCAACTTGTAGAATCCTACTTAAACATCCCTTAATGATATTTACAAATCCCTTAGGAGGCAGACTTTAGTGGAGCAGTCAGATCATGCACAGAGTCGAACTGGGAATTTCAAGGGAAAAAGATTAAAGAGGCTCTCATCTCCTAGCAATATGCACCTAAGGAAGCCAAGCTCCTCAATTCCACCAAGAGACAAGAACAAGACTGAGAACGTTGCAACCCACATGTCTCAGTGACCTACCCAGCAGGAGGGTTTTTTTTTGGATGAATTTTGCAACAATTCTATAAAGTGACTGTTGGATGTGATTTGTATTTTAAAGCGATTGGCAGATTGAGTCCTAAAGGCATCCAGGAAAGAGAAGAGGAAAGTGCTGACAGAAACAGACTTCCTTCTTTTAATATCAGCATTCTTTTTCACCACAAAACACAGGCCTGGTGGCAGAGATCAAAGACAGTGAGATGGGGAAGGGACCACTGATTGACACCCTGACCCAACTGATCAGGTCCTGTCACAGTCACCCAGCAGCCATATTATACTGGCTAATCATCAACTTATTTTTGTGCTGAATGGATATGCTTTGCCAGGCGGGCATTAGAACACTGGCCTTTAGCTAAATTCCAAGAGTGTAAGGATAAAATGAAATGATTTCCTAACCTCAAAGCAGCCTAAAGGAAATAAGATCAGCTCTATTTTAGGTAGACTGACCATATGGATTATCATCCAAAATGATATGCTTTCAAGAGCAAAGGAAGACAGTATTAATCATTACACTGGGATAACATGTATAAACTAGGACATGTGATCACCTTTTTACTATTTGAAAGGTTTCCAGAGTGTGTCTTTCAGGCCTCAGTGGGGTCCACTAAAGTCTGGGGAGATGGCCTTCTCTACTAATTGTCTATGTGTTAATAAGAACTGGGAATTGGGGCTGGAGAGATGGCCTAGCGGTTAAGAGCGCCAACTGCTCTTGGGGAGGACCTGGGTTCGATCCCCAGCACCCACATGGCAGCCAAGAACCGTCTTTAACTCCAGTTCTAGGGGAATCCGACACCCTCTTCTGACCTCTGCAGCATTGCACGACACGGGTGCACAGACCAACATGCAGACAGTACACTCATACACATACAAAAATAAATTAATTAAAAAAAAGAACTGGGAATTTCAGTTAAATAATACAAATATTACTTTAAATATTCCTGGCATAACAATAAATCTATAAGACACGTGTTCTAGTTATTTAATTAAAAAAAGAATTGTAGGTGTTTGGGCACAACAGCCTGCAGATAGGTTTTGCATGAAGGATGCTTGTACTCATGGATTATCACTTATAGCTAAAAATGAAAAAAAAAAAAACTGAGAGAAAGATGCAGGACAGTT
>VZQC01003777.1:520527-540759 GCA_009823505.1 Rhizomys pruinosus | reverse complement strand
TTTTTTTTTTGGTCTTTTCGAGACAGGGTCTCTCTGTAGCCCCAGCTGTCCTAGAACTCTCTCTGTAGACCAGGCTGGCCTTGAACTCACAAAGATCCGCCTGCCTCTGCCTCCCAAGTGCTAGGATTAAAGGCGTGCGCCACCACGCCCGGCTCGTGCCAGTTTACTTTTTCTTTTTTATTCAGTGCTGGGGATTGAACCCAGCATCTTGTGCATGCTAGGCAAATGTTCTACCTTAATCTTGATTTCAGGAATTGAAACAGACTTCAGAATTCGAAGGTGTCAAAGCACATGACAACGTGATGAACCAGAGTACTGTGCTTATTAACTGTGGAGACCATCTATTTCATTGTCTCAGGCTTCTGGGCCATAGGCAGGTTGGTACTATCCAATCCAAGAAAGCCAACTTATCCTCTATGCCAGCAAAGTATGTAGAAAGATGACCAAACTCTTTTGATGAAATTCCTTTGTACTCACCTCCTCCTAAAATCAGTGTCGCCAATTGCCACTGAAGGATGTACTTCAGACATTTGCCAATCCCCACTGGTGTCATGTTAAAGGAGCACATGGGATCGCCAGCCATTGTATCTGCACCCAGCTGTAAGACCACTGCTTTGGGATTATAGGCTCGGTACACCTCCTTTAGTACACTGTAGAAAAGAGGAAGGACATAAAATATCAGAAAAAGATAGGGGTTTTTGGTGATATTAGGGTGTGTTAGAAGTATAGCTGAGCTGGACATGGTGGCACACACCTTTAGTCCTAGCACTCGGGAGGCAGAGGCAAGAGGATCTTTGTGAGTTCAAGGCCAGCCTGATTTACAGAGTGAGTTCTAGGACAGGTGGGGCTACAGGGAGATCCTGTTTCAAAAAGACAAAAAAATATAGTTGAATTAGCAAATATTTAAGGAATAAGAAGTGTAATTTTTCCATCACATCTAAGTGTACATCTTAAAGGGTTGAATCAGTCTGGATGTGAATTATACTTTAGTAAGCCTGATTTACAATAATTCCTGCTACCTCTACTATCACCAGTGAACAAATCTCCCCTTTTTGTTTCAGAGTTCAGACTTCCTTGAAAATTTCATATCAATTTAACTTCCATAGCCATGGAGAATAGTATACACATTTATTTTATTTTAAAATCCAGAGGAATAAAACATATATACTGAATAGCTATGAAGGTTTCCTTCTGATAATTTAAGTTGGCAATCGTACTTGCAGTTTATCACCTAATTATCAGTGGGGGCCATGGGCAAAAAGTACAAGCTTTGAAAGCCTAGATTGTATCAGGTTACTTTTGATTATGCAAAAAGACTTGAGGGTTATGAAACGCAGTCCTTTGCAATGCATATGTAACTAGGGTATTATAAGGAGGAGAACTGTAACAACTGATGTAAAATTACAAATTTGGGGGCTGGAGAGATGCCTCAGTGGTTAAGAATACTGGCTGCTCTTGGAGAGAACCAGGGTTTGGCTTCTAGCATCCACATGGTGGCTAACAACTGTCTTTAACTCCAGTTCCAGAGATCTGACAGCATCTTCTGGCCTCGGTGGGCACTGCACACACATGGTGCAATTACATACATGCAGGCAAAATACCCAAACATATAAAATAAAAATAAATAAAAATATTAAATTACAAATTTGAAAGTACCCTAAAAATAAGCTCCATTGGGTAATAGCATAAGTTTGAGGAGAATCAATCAGTGCTATCAAATCAACCTAACTGCTGTGTACAGGAAGGAGTACATGAAGTGTGACAGATGAAAATGGAGCTACCAGTGTGACAGGCGACGCTCATTAAGATTATCCAATATTATCATTAATTGAACACTGACGATGTCCAGAATGCATTCCTAGGAATTACAAGGTCCTTGGTCTCAAGGGGCTTACAATCTACTTTCCAGACAAAACATATCCCAGTCCTCAAGGGCCTGAGTTACTCTTACAGAGATATATAAACAAGTGCAAATTAACAGACTTAGAGTTGAGAAAATACAGAGTCAAAAGTGATCAAAAATGTTGAAGTTAATGACCCTCTCATAATCAACATGTCAAATTATACCAGTGTAGAAAAACAGAAGAATCCCAGATCCTTTGGAGAAGGCAAAAGGAATTCAGGGACATAAAACACTGCCCTCTTCAATTCATATGTAACCAGGGCATGGAAATGACGGTCAGAGAGGCATCCTTTAACTTAAAGGACTGTTTTGATTTCTCATCACACAGACAAAATACCAAGTGATTGTAGAGATTATAAGAATATTACAGAATTTATGACATATGACGCTTAATACAAGGACTCTTCAATCCATTCTCTCTTTCATGTGCTTATCTCGTGGGTGCAGAGGGAAGATAAGCCACCCAAACAGTTTAGTAGACATTTATGGAGCAGGTACACAAACAGACCACCCTATTAAATGCTGCTGCAAGACACAGAGTAAGGTGAGATGCCTGTTCTAAAAGGTTTCTAGCAAAGGAAGAGGAGGGAGAGGCAAACAAGACTATCACCACTTTTTCCATTCCTTCTTTCTCTCATTTAGCACACATTTACTGAGTGCCCACTGTGTGCCCAGCGTGGAACTGGACCACATGCTCCAGGAATCAAGAGGACTCTGGAACAGCCTGTATTATCATGTAGCCCAGAATAGAGGGTAAGACATAGCCTCTGGCAATAAATAATTAAAATGTAATGATAAACGGTATCAGAGATGGCACAGTGGAGAAGTGCAGGATTCCAGAAAAAGCTCTACATAGGTTAACTCTTAGGTCCTGAAAGAGAAGTACTACAATGAGCCAACTTTCAAGATGGCGAGAAGGGAACAGTGATAACAATTCCTGGTGAATATGTGGAAAAAGTAAATCACACATATCTTGGTAGTGGGAATGTAAAATTGTATAGCCACTCTGGAAAATAATTTAGCAGTTCCTGTCAAAACTAAAAATAGACTTGCCATATGAGCTAGCAATTACAGTCTTGGGCAATTTATATCTAAAAGTTAAAACTTATTTTCATGTAGGAACTTGTTCATGAATGTGTGTAGCAGCTTTAGTCATAATAGTCGCAACTGGAAAAATCTGAATTTACTTAAGTAGATAAATGGTTAAACAAACCAGAATCCCTACCAGTGGAATACTGTTCATTAATATGAAGAAACAAACTATTGATATGCACAGAGTTTGGATGGATCTCAAGAAATTATGCTGGTAAGAAAGGTCAATCTCAAAAGAATATATACTGCATGATTTATATAAGGTAAAATCATAAGTATAGAGGGAAGAGATTAGCTGGGTGTGGTGGCACATGCCTGTAATCCCAGCACTCAGGAGGCAGAGGCAGGCAGATCTTTGTGAGTTCAAAGTCAGCCTGGTCTACATAGTGAATTCCAGGACAGCTGGGGCTACAGGGAGACCCTGTCTTGAAAAGACCAAAAAAAAAAAAAAAGTTAGAGAGAAGAGATTACTGGGTGCTGGGAGTTGGTGGGGGTGGGGGTGACTGTAAAGGAATAGCATGGTAGAGCCTTGTGATAGTTTTGTATATTGATTGTAGTCATGTGAGGCTACGGATATGATGAAATTGCATATACACATATATGAGTGAATGTATAACTGGTGAAATCCAAATGAGGTCAATAGACTGTATTGTATTAGTTACTTTTCTATTGTGATAAAACAATATGAGCAAGGCAACTGATAGAAGGAAGAGTATTAGGCTTATGGTTCCAGATGGGTAAGAATCCATTGCAGTGGGAAGGCATGGGAGGAGGCAGCCAGAGCAGAAAGCTGTGTACTCACATCTTTAAGCAGGCACAGGAAACAGATACTGGAAGTGGGACAAAGCTCTGAACTCTCCAAGCCTGCCTACAGTGACATGATTCCTCCAGCAAGGCCACACCTCCTAAAAGGGTCCATGATCTTCCCCAGACAGCACCACCGACTGAGTAAGTGTTCAAATACTTGGAGCCTATGGGGGACATTCTAATTCAAACCACTATACATACAAATATCATTTCTTGATTTTCTTGATTTTGATGATGTATTATAATTGTGCAAGATTTCATCCTGCGTGAAACTGAAGGAAAGTACAATGAACTTCCCTGCTCATTTCTTTGGAACTTCCTGTGAGCATGTGATTGCTTTGAAATTAAAAAGTTTTGTTAGAGCTAGTGAAATGGCTCAGCAGATAAAGACATTTACTGGTAAACCTGATGGCCTAAGTTAGACTCCCACAACCCTCTTGGTGGAAAGAGAGAACTGACTCCTGAAAGTTGTCTTCTGACTTCCATTTGTATACTTTGGCACATACACAAAAAATAAATAAATATAATAAAAAAAATTTAAAGCATAGAAGGGGCTAAGGGTGTAGCTCAGTGGTAGGTTTCTTTCTTAGCATATGTAAGAACCTGAATTTGACCCTTAGAAATCAAAACAAATTTTAAAAAAAGACTGTGAAAAGTAATTTTGTAGGCATATCGAATAAAGTTAGGAGAGTTGGATACAGGGACTGTTGTGGAGATTACTTGTACAAGATGATGTTCAGAGAAGGAAGTGCATTTGTTAGAACATGCAGGCCAGAAACAGGAGTAGAGGCATAGAGAAGTAAATGAGTTTGAATTTTTTTTTATTCTTGAAGGTATTTATTTATTTATTTAATTTATTTACTTATTTGGTCTTTTTGAGACAGGGTCTCCTTTTAGTCCCAGCTGGCCTGGAGGTTGCTATGTAGACCAGGCTGGCCTTAAACTCACAGAGAGATCCACCTGCCTCTGCCTCCCAAGTGCTGGGATTAAAGGTGTGCACCACTATGCCGGGCATGAGTTTGAATTTTTTTATGTGTATGATTACACTGTCTGCATGTAGGGAGGTGCACCCTTGTCATGCAATGCTACAGAGATCAGAGGAGGGCGTCAGATTCCCCTGGAACTGGAGTTAAAAATGGTTCTTAGCCGCCATGTGGGTGCTGGGAATTGAACCTGGGTCCTCTGCAAGAGCAGTCAGTGCTCTTAACCGCTGAGCCATCCCTCCAGCCCCGAGTTTGAATTTTTATGTAAAGAGGAAATGCCTCAAACATTGTGTGTGTGTGTGTGTGTGTGTGTACATGTACGTGTGCATGTGTGTGTGTGTGTACATGTACAATGCGTATGCTGTGTGTGTTGGGTAGCATAATTCAGTTTTCATCTTAAAGACAAGTGTAGGACATACTAAATCTGATCAGGGGTTTTGGAACCATGTAGGCCACTGATACAAGAAGATGTAGACTTGGGAGAAACTTCCATGACAGAATTAATACAGTAATATGGAGGAACACCTAAGGAAAGAAGATACCTATAATGTTCATGACTATTAATTAGGAGAGAGGAAGGAAAGGAAGGGGAGGTGTTTCTGAACAGTTGTCTTCATTATACCCATAGGGAAAATGAGTCCTTAGGGAGTTCTGATGAAACGGGCTCTGGATGGTTAGACAAAATGGTAATCAGAAGCTTTACAAAAGGTAAGGCATTTTGTATACTGTATAAACCCTGGATTCCAGAAAGCCGGATGGTGGACACGAAAAACTAAAGACTTGGGTTTTCATTTGATTTGACAGTCAAATGGGAGCCCCTGGGGATCTTTAAGTACTGATGTTGTTAACAATTATACTCGAGAGCTCTGATTGTTGCTGTTGCATGTAAGGCCCAAATCACAAAGTCTAGCAGCAGAGGAGTTGGCAAAAAGGAGACTGAAGCACTGTAGGCATGAGTGCAATAGGAAGCAAGGCCAGGTGAGTGCAGGAAACTTGAGAGGGTTGGGTGACTTGGTAGGGGCGGGTGACTGACTGCAAATGGGGGTAATATATGGAGAAATTACTATTTCCAAACTCACTGTCTTTTCCTCCCTAGCTCCCTTCTTGTGTGTCTCTCTCTCTCTCTCTCTCTCTCTCTCTCTCTCTCTCTCTCTCTCTCTGTCTCGTTTGGGTTTTGTTGTGGGATATTTTTTTTCATTTTGTTTTTTTTTTTGAGAAAGAATCTTACTCCATAGCCCAGGCTGATTTGGAACTCTTAGTGACCTCCTGCTTTCTGAGTGCTGGAATTATGGGCCTATGTCACCAGGCCTGGTTTCATATGTCCTCTTTGAAGTCAACATCATTTATTTATATCATACAAATACTGTCAAAGTTCTTATCAATAGATGTACAAAATATTCTTATACCTACCTTGAGAATTTTAGTTCCTGGTTCAAAAATGTTCTCTTTCTTTGTCATTATTCTCTCTAGTTCAGTATTTGTTCGCTCATTTAAACCTCCAGTTATTCCCTTGGCTAGGCATGAGATACAAAATGAAGCCAGGGCTGGACATGCTAGCACATACTTGTAATACCAGTACATGGTGAGGAGTGAGGTGGGAAGACTGCCTAAAGTTCAAGGCCAGGCTAAATTAGTAGTGATAGAGCAGGTCAGTCAGGCTACATACTGAAACCCAGTCTCAAACAAAGCAAAAAGCGGGAGAAAAAGAAGGCAGAGGCCAAGCCCTGGTGGTGTTAAAGGTCCAGTAGGGACAGAAGACAGGGAAATACAAAATGATGGCCCGGTCTCCTGCTCCCTGCTTCTCTGCCCAGGCTCTTGCTTGCACTGTTTGCGACGGATATGGGAAGGCTACTCCAGGCCTTGCTTGCTTGGCATTTGAGTGCCATTTCCCTGGGGTTTTTCTGTCTCTTGAGCCCTTAGGCCTGTTGCTTCTACAAGAATCTGCTTGACAAACATACTGCGGTCTGGCTCTGCTCAAGCAAAACTTGTCATGCAGCGCGCACCCTATTTTAAGGGCACAGCTGTCGTCAATGGAGAGTTCAAAGAGCTGAGCCTAGATGACTTTAAGGAAAAATACTAGTATTTTCTTCTATCCTTTGGATTTCACCTTTGTGTGTCCTACAGAAATCATTGCTTTCAGTGATAAAGCCAATGAATTTCACAAAGCCAATGAATTTCATGACGTGAACTGTGAAGTGGTTGGGATTTCAGTGGATTCCCATTTACCCACCTGGCCTGGATCAATATGCCAAGGAAGAGCAGTGATTTGAGCCACATGAACACCACACTACTGTGTGACTAACTAATGAAATAGCCCGAGACTATGAGGTGCTGTTGGAAGGCTCTGGCATTGCACTCAGAGGTCTCTTCATAACTGACCCCACTGGCATCATCAAGCACCTGAGTGTCAATGACCTCCCAGAGGGCCACAGTGTGGAAGAGACCCTCCACTTAGTTAAGTCCTTCCAGTTTCTGGAAGCCCATGGAGAAGTCTGTGCAACGAACTGGACACCAGAGTCTCCTACAATTAAGCCAAGTCCAGCAGCTTCCAAAGAATATTTTAAGAAGGTCCGTCAGTAGGGATCCCATGCCTAGTTGTCACCGATAGCTTCTCATGCTAGAAAAGAGCCACAGCCGGAACCTTTCTAGCTGTCTGAAGACTATTTATATATGGCAAAATCAATCATTCTTATGTTTATAAATACTACTTTCCATACTTTGTAGCACCAGCTGAGACTTTCTCAAGGTAGCCAGTTCATAGGCCTCTTTACTGGGGACATCTTGATGGCTAGCGAGTTCCCACAGAATACATGGTCCCTAATACCTGGTCCCCCGTTTCTCAGATCATGTCTTCAGTAAACATTCCTCTCCTTAGCCTGCCTTGAACCTTCTACTACTCCCAAGTTTCAAAAGCTCTGAAAGCTTCTGATCCACGTCCTGAAATTTCCTCTGAGTATGAAACAATTTCCCCTTAGGGTAACAAAGATCATAGGTTGGCATTGTTATCATCAATAGGCTCAGTTAACTATTGAATGTATGTGTGATGGAAACACATGAATTGTATCATTAAAAACATAGTAGTAAAGTGATAAAGAGTGGTCCCTGTCCCCAACAGAGTTTACATAGTATTTTACTCACTGTATTCATTAACTGACTTAGTAGCTGTGTGTCTTCTGAGATACTGATAAGGAAAAATTATGAAGGAGGTATGTTTAATCCAGGGATTGATTTTTTTCAATACCACGGTCATTTCCTTGAAGTGCTGGGTGCAAAATATAGCATAAAAGTAAACATTTAAAAATGCTTTAAAAAATGATGATGATGGGCATGGTGACACACACCTTTAATCCCAGCACTCAGGAGGTAGAAAGAGTCAGGCAGGTCTCTGTGAGTTCAAGGCCAGCCTGGTCTACACAGTGAATTCCAGGACAGCTGGGGCTACAGGAAGACCCTCTCTCAAAAAGACAAAAAAGATTATAAGTGTTATAATGGTCATGCATCTAGTCATCATTCCAACCAGTAAATGCTAATTGAATGTCTACTACACACCAGGCACAAGGTTGGGTAATAGGGTTGCAGAAGAGACTTCCCCTTTCTCCAGGGACTGTCTTAATTCTCTCACATTACATTTCTTTCTGATTTTGACAACAGCAGTGTCTACCTACACTCTAGTTATTCCTAAGCATGGCTACTCTTAGGGGCTTGATAACCAAAAACTTAGAACTGTTTTATATCTAAGACCCTGAAC
The DNA here is from genome assembly GCA_009823505.1 of Rhizomys pruinosus. Lineage (NCBI taxonomy): Eukaryota > Metazoa > Chordata > Mammalia > Rodentia > Spalacidae > Rhizomys > Rhizomys pruinosus. Next base: position 532,226 of record VZQC01003777.1, on the reverse strand, counting down.
TCTGAACTCCTTTCTCTGCTCAGTTGTCAATATTTCCTTGTTTCCTACTGCATTTTCTCTTTATTCTCATTGTAACTCTGATTCTCTGATCTCCCATTTCTCTCTAGACTCCTAGAGACTACTTTTAGTAATTTCAAAAACTCTCATGGGAATCCTTAATTCTCTCACAAATGGTCATTTTTGCCTTGTCATCCTTAGGCCCTTGAGTAAACCATGCTATCCAAATTTTCTGCTCTGTTCTGCTGAAGAAAGCTGAGAACTCAAAAGAATTATTTCCACTACAATTTATGCTTACAACTCCAAATCAACAAATTCTATAAACATTCATAGATTAATTTCTGTAACTTGGTAATCCTTTATTTAATTTCCAATTGAAAAACAATTGCATTTCTTACAACATCTGCTGTAATAAAAATATTAATATAGCTGGGTCTGGTAGCATACACCTGGAATCCTATCATTCCGGAAGCTGGACAGGAAGATGTGAACTTGAGGGCAGCCTAGACTATAGGGCAAGACCCTGTCGCAAAAGAAAAAAGTAGAATAAGAGGACATTACTGATATAAAAAAACAAATCCAAGCTGGGCACAGTGGCTCACACATGTAATCCTAACACTTGGGAGGTAGAGGCATGAGGATCCAGGCAAGCTGGGCAACACTGAAGTACCAGACCAGTAAGGACCACTTGGAAGTCTATGCCTCAAACCAACCAACCAACCAAATCCCACAAAAATCACACAAAAGTTTATCCAATAAAAGAAAAAAATACTCCCTCACCAACTCCACTCTATCTTCATGAGTAACTGCTGATTAATAGCTTGGATGAATCTTTCAAGCTGAAACCTTTCCTGGCTTTTACACTTGAGGTAACCGCTTGAAACAATGTGCAACGAGTGCATTCCTGGACCTCTTTTTCCCTACCTGAAAACGCCTTCCATTGCATTCCTTGAACTCTGCAAGGCTAATTTCTCTGGGATTCTGGAGTCTCTGCTGTGGCTTTAAGGGCTCCGTATCACACAAGAGCTTCTTTTATCTTCCATCTTTGTCCTTCTAAGGATTTACTTCTTTTGGGTTACAAATCACCTAGGTTCCTCCCTCCTCAGTACTGCCAATTTATTCATTGTTAGGGTCCCCCACACTATGCTCTTCAGATTGCTTTCTTTAAAAAAATTGTTTATATTCTACCAGACCTCAGTGTAATAAAGCTCAATATCAACACCAGGATAAGCCCTTCTATTTATAACAACACATGGAGGCTAAACAACACACTCCTGAATAATGAATGGGTCAAGGAAGAAATAAAAAAAGAAATAAAAACATTCCTGGAACTGAATGACAATGATAAAACAACACAGCAAAATCTATGGGACACTCTTAAAGCAATCCTAAGAGGGAAGTTTATAGCTCTAAGTGCCCACATTAAAAAAACAGAAAGAGCACAAGTGAACGATCTAACACTGCAGCTAAAAATACTTGAGAGACAACAACAAATGAACCCTAAACGGAGCAGACAAGAAGAAATAACAAAAATCAGAGCAGAGATCAATGAAATAGAAACAAAGAAAACCATACAAAAAATCAATGAATCCAAAAGTTGGTTCTTTGAGAGAATAAACAAGATAGACAGACCTCTAGCCCAGTTAACCAAAAGAAAGAGGGAACAACTCCAAATCAATAGAATCTGTGATGAAAGGGGAAATATCACAACAGACAATGAAAAGATCCAGACAATCATACGGGACTACTTCAAAAACTTATATTCTACTAAGTTTGAAAACCTAGAAGAAATGGATGAATATCTGAAATCCTGGGAATCACCAAAGCTCAACCAAGAAGAGATCGACAGCCTAAACAGACCAATAGTACAGGAAGAAATCGAAGATGTAATAAGTAGCCTCCCAACCAAAAAATGCCCAGGCCCGGATGGATTCACGGCAGAATTCTATAAAATATTTCGTAAAGACTTACAACCATTACTACTTAAATTGTTTAGAAGGATACAAATGGAGGGACTTCTCCCAAATTCCTTCTATGAAGCCAGCATTACGCTACTACCAAAACCAGGGAAAGATACAACCAAAAAGGAGAACTATAGACCCATCTCCCTAATGAACACAGATGCCAAAATTCTAAACAGGATTCTGGCAAATCGCATACAGACTCACATCAAGAAAATCATCCACCATGACCAAGTTGGATTCATACCAGACATGCAGGGATGGTTCAACATACGAAAATCAATAAACATCATCAAACATATCAATGGACTGAAGGACAAAAACCACGCCATCATCTCAATTGATGCGGAGAAAGCCTTTGACAAAATCCAGCACCCTTTCATGTTTAAAGTCCTGGAGGGAATTGGTCTGGAGGGATCATTCCTCAATGTAATCAAAGCCATATACAGAAAACCCACAGCCAATATCATCCTAAATGGGGAAATGACAGAAGCATTCCCCTTAAAGGTAGGAACTCGGCAAGGCTGCCCCCTGTCACCACTCCTCTTCAATATAGTGCTAGAAACCCTAGCTAGGGCAATAAGGCAAGAAAAGGAAATTAAAGGAGTTCTAATTGGAAAAGAGGAAGTCAAGCTATCCCTTTTTGCTGATGATATGATTGTCTACCTAAGGGATGCTAAGAACTCCACCAGAAAACTCCTAGAAACGATTAAGAGCTTTGGTAAAGTGGCAGGATACAAAATAAACCTAGAAAAATCAGTAGCCTTTCTGTACACCAACAACAAGCAATTGAAGAAGGACTACAAGGAGACCTTCCCACTCACAATAGCCTCAAAAACAATAAAATACCTAGGAACAAACCTAACCAAAGACACCAAGGATCTCTACAACAAAAATTTTAAACCCCTGAAAAAGGAAATTGAGGAAGACATCAGAAGATGGACAAACCTCCCATGCTCATGGATTGGGAAAATAAATATAGTAAAAATGTCCATCCTACCCAAACTAGTGTACAGATTTAATGCGATCCCAATCAGAATCCCCAAGAGTTTCTTCACAGGCCTGGAAAAAAAAATCCTCAATTTCATTTGGAAAAACAAAAGACCCCGAATAGCCAAAGCAACCCTGAGTGAAAAGAGCAATACAGGGGGGATCGCTATACCAGACATCAAACTATACTATAGGGCTATAGTCATAAAGACAGCCTGGTACTGGCACAAAAACAGACCAGTTGACCAATGGAATAAAACTGAAGATCCAAACCTGAGCTCATACAATTTCAGCCACCTCATATTTGACAAGGGGGCCAAGAAGACACAATGGAAGAAAGACAGCATCTTCAGCAAGTGGTGCTGGCAAAACTGGATCACCACTTGTAGAAGAATGAAATTAAACCCCTACCTCTCACCTTGTACAAAGGTCAACTCCAGATGGACCAAAGACCTCAACGTGAAACCCCAAACTCTGGAGGTGATAGAAGAGAAGCTTGGCAGCAGACTACAAGACATAGGTGTAGGAAAAGACTTCCTAAATCAGACAGCAGCTGCACAAGAAATAAGATCGACAATTGACAAATGGGACCTCATTAAACTCAAAAGCTTCTGTACATCAAAGGAAGCAATAAAGGAAGTGAGGAGAAGACCCACAGAGTGGGAGGAAACCTTCACAGCAGATACATCTGACAAAGCATTAATTTCCAGAGTATACAAGCTACTCAAAAAACAAAGAAGAAAGAAAACAAATGAATCATTCAAAAGATGGAGCAAAGATCTGAATAGAGACTTCACAGAGGAGGAGTTAGAGATGGCCGAGAAACATCTTAAGAAGTGTTCAACATCTCTGATAATTAAGGAAATGCAAATTAAAACCACTCTGAGATATCACCTTACTCCAATAAGACTGGCTAGGATCAGGAACATGAATGATACCAAGTGCTGGAGAGGTTGTGGGGAAAGGGGAACACTCATCCATTGCTGGTGGGAATGTAAACTTGTACAGCCACTATGGAAAGCAGTGTGGAGAACCCTTAGAAGACTCAAAATGAGCCTTCCATTTGACCCAGTCATACCACTCCTGGGTATATACCCACAAGACACAACTTACTGCAAAGATACATGCACAGCTATGTTTATTGCAGCTCTGTTCACAATAGCAAAAAGCTGGAACCAGCCCAGGTGCCCTTCAACTGACGAGTGGATAGAGAAAATGTGGTACATGTATACAATGGAATACTATGCAGCAGTAAAGAGGGACAACATCATGAAATTTGCAGGTAAATGGATGGAGCTGGAAGACATTATGTTAAGTGAAGTAACACAGTCCCAGAAAAACAAACGACAAATGGTGTCCCTCATATGTGGATGCTAGTACCAACAACCCAGATATAAATATTTCTCATGGAGAGGGAGGCATAGTAAAAGAACAACAGAAAGACTGCATCAGAAAATGGACTGAAATGGTGAATTGGAAAGGGGGGATGGGTGGGAGAGGGACACGGGTGTATATTCGATTAAGGCATATTTAATTGACGTGAGCTCAGCAAGTACCCAGTTTCGCCTAGACACTGTCTACAGGACACATGGTGTTTTAGGACTTAGTAAAAGTAAAAGTAAACATGTGTATATTAAACAACATTGGTTTACAGAATCTGATAAAAATGGTAATGCATCTGAATTAAATGGAGATATAATTCGCTGTTGCCCACATTTGCTTTACATAAAATCTGTAGAGCAAGAACTTTGGGATTGACACATACAAATGTTCTCTATAATTTCTCTGTTGTACAGTATCACCTTGTAGCATTCTCTTTAAGATGATTTAACGTAAAAATTAAGTTTGCTTCCCAAGTTAATCATATATAGTCACCCAAAACAACATGGGTGAATTTGATGAAATCTATGCCTTGACTCCACCCTATAGTCATGTATAATACAACTATCTTCTGGAGACTCATACGCTAAAAAAAAAGGGGGGGGGATACAGAAAGACATGAAACCTTTTCATCAAACCCTTGCAATTCAAATCTTAAAACTAACTATGGGAAAAGATTTGTTTGTTCCAACAGGACAAAACGTCACCAACTTAACGGCTGAGAAAGAAAAGATACAGGTTTGCATTGAGTAGGATGTACCAAAAAGTGGCAACGGAAAGGCTGACCCGTCTGAACATTCAAAGGAAGAAAAGCCTCAGATTGCCATAAACATCGAACCCCTCTGTGGATCCTACATGTAACAACTAGTTATAATGAGTCCTAATGAAACTTACCTTCTAGGTGCCACAAAGGTTCTGATATGAGAGACTTCCTTGCCTTCCCACCCATAGAACAAGGAGAAATATGACAATGATGAGGTCGCTCCCCAACTGTAAATTGGAGACAACTATTGTAGAGGTAATCTCTTATAAAACCGGTAAAACTGCTTTCTTTAATTGACTACTAGACATGGGAACTGTGGAAGGGATTACTCTCTGTTCAGAACCAAATATAATACTAAAGTCCTAGGGCTATGCACTCAGGCAAAATATATTAATACAGGAGCTCTGACATCAGCAATGGATTGTTCTACCAGGTGGATGTTGGCCAGGGGATCCAAGGCCCCACAAAAGGTAAGGGCTCCTTGCCTCTAAGTTGGGATACCTACAGGAGGAGAGGCAATAAGACCCTGCTGCCGAAGACCTGACGTTAACATGGGAGGGATGTATTGAGACCACACATGCAAGTGTACAGATGGCCTCTGGAATGCCAGAGAGTGTTACCAAAGGCCACTAAACCAATAAAGCAAATATGGGTCTCCCTGAGTCAAGCAAGACTCCACCGTCAGCACCAGCTACACCTCACCTGCCTGGAAATACTGTGCAGCAGAGGCAGCCATGTGCCTGTATATCCCAAATCTAATTGGCTATTGGCTCTCCCCTTGGAGAAATAACCCATGGCTGATGCCACAAGCTTACATCCTCTACAGGTTAGGAGATGTTATAAGCCACAGTAAGACCCTGTCATATTTAACAGGGGGGAAAATTGTAATTCATGGATTAACATATCCAAACATGTGTCTATGCTAAAGTAACCTACCATAACTATTAGTGCTGCTTAAATACCTATATATCTAATTGCTTGTTCTTCATTAGTAGGATCGAAAGGTTATTCCTGGACAAACTGTCAGCCCATGAAAGGAAACAGCCAGAATTGACCAGAGTCCAAGTCAACAGCTCCAGAGAGAGTGGACTGTTTTACCTCTCATCCACCTGTGCCCCTTTTCTAAGCCTAGGGAACAACCTGCGGAAGAGGGGGCGTGGTAGAATGTAAGGGCTGCGATTGGGGTGAATGGTGAAACTACAGCAATGTAGTCTGGACACTCATTTGATCAACTTGATTGAACAAACAACCTGTCACCCCCCACTGGATGGTGGGGCTGTAGGTGTTTGGGCACAACAGCCTGCAGATAGGTTTTGCATGAAGGATGCTTGTACTCATGGATTATCACTTATAGCTAAAAATGAAAAAAAAAAACTGAGAGAAAGATGCAGGACAGTTATGGCAGAATGCATGATCTGGGATGGGGTGAGGGTGGGGGGGAGGGAAAGGGAAATAAGCCTGAACTGAATTGGAAAAAATGTATGAAATGCACAAAGCATCAATAAAAATTAATTAAAAAAAAAACAAAAAACAGGGGTCATGGAAATAGAACAGTTGGTAAAGTGCTTGCTATGTAAGCATGAGACTTAGTTAGATCCCCAGAACCCATGAAAAAAGTTGGGCTTGGTGATTTGTGCTTATCTCAGTGCTGGGGAGGCTGAGACAGGAGGAGCCCTGTGGCTCATTGGGCAGCCACCCTAATCTCATTGGCAAGCTACAGGCTCAGGGAGAGAACCTGGCTCAAAAACAAGGTAGAGAGCTCAAGGTTGACCTCCAGTCTCTCCACACACACTCTCACATGTGACCCTGCACATACAAACATGTACACATACAAAGTGTATTTAAAACAGTTTATATTTACACACCATACAATTCCTTCATTCAGAGTATACAATTTGATTGCTATTAACATACCCACCGAGTTATCTAGCCATCACCACAATGCATTTTAGGACTTCTTTATCATGCCCAAATGAAATCTTGTCCCCATTAACAGTCATTACTCATTCTACCACTCTCCAAATCATGAACCCTGGCAACCATTGATCTATTTTCTATTTTTATGAATTTGTCTGATTTTGAACTTTCATATAAGTAGAATCACACAATATGTGGGCTTCTCTGTCTGGATTCTTTCACTCAGCATACTGGTTTCAAAGTTCATCTGTGTTACCACATGCACTACTAGTATATTGTTTTTTGTTGGGGGTTGTTGACAGAGTCTCATGTAACTCAGGTTGGCCTTAAATGAACTATGTGGCCAAGACTGGTCTTGAACTCCTTCCTCCTGCTTCCACCTCCTATGTGCTAAGATTCTAAGTATGTAGCACCACACTTAGCTGTTTATTCCTGTTTATTGATGAATATTTCATTTCATGTTTATTCATCAGTTAAGAGACCAGTTAATAGACATTGGTTTATTTGTAATTTGGGGTAAAGTATGAATATTGCTGCTGTGGACATTTTAAAGTATTTTTAAAGATGTATTTATGTCTCTGTTTACATGCTCTCTGTGTGTGCATTTGCGTGCATCTATACCTGAGGCCAAAAGAGAGTGTCAGATTCCCTGGAGATGAGTTATAGAGGGTTGTCAACTGCCTGATATAGGTATTGGGAACAGGACCTGGGTCCTCTGCAAAAGCAGGAAGTGCTCATAACCTCTGAGCCATTTGTGAGCTCCCATGCATAGGTTTTTGTGTGGACACATTTTTAATTCTCTTGGAGATATATATATATATANATATATATATATATATATAAATGAAAAGGGTCATATAATTCTACATTTAAGCATTTGAAGAACAGCCAGTCATTTTTCCTTAGTGGCTGTACCATTTAATGTTCCCACCAGCAATGTTTGAGGGTTCAAATTCTTCACATTTTTGCCAACACTCATTTTCTGTTTTAGTTTGTTTTAAATTAATTACAGCTATTGTTAGTGGGTGTGATGTGGTATCTCATTGCATTAACCCCAGAAGCCTTAGGCCTCCTTCCCAAGCTCTGCTGCACTAAGCTACACCTCTATCTTTCATTGTGGTCTTCATTTGTATTTCTTATAGTACTAATGAAGTTGAGTATCTTTTCAAGTGCTTATCAGTAATTTGCACATCTTTAAACCACTGTCTATTTCAATTCTTTGCTCAGTTTTAAACTGGGATGTCTTTTTACCACTGAGTTGGTAAAAAGAATTGTTTTTTTTCACATAAGTTTATTTTTTTATCAAATCTAGACCCGTGTCCCCCCCATCCCCCCACCCCACCAGAGCTCATGCATTCTGCCAAACATGCTTTTCATATCTTTCTCAGTCTTTCTCAATATTCTCCATGAGGAAGTTGACTGTTTTGAGCAGAAGGTAAAAAGAATTGTAAGAATTCTTAATATATCCTGAATACCAGCCCATTATCAGATCCATGATTCACAAATATTTATTCCCATTCTGTGGGTTATCTTTGCATTCTTTTGATAATGTCCTTTGAAGCACAAAAATTTGAATTTTGACATTCAGTTTTTACCTATTTCTGCTTTGTTGCCTGTGTTTTTGGTGTCATATCTAAAAAATTATTACATTAAGTCTAAAAAAATTCACATCTGAGGGCTGTAGAGATGGCTCGGCAGTTAACAATATTGGCTGCTCTTGCAGAGGAATCAGATTTGGTTCTTAGTACTATTCTAGGGGTCCAACACCATGTTCTGACCTCTGTGGGAATTGCATGCATGTGGTACACTTACATACATGCAGGCAAAATACAACATACACATACAATAAAAATAAATAAAGCCAGGTGTCGTGGCGCATGCCTTTAATCCCAGTACTTGGGAGGCAGAGGCAGGTGGATCTTTGTGAGTTCGAAGCCAGCCTGGTCTACAGAGCGAATTCCAGGACAGCTGGGGCTATAGGGAGACCCTGTCTCAAAAAGACCAAAAAAGATGCTTAATGACCATACTTAATGGTCATACCAATTCGGCTGAGGGACTTAAGGGATAACGTTGTTCCTTGCCCTCAGAGGTCAACTAAGTCCCAGGGGAATATGCATGGGGCATCTCCTGAAATGTCCTGCAAATGTGAGTCACCAGTCTTCCTGTGCAGGGAGGTCTTGGAGATCCACTAATGGGACTTCAGCCAGAATCCAGTCTATAAAGAGGAAAGTCTGCTCATGCTTCAAAAAGGGAAGCCTGGTCTAGCAAGACCTGACTTTGTCCTCAAGCGGATGGAACTGGTGATTGAAAAGCCAAAAGGAGCCAGGGGCTCCCTCCCCTCCAAAAAACCTTCGTGACCCTTGAGGACCAGATCCTCAACTGACCTTGAGAAAATAAAAACCTCGGTTAATCTGGGCTAACTGTGTGGACTTAAACATCCAAAAGGAAAGTATAACCAGAAGTAAATAAATAGTAAGTCCTGAGAAATTGTACTTCAGGTATAAAACTTGAGATTTTAGTAAAAAGACAAAAATTTTTAAAAATAATAATAAATAAAAAATAATTTTAAAAAGAGCACAGTTGTTTTGCATGTCTTACTGGCAAGTGCAGATACCCTGTGGCTGCCACTGCTTTTGCCATCCTTCAAAGATGTAAGAAGACACAGCTTTTCAACCTTCCAATATAGACTGAAAACTCATGTCTCTCCAAGAATCCTTCAAACCTTCAGTGCCAGATGGGGACTGCTAAGATGTCCACCTGGTGGACTACTGGGGGTTTCCACTTCTTCACAGTATAGACTGCCATTGTTGGACTACCCAGGCTGTATCATGGAGACCAGTACAGGAAGAACTAGACAGGACTTAGTGCTTACTGGACCTCATTTGGTGACCAGGGGAAGGGAAAACCCCAGTGTGGAGCACAAGGGCAGAACTGATGGTGGTTTGGGCTTGCCAAGGAGGAGATGTCAAACATGGCATCTTTCAGCCTAATAAAGAAAAAAATCATAAGCTGAAGATGCTAAAACCTATGATATATGTGGCATGCATATGTGCATATTTTGGAGTGATGCATATTGGAAGGAATAAGAACAACGACAATGACGACAACAACAACAACAGAAAAGACTGCGTCAAAGAACTGACTGAAATGGTGAACTTCTGCTTGAAACAGTAAACTTCTGTATCAAGAATTTTGAGAGAGACTGAGAAAAAGATGAAAAACATATTTGGCAGAATGCATGAGCTCTGGTGGGGTGGGGGGCAGGGAGGGAAGCACGGGTCTAGATTTGATTTGAAATTTTGTATGAAATGCACAGAGCTTCAATAAAACATTGGTGAAAGAAAATTTATTTGCCTGGTGTTGGTGGTGCATGCCTGTAATCCCAGCACTTGGGAGGCAGAGGCAAGGTGGATCTCTATGAGTTCAAGGCCAGCCTTGAACTGGTTAGGGTTAGGGACAGGGTTTCTCTGTAGCCTCAGCTGACCTGCTTGGTATGGTGGTGCATGCCTGTCATCCCAGTGCTTGGGAGGCAGAGGCAGCAGATCTTTGTGAATTCAAGGTCAGTGTGGTCTACATGAATTCCAGGACAACTGGGTCTACAGGGAGACCCAGTCTCGAAAAGACAAAAAAATAAATAAACAAAATTTATTTATTTATTTATTTATTTATTTATTTATTTATTTATTTATTTAGTTAGTTAGTTAGTTAGTTAGTTAGTTAGTTAGTTATTGTGTATGAGTACTTTCCACGCATGTATGTAAGTACATCTGTGTTGTGTAGTGTCCACGGAGGTAGGAAGAGGGTGTTAAGAGTCCCTGGAACTGGAGTTACAGATGGTTCCGAGCCACCGTGTGGATGCTGGGAACCAAACCCAGGTCCTCTGCAAGAGCAGCCAGTACTCTTAACCACTGAGCCATTTCTCCAGACCTGAGAGGCTTTCTTAAAGGGAGATGATAGAGTCACCCTATCTTTGCTGTTATCTTTTGAAAGTCTGAGAGGCAACTGGCAACTAATTTTATTTAAAAAACCTGCAGCTGGTCATCGGTTTTACTGTTCCAGTAAAGGATATTTCAAAAGTACATTTAAAACAGGGGTCATGGCAGTTATGGCAGAATGCATGATCTGGGATGGGGTGAGGGTGGGGGGGAGGGAAAGGGAAATAAGCCTGAACTGAATTGGAAAAAATGTATGAAATGCACAAAGCATCAATAAAAATTAATTAAAAAAAAAACAAAAAACAGGGGTCATGGAAATAGAACAGTTGGTAAAGTGCTTGCTATGTAAGCATGAGACTTAGTTAGATCCCCAGAACCCATGAAAAAAGTTGGGCTTGGTGATTTGTGCTTATCTCAGTGCTGGGGAGGCTGAGACAGGAGGAGCCCTGTGGCTCATTGGGCAGCCACCCTAATCTCATTGGCAAGCTACAGGCTCAGGGAGAGAACCTGGCTCAAAAACAAGGTAGAGAGCTCAAGGTTGACCTCCAGTCTCTCCACACACACTCTCACATGTGACCCTGCACATACAAACATGTACACATACAAAGTGTATTTAAAACAGTTTATATTTACACACCATACAATTCCTTCATTCAGAGTATACAATTTGATTGCTATTAACATACCCACCGAGTTATCTAGCCATCACCACAATGCATTTTAGGACTTCTTTATCATGCCCAAATGAAATCTTGT
>VZQC01003777.1:504064-517526 GCA_009823505.1 Rhizomys pruinosus | reverse complement strand
ATTTCTGTATGTGTATGAATGTACTGTCTGCATGCAAGTCTGTGCACCCGTGTCGTGCAACGCCGCGGAGGTCAGAAGAGGGCGTCAGATTCCCCTGGAGCTGGAGTTCTCCTGGAATTGGAGTTTCAGACGGTTCTCAGCCGCCATGTGGGTGCTGGGGATCGAACCCGTGTCCTCTGCAAGAGCGGTCGGCGCTCTTAACCGCTAGGCCATCTCTCCAGCCCCTCCTCTCCTATTATTTATTTATCTTTAACATCGCTCTCCATCTACTCCTCTCTGCTCTCACCAGGGACTTGAATATAGCCTCATGACCCAAGTTGCCCTGCCTCAGGTCTCTTTCCTTCCCAATCTATCAAATCCTCTCCTAGTAGATTAATTTTCCTTGGGGACAGTTCTCATCAAGTCACTTCCTTACTCGAAATCCTTCAGTGTACCTTCACTTTAGGTAAGACTTAAAATTCTTAGGTTGTGATTCAAAATCCTTTATGATTTGCCCCTGGCCTACTTTTTAAATCCTATCTTCCAATTACCCCTTAGCTTATGATATATCATCCCACAGGCAAACTGGTTACTTTATTACCTCTGAGTCTTCTTACATGTAGGCCTTTTGTCATGTGTTTCCTTGTGCCTAAAGGTCACCTTTCTCCATGTCTACAGCACAGCCAGGGTGATTCTCTAATGGGTGGCCCAAATTCCATCTCCTCCATTAATGAAGATAATAATAATAGCAGCTAGCATTTATTGAACACTTTATTCAGAACAGAGCACTGTTCTATGTACTTTGTATAAGCACATTCAACCCTCATAATATATGATAGGTGTTATTATGAATCTTATTTTATAGATGGGGAAAGTACATCACAATGAAATTCAGAAGTCTATATAATATCACACATCTGTTAAGTGGCAGGGCTGCAGTCTGGCACTAGAGTGTAACGTCTCACCTATTGCAATCTACCTGCTCCCATGACCTTCTAAACTATAGTGTGGCAGGTCATGTGCCAGCCATTTCACCTGCCTTGTCTCGTGTAACAGCAGTGCCACTACAGAGTCATTATTTTTGGGTGCTAATTTTCTCAAGCAAACTCTGATCTTATTATCCCCTCACTCTAAAACATTTACTGGTTCTTCTAATTGCTCTTAGAATACAGTATGAATTTTTAGAGTTAAGAATTACACATCCTCCGTGCTGTGGTCCCCACCCACTTTTCCAGTCTTTGTAACTTCTTCTTTTCATGCACTTTCCAGTCCAGCCAAACTAAACCACTGCTATTCTCCATATACAGTGCGGCTTCTTCCAACTCTGATCCTATTGCACCCTCCGTACAGAACATCCTTCCTTACAATTTTTGTATATTCAAACTTGACCCAGATTTTATAAATATGCATTCACATTCACACGCTTTGTAAAGATATAGTAATTAGGTACCCTTTAGAACCTAGATCAAATGTTACCTCCTTAATTAAGCCTTTTTCTGAAGTATTTATTTCCTTTGAATGCCCACATCATCCTACATTTTATGGCTCTTACAACTGTCTATGTTTTGTTTTATTCAGATATGTGTGAATATGAAAATCAATCTCTGTCTCTATCTAGCTAACATTTTAAAATTTCCCTTAACTTCCTTGAGCATAGAATCAACACTTTGGATATAGTAGGGATTCAATAAATAGTCATTAAATGAATAAATGAATGAAACGCCACTCCAGATTGCTTTTGGAAATGTTGCCCTAACCACTGTAACAGTGCTACATACTATACTGTAAATCATTAATTTTAGGTTTTGTGAAAGGATAAAACTCTTCCCTAGAAAGGAGGGAAAAACAGGCATCTCACTACACTACATTAGTGACTTCCTCATAAACACACAGACATTCATTTGAAATGGAGTTTTCTTGATGAGAAACCTGATCCCCCAATCCTCCTCAGTCCTCTGGTTTTCAAAGGAGGCTATGCAAATGAGGAGACACAGGCACCCCAGCTTCAGCAGGCCTTGAGCTGGGGAAGGGCATTTAAGCCTAAGGAAGAGAAAAGCCAGCAGTGATAACAGGCATGATAGTTTCTGTAGGAAAAAGGCTCCACAAAGAACTCAGAGACGTTCTCTTTTCTTCTAGTCCATGAGGCCGGAACACAGCTTCTGTTCTGTATCCTTGACAACATTCACTGGTGCCATTTACTGGTGCCAGCACTTCGGTGGGGGAATGGAATGAGGGGTGGAGATGGTGTTGGGGGGAGTGCAGAGGGACATGTTATTGATTTGTTAAACAGTTATAATCCTAAAAATTTCAACTTTACACAATGGGATGCCAGAGTGATGTTGTTACAGTCACTCAGGATCAAAGCTGGTGGTAGGGCATGGGAACACTAACTGGTCCCTATAGCCAAGCCTGTGACATGGACAGGTTGCTAGCAGGTCTCATCTCCAGACTTTCTAGCTTGTATCCCAGCTTGGCCACATTTTCCAACAAGCACTCTGAATACCCTCCAGAGATTTCCTCACTAGGGACGAAGGGAAAAAGATAAAGTTGAAAAACCAGGAAGGATAGGCCACAGAGGGAGAATGCAGTATTGTTACTGATGCTTTGTGCAGTCAGCCTGAGAAAAGTTCTTGCCAGAAGCAAGAGATATAAATATTAAACTCATTGTATTTAATGTGATTGAGAGGGGGACTGTGGGAAGGACCCAAAAAAATCACTCCTCAGTTCCAAATGGGAACCAGTCAACTTTTCATAGGTATGTGTTTTTCCACGTTCTTTCAAGCCTATCTAAGCTCAGGTACTGCTGACTCATTCTGCAACAACTCAAGCTGTCAGGGGACTCAGCATATGGCAAATGCCTCAGTGATTCCAGATCTATTACAAATGGTTGTGGGAGGCAGGGAATTGGAGGGGGGTTCCCTGCAGCAAGGATGACGTGTCATTTCAGTGGGGATCGTGGGTGCCTCTTGGACAAATCCGGAAGACATTTAATTCCCTCCGTTTCCCTTTTCCCCCCTGCTTTTAGCATAGGACAAAGTGTACTGACTCCTCAGACATCTAAAACATCCAAACCTATAAAATAAGAAACAAACCCTAGATTCCCCAAACCTACCAAGTAACAAAGAACCACATGTCTCTTTGTAGTTTTAATTTTCATGATGTAGTTTTGTAACACTTTAAAGGGGTATCTTTTGTCTCATTGCTGAGTCTATTACATAGAAACATAGATTCTAATTGGCATCTCTATCTAGCAGGCTTGTAGTAAGTAATTCAACTCATCAATTATATGTCACCTTGGCAACAGAAAGGACTGTACACTATTTTTAGTGTATTATTACTTATCTCTTGATGTACCTCTGGGAAGTAAACCATTCTCATTCACACAAGAGAAAGTGAGTCATACAGAATTAAAGGACATACCAGTGGCCTACAGTGAATCGTCAGAGCTAGAATTAGTATCCTAATTCCAATTTGAATTCAATGTTATCGTCAGTAAATCCCATAGCTCTAAGGCTCTTTTCATTCTGAAAGGCCAGCGGCCTGAGCAAGCAGGGTGTATATTATCTGGGCAGGGGGTGGGGTGGGCTGAGAGGCAGGTCTTGAGAACTAACAAACAAAACAGAATGGAATAAGACTCAAAGGATATGAATCCTAAGGCTATCTGTGCTAATAGCCCTTTACATGATCTGGGATAGGTCATTTCACTGCACTGTAACCACTAGGACCGCCTGTGGTGCAAATTACATTCAGCTTTGTATCATATTGTTTGAGCATACGTCTCATTGGTCACCCTTTGCAATCTTCACAGCACCCAGTTCAGGGAGAACACTGGTATGGAGTCAGAAGAACTTGGATCTAGTGCGTGCATGGGAACCTGGACAGCTCGCTTCACTTCTTTGAACCTTTGTTTCCATCTTTAGAAAACAAGAATAATATTCTTCCTCTCCCAGGGTTATTGTGAAGGTGAAATGACATGGCATTTGTGAAAGTCTTCTCCTCAAACCAGGCACATAGTAAGCACTCCATAACGTCGAATGAATAAATGAATGGTCTTAAGTCAGGCCCTTCAAGGACTATGTTAATTCTTTCAGCCCACTAGGATACTGTGGAGTTCAGCACAGCACACCATAGCAGTGACTTCCTGAGTAGTACTCTAATGGTCCCCAAAGACAGAGAGAAATTTCATAGTGTCACTGCCTAGTTATACCTGTTCTGGGAATACAGTAATTCATTTTCCAGTGCTGCCAATCTACTACCTTTCACCAAACACAAAATTCACTTTAAGAGGGGGGCAGAAACACAAGTGCCTTTCTGTTATATAGAAGTTGGAAGAATATATTATTAAAATTGAAACCGACTTCTCTGATTTCTTAGGCAAAAAATCAGATTGGAAGCCAAAGAGCTATTTGGCCTTTGCAGACCCATGATAGTGATGCCCTTGGGGAAAAGGGGGGAACTGGAGTCATTCCAAACTGCAGTTGCAACATCACTGTGCATATTTACTGCTCGTGCTTATGTGCTCCGCACTTGGTTTCTACTCTCCTTCTAAGCCTTGAAGAATCCACAATTTACCTAGAGCACAGTGTAATACATGTGAGGTGAAATACAGACCTATATCTCTGCTTCTCATTTCCTAATCATATTTTCTCCCCTTCCCATATAACCTCTTTTTTCAATGCAATTGCTCTGCTTTCGGAACCGTGGTGGACAATAATGATTTGTTAACAATAAACATGCCCCTAGCCCTTCCCTCACCCTCTTTTACCCAGGAGGGCCTCGCTAAGATTCAAAGCCGAAATCCTGCCATATAGTTAGCACCTGGTGCAGCTCATCACAATATAATATCCTCTTCCAGATGATTGGAAATCTGTGCAATGCTGTCACACAATGAGGTGTGCAAGAAAGAGTTTGGGGATTGATTTTCATCATTAACTTGATATTGCATGGTTTTTGCAGGACTTAAAAAGAAATGCATTTTTATTACTTTTAAGTACTGCACATAGAGTAAGTCCAACTCATCATATTTTAGCAGTTATTTTTCTCGGGCAGGATGTATTTTAAACATGTCTATGTTGGAGTGTCTGGTGGATCATTTAGGATCAGTGTCCTGTTGCTTGATGAAATCCAGATCACACCAATGAAATCCAGATGGGGAATCTGGGTCTCTGGCAATGGCTGCCAGATCTTCTCCATATGAAGTCTCTCTAGTCTGTATGCAAATTCAAAACTCCATATCCTGGAAATCCCAAACCAATCAAGTGGCGCTCAGCTTCTTAGTTACTGGACTAAACACAGGGAAGCGATTCATTCTTCCCTGAGGAAATAAGCATTTCTTACATACATCTATCTTGGCACAAAAAGGGCTGGCTAAGCAAATTAATAGTGTAAACAGGATTGCACTGGGGAATGTTTGTCCTACTTAGGAGAATAAACTTTTTATGCACTTTGTGCACATCCACTTACATACAAATAATTGATATGCTAATTACAAATGATTCTTAAAGCCCCTTCCCTGAGGTGCTGTTCTACGTTGTTAGTCTATTTTGAATTACTAGCATGTCCAATGCTTGAAAGTAATAAAAATGCATTTAAAAATATTCCATGATTCAGACTGCCTTTCCTCTAATTAGGCTGAGTTAGTGAGGCTTGCCTATACTTAAATAGGATAGATATTTTTCTGCTTCACCCCTCATACATTTAAGATGCCCCCAGTCCCTCCCCATTTCCTCCTCTTCTCAGGATTTTCTTGCAAGGATTTGGCATACACAGACCCCTTCACCTCTAGCTCTCAACGAACTGTCCTCACAGCATCTCCAGGCAAACAACGCCCTTTCTCCCTGGCACCAACCCCTTTCACTGCTAACTTAGCTAGTTATTTGATACGGGTTGGGTTTTTAAAGGAGTTCTTTAGTCTTTTAAGTATTTGTGGACATAGCTCTTTCTCAATAGCACAATGAGCAACAATGTATGTAGATGAAGCTCCAGACAAACTGAGCATCAGGATTCTTAATCAGGTAGTAGATTCTGGCTTTAACTGAACCTCTGTGGGTAGAGTCCATGTCAAGAGAACCCAGGGAGGTGGTGGTTCATGTGTCCTGGCAGCTGCTAGGTATACGACAGCATTAGGTGCAGTCATTCAAAGCTATCGTATATTACTGCACTACTTAAACTTTTTCTAGGCTGGACTAAAGAGACAGCAGAAGCTAAAGACTATGGGAAGGTTAGGATAACAGCGGAAGTGGGAGGTGCATAGAGGAGAGAGCAGCTGTGGGGTAAGAGTGGAATGAACCGTTAAAGTTAGAACTTTCCATTGAGAACAGATAGAGTCATGTTTGGGATCCTTTTCAGAGTAGCTTTACGTTAAAGGGTGTGTTTATCAAGATTTCCATTTAGGACAAGGTCTTCCTGCCTCTGGATAGTTAAGAACATATTCTAGCATCAAAACCTGTTAAACTACTGTCAAAGAATCAGGTCAGTTTGTCCATGGAAAGGAATTGGTCAGCACTAAGAAGAGAATAGGGAAAATGTACATCAGAGTGACACGATGACGTGACAGAATTCTAGGACATTGTCCTTCATATCACCTATGAAGAGTTCTTTGCTTCACAGGATGGGGTAGGCTACTTGGTGAAGTTCAGATGAGAGGGAAAGGAGGAGAAAATATAGGTAGCGTCCTTCTAACCATGGATATTTGAAGCTCTAAGCATTAGGTGAGGGAGAATAGCACTTCTCATTGCAGCCTTATTCAAGTCTTGCAGATATGCGCGGCGAGCTCATTGGCTCAGGACAACTCAGATAATGAAGTACAGGGTCCCTCCTCCAAATTATCCTACATTGTGAAGCTCTTAAAGCTTTTTGAATTTAATATTTTAAAATACACATCAAACCAGGAAGAATAAGTGTAACAGCCCACTTTGGCCTCATTTCCACCTGTGGCTAACATTATCAGTGAATTTAATTAGTGTCTGACTCATCTATTTTCCAGAAACAATAGGTAATTTTACATCTGCTATACCACAGAGAAGCAGGAGAGAAATTTATCAAATACAACAAAAGCACGTAATACAAATACCCACTTACAGAGGGCTAAGTTCCAGATGCAAGGCTTACAAAACGAGTTGGCAGCTTCTGTTACCTTTATCATTGGGCCAAAGTGACTACTGATTATCTAGGCAGTGTAGCTGTGACCCAGATGAGGAGAGGTAGGATAATTGTGTGAAGAGTTTCTGCCAGTTCTTGGATTATAATGAAAATGGAGATGAAGATGGAAGTAAATCTATGTAATTATTGGTTCTCAAATGCAAATTCTAGAGAGTTCATCCCTTTTCATCAAACTAAAGAGAACTAAAAAAATTGTATTGCTTAAAATATTTATGTATGAATATGTGTGTATGCATCCCTGTTGCCACATCATGAAACCCAAAAGAGTAAATTATAATTGTTGGGTTCTCTTTCACTGAGTATCTACCTGATTCTGAATTTCAATGATAAGGAGGGCTAAATTCCAGATGCAATTCTAAGTAGAAGATAATTTCTAGTTGACCTGTCATTATACAGAAAAATCTCCATCATCATTAAGATTTCTCTTCTTTAAATATTAACACTAAAAGTCAGTACTGAAAGGAAACATTTCCCTCAACTGTCCCTTAGTGATGTCTCTTGATTCTCATTTTATTCAATAGGTTACTGATTGAACAGTTTAGAGTGTGGGTGGGGAATCTCTACCCTATACATAAATATGGCTCTCTGCCAGGACCAAGAGGCTGTGTGGTGTAAGTTTTGCTATGCAAAAATGCATAGAAGTAAAAAAGTCTTTACCAATACTAATCTTTTAAAAACCATGCTGGGCCTGGTGGTGCAAGCCTTTAATCCTAGCACTTGGGAGGCAGAGGCAGTCAGATCTCTATGAGTTCAAGTCCACTCTGGTCTACATAGTGAGTTCTAGGCCAGCTGGGTCTAAGGGAAACATTGCCTCAAAAAGACCAAAACAACAACAACAAAACGAGGGGCCTGGTGGCCCATGCCTTTAATCCTAGCACTCAGGAGGCAGAGGCAGGCGGATATCTGTGAGTTCAAGGCCATCCTGGTCTACATAGTGAGTTCCAGGACAGCTGGGGCTATAGGGAGACCCCGTCTCAAAAACACCAAAAAAAAAAAAAAAAACATACTAAAAGGATGTATTTCCCTAAGAAGAGCTCTACAAAATGACAGGTGGTACTACGATTCACCTAAAGCAGTAAGTCAGGAATTGATGGAGAAAAATGATTTACAGAATCTCCATTTTCCGAATTCAGTATCCAAGAAATAAATTCTGGGAACACTCATTCCTGTTTTCTGTCCATAAAAATCACACATTAAATCTCAAAGATTAAGAGATTCTTTTTTGGCAAAAATCTTAGTTGTGGTCTAAAAATTATTTTATTATTTTTATTTTATGTGTATGAGTGTTTTGCCTGCATATATGTAAGTGCACTTGCATCATGCAATGCCTGGGGAGGCCAGAAGAGGGTGTCAGAATCTCCTGGAACTAGAGTCACAGAGAGTTGTTAGCTGCCACGTGCGTGCTGGGAATTGAACCCAGGTCCTCTGCAAGAGCAGGCAGTGTTCTTAACTGATGAGGCATTTCTCCAGACCCTTAGTTGCACTTTTACAGGTAAAATAGGCTCTGTATACTGTAGGCTATGTGGTTCACTTGCATAAAAGTAAATTGCCTATTTTATTTTATTTGTTATTATCTTTTTGACAGGATATTCCTAGTCCTAGCCTACCTGGAACTCATTATGTGGACCAAGCTGGCCTCCATCTCATAGAGATCTGCCTGCCTCTGCCTCCCAAAGGCTGCTATTAAAGGCCCCTGTCACTATGCCTGGTGTTAAATTGCTTATTTTAAAAGTGATTTTCTGTAATCCGCTGAGATGAAATTTTCCAATAAATCTTAGAGATGGTATATTTTCATTACTTTTAACAATTAAATTTTACAGTTCCATATGACACTTTGGAGAGTCTCATATTAGTCAACGGTTAGGAAGCAGAAAGACACAGGTTCAAAGTCTAGCATTACTACTTACTGGATGTATGGCTTTAGGCAAGTAAATACTTTTTCCAGTTTTTCCAGTTATAAAATGGGGATAATCATACCCACTTTGTAGAGTGTAGAATGTTACACAGATCAAATGACGCAATGTAAAAGTTTAGAGGAACTCTTGGCCCATGTAAGTGCACTCTGGGTAAAGGGCTCTTGGCTTCTTTCTTTACAATCCCCAGTGCCTAGTTCAGTCATAGAGCAGATGAAATTTTTTTGGTAGAATGAATGAACACAATAGTTTTATAAATGATATAAAATGAGGAGATGCTCATTTCTTTTGCATGGAGGTCAATGTGGCTTTAGACAGGTAAAGTTTAATCCCAGACTCATAGAAGTTGATGCTATGTTTAAAACACCAAGGACTTATAGAGAGTTCAAAGGTGATGCTCAAGTCTGAGGAAAATTCTGGTGTTCCAAACATACACTATAAAGACACTACCTTAAGATTCAGTGATGTAAGTATGGTGGCACACGCCTTTAGTCCCAGCACTCGGGAGGCAGAGGCAAGTGGATTTCTGTGAGTTCAAAGCCAGCTTGGTCTACAGGTGAGTTCTAGGACAGCTGGGGCTACAGAGAGACTCTGTCTCAAAAAGACCAAAAAAAAAAAAAAAGAAAGATATTTTTTCCTCTTTCTTCCTCCATCCTCCTCCTCCTTTTTTTTTTTTTTTTTTTTCTTTTTTAATTTTAGCCTGGAACTTGCTATATATAGATTTTGAGGCTGGCCTCAAACTCCACAGAGATCTGCCTGACCTACTTTACCTATATTATGTAAAATATTCCTTTGCTTTATAAGAGATATCAGGCCTATGCCTGAAGAAAATAAACCTTTCTATTCTAGTTATTATCGTCATAATGGATTCTATTAAAATAAAATCACCTGTAGTTGGTCTATTTAGGCGGCTACTTCACCTTTGTGTCCCTTCCGTGCGAACATTAATGAAATTTATGTATTCTCAAATAAAAATAATAATTATTGTTTATCTTCATAAATTGGAAGGCAAATGTTTTGTCTCAATCCAAGACCACTAATCTAAAGAAAAATTCAATCAGCAACCAAATAAGCTTTTTTTTATTTTTATTAATATTTTTTATTAATTTTATTTATTTTATGTTAGAATGATATGTACCTGTCTGCATGGCAAGCCTCTTGTGCACCGATGTCGTTGCAATGCCGCGGGAGGCATGGAAGAGGAGGCTCATCAGATTCCCCTGGGAACTTAGATTTCTCCTGGAATTTGGAGTTTCAGCTGGTTCTCAGCCACTATGTGGGTGCTGGGGATCGAAAACCTGGGTCCTCTGTAGAGCGTCGCCCTCTTAACCGCTAGGCCATCCCTGCCAGCCCACCAAATAAGCTTTTAAAAACAATATTTTACCCAGGCCCAGACGGTTTCACAGTAGAATTCTATAAACATTTCAAAAAAACTTAAAAAAAAAAAAAAAAAAAAAAAAAAAAAAAATTAGAAGGATACAATCAGAGGAATTCTCCCCAAATCTCCTTCTATGAAGCCAGCATTCACTCTATTACCAAAACCAGGGCAAGATCCAACTAAAAACGAAGAACTATAGACCCATCTTCCCTAATGAACACAGATGCCAAAACTTTTAAACAGGAATACTTGCAAATCCGCATACAGACCCACATCAGAGAGATCATCCGCTCACTCGCCAAGCTTGAGTCATACAGCAGATGGCCGGGATGGTCAAACATTACAAATCATAAAACATCATCCAAACAACATAATGAAAATGAAAGACAAAAGGAACCACGACCATGTCAATTCTCAATTGATAGCTGAAAAAGCCTTTGACAAAAACTCCAGAACATCTACGTGGGTCATCGCATTAAATTCCTAGACAGGTAATTTTTTCATCAGGGAATTGGGGGATCATTTCCTCAATGTACTCAAAGCTATATACAGGAAACCCCCATATCAAGGTCGGCTTAGAACTGGGGAAATGAGCAAGAAAACATTCCCTTTTTAAAGGGTTACCGGAAACTCAGCAAGGCTGCCCCCTGTCAACCACTCCTCTTTTCTCCATTTACTAATAGTTAGCTGGGATCAAACCACTTGCTAGAGCACACATTAAGGCAAGAAAGGAATTAAAGTGTAGATGAATACTAATTGGAAAAGATGAAGAAGAGTCAAGATTAATCATCCTACAGGGTATTTGAAAGCGTGGAGGATGAATTATGTGATTAGTATTACATATACAGGGAGATAGCTAGGAGAACCTAACCGTGCAGAAAGGATTTCCCCTATAGAAATGAGTAAACGCTTCGCAAAGTGGACAGGATATAAAATTAACCTAAAGCGTGTGTGTGGCGGGTGGTGTCGGTGGAGCAGCCTTTATCCTAGCACTTGGGAGGCAGAGGCAGGCGGAACTCTTGTGTGAGTTCAAAGCCAGACCTGGTCTTAGAGTGAAGAGTTTCCTGCGTCATCAAGACTTCAGGAGAAGACTAAGGCAGAGCAGAGCACCGCAGTGATCTGCGAAAGAACCCCCGCCAAAAAATAACCTAAAGAGAAGAATCTAATACGCCATTTTCTTTACAACCGGGAAAGAACACAACTGGAGAAAGAATCAAAGAGAGGCTCTCCCACTACACCGCTCTAGCGTGCTCTAAAATCCTATAAAATCCCAACCCTAATGAGGAACAAAACCTGGCAACCCACTCCTCATAGACACCAAATTGACTCTAACAAGAAAATTTAAGTGACCTCACACACCTTATGATTAAAAACACGAAAGGACATTGAATTGAAGGGAGACAATGAAAGAGGACACCAAACCTCACCCACACTTTGTGGAAACTGGAAGAAAATAGTTATAACTATTGTTATGAAACTTAGGATGTCCATATACTTACCATGACACTAAAGCTAGCCCATTCTTATGTGGAGGAGGTAACTTAAAATTCCAACTTGCAAATATCAACCATCTCTTCCCAGAATCAATCCTGGGAATCCCTCGAGCATCGAGTTTCGTTTCAACAAGGCATTGCGTGAACCCGAAATAAAATATAATATAGTCCAAAAACTATAGCTTTCAATTTTTTCTAGGTGCCCACAATTCTGTACTCAAAAAAAAAAAAAGGAAATCCAAACCAAACCAATTTCAATCCGGGTTTGGAACAATTATTACAAAAGAACCTTCATGAACTATAAGCTCCAAATTCCCAACAACCCTGAACTGAGTAATTTACGAAGCTACTTCGGGGCGAGAAAATCTCCTCGTACCAGACTTCCAACAACTAGTCACTTATTCTCCAACAGGCCCTCTAGAGCATAAAAAAACAGCTGGTCCTGGCCATAAATACCAAACAGGACTTTGGTGACCCAATGATACACTCACATATCTGAGAGATCCAGAAATCAGGTGCAACACATCTCCCTTCAAATTCTGTCAGCCATACTTCTAAATGTTGTTGACGATCTGGCGAATGTACACAAATCGAACAACTCGGGAAAGGCAAAAAGACTACTATCACTCTTCAAGCGAAATTGGAATGCCTTCGGCCAAAAAAACGTGACTACCCTCCCCTCGTGATAATAAGAATCGAACAGTACCATCTTGCCCTGGTAAACAGAAAGTCAATCTTCAGAAACGTAGCCTCCTCCTGATGAACCCTAACTGACTACTGCATTAGAAGAGAAAAACGTTAGGCAGACAGACACTGAGAAACATAGGTATAGGAAAAGGACTTTCTAAATCAAAGCCAAAAGGCTCAACGAGGCGAACTGCCACCAAAAGAAATACAGGTAGACAAAGTGGAACTCAAACACCAAGAGATCGGAACCTCAGAGTTCAGTTAATATCAAAAAAGCGCTTCTGGGTGATACATCTCGATAAGAAGAAATCCAACCATGAAGGACGTATCTAGTGAGTCTGAGAGTGTGAAAATTCTCCACAAACGAAGATGCCGGTGTGAACGGCGTGCCGAAGAAATATCTGCTCTTATTCTGCCTACTGCCAAACATGAATCTAACGTTTCTTAAGGCTCACATCTGACAGGTAACCACCTCCACGTTAATGCCAGACTCGTCCTTTGGGACAATAAATTTGTATTCTCTCCTAGCCGTGGATGTAATAAACTACTCAAAAAAACAAAAGAACAACCAAGCGCAACAAACATCCACGAAGTCTTCACTTCAAGTAGCGTAACCTTATCAGCGTGTCATACTCACCTAGATGGAGCAAGAGGCACTGACAAGATAATGAGAAGATCATTAACCAAAAGTTGGAGGGAATTAGGATTGATGGTTCATTTTTAACTATTTTTAAGACACGGACTCACACAAGAAAGGTGCTATCAGATTACACATGAGCCAACACTCAGAATCAGTGAAGTGCGAAATGCCATTTGAAAATCAAAACACTTTAATAAAGATATCCATTCTT
>VZQC01003777.1:475463-503364 GCA_009823505.1 Rhizomys pruinosus | reverse complement strand
GGAGGAGGAGGAGGAGGAGGAGGAGGAGAAGAAGAAGAAGAAGAAGAAGAAGAAGAAGAAGAAGAAGAAGAAGAAGAAATAGCAGCAGTAGCAGTGGCAGAAGCTGAGTGTAGTGGTGTATGCCTTTAATCTCAGCAGAGGCTAGTGGATCTCTTTTGAGTTCAAGGCCAGCCTGGTCTACATAGTGAGTTCCAGGATATCTGGGGCTACAGCGAGACCCTGTCTCAAAAAAAGATGAGAGAGAGAGAGAGAAAGAGAGAGAGAAAGACTAACAGTATCTAGTAAAGAATAATTGCTGGCTATTAGGGCTACGTACAAATGAAGAACTATTAGCACAACTCTGAATTTGTTTATTCATGGCAGTTCCCAGTAGGCAAGCAGGTTATCTTGCAGGATTCAGGGTTTCAGCATGGTGACCTACTATTTATCAAAACCTGCCTTGAACTAATAGCAAAGAAGCACTTGTCCCTGTCTCTTACGATCCCTAACTGTGACTGTCCTCAAAGTCATCAACATATCACTTTAGGCAATAGGTGAAACATAATAATGATAATCTCACAGTTTAGTCATATACAGTTAGAGAGCAAGCAGGTTAAACACTGACAGAGCAGTACTTCCTAATGTGCACATGGATATATAGATGCATATATATGTATATATATATATATATATATATCAGGGTTTCATGCATACTAGGTAAGTGCTCTACCATGGACCCACACCCCCAGTCCTATTTGCCATTTTAGGTGACAATGCTTAGTGTCCCTTTCCTTCAAACTTTGTGAGTATGCTGCAGGGGTATATGTGTGTCTGTGTATGAGAGGTGGTTCTGGATTGGGCTGGGGTGAGTGTGGTGGGATTTTTAACATAAAGCAACAACTTTTACCATCTTTATCTTCAAGCCTCAAATTGTCATTTGAAAGAGGAGATATATTTACAATAGTAATGCTAATATTCCTTTATGTTAGTTGATAAAGAGCTTGGCATAGAATACCAACTGTACTAGCTCCTACAGAAGTTACAGGAAGTTTGTGGAAATCATTGACTATTGTCAGCTAAGTAGGCAAGAACTTAATAGTTCAGCTTTAATATTGAACACCCCCATTATTTAAAATATTGGCTTAGAGTTCCTTCATGTAATAGACTGGTGTAGTGCTGGCAAAGTCCAAAAGGCTACAAGGAAGGAAAAGGCCATCTTGCTTACAAGGGAAGGAAAGAAAGTGGGAGGTGCCGGAGGGGGGTGAAAGAAGGAAAAGAGAGAAGAAAGAAGGAAGGAAAACACAGTTTAAGTGAATCCCACAGGGAGAATTGGCCCAGGAGCAAGCCACAAATTGGGAGACAACCCAAAATTCAAGCATCATACATGTGAAACAGCAATAAGATGTTATCTCACTAGTAAGGACTGAGCCAGAGAATCATTAGATTTATCTCAGCAGTAAGGACTGAGCCAGAGAATCATTAGGATCATGGAACAAAACAGATGAAAAGGAAACAGTAGACATGTTGAATGACTTTTACAAAAGAATCATCTATTCCTATGTCTAATTTTTTTTTTTTGAGGTAGGCAGATGTATCAGAGGTAATAATGGCAGAATATGAGACTAGTTCCAAACCACAATTGATAGATGTACTCAAAGGACAATTACTGGGACTGAGAGACAGTTACTAGGACCCATTAAACTATGCAAAGCTGTTTAGATGCCAAAGATTGTTTTGTCTTCTCTGTACCATAGCACCTGTGTGCTCTGCTACTTGACTCTTGCTCTGCACACCCAGGGAGCTCACACTTCAACCCTTTCCTATTCTCTCCTATTGCCAAGTGGAATTGAAAAGGAGAGATTGTGCCAAAGCTCATTTGGGGCCCTATTTTTATTATGTAAAGAAGCCTCCTTCCTGTTAAAGGAATGTCAGATATTAGTCAACAGATGAGGAGGATATTTCTCATAAGAAGCCTTCCTGGCACCCTTGGAATGAGAGATCCCTTCACATGGTGCCCTCAACAGATTTGACTTCTGAAGAAAAAAAAAAACATTGTCGCTCTTACAAAAACCTGAAGCCTGTTATTCTGGATGATCACTGTGTATACTGCCCATGTGGCTCAACAGGCAATCCTAGGATCTATAAACTGACGAGTATCTGCTTCTTTACTAGACAAGCTGAAAGAATCTTTAATAAATTGTAGGCTCTCCTACACAAAAGACATCAGTCTACCAGGATGCATATGGAAGATTGGTTTCTGGAAAAGGAAATTATAAATAATCTTTTACAGATCTTTTCCTTGGGGTTAAATTTACTTTTAAAATACTTCTAATTAAGTTTGACATCAAGTCTATTTTTAACACGAATTACCATGGGATTTAGTGGATTTTTTAAATCATGTATCAGGAATTGGAATATAAAAAAATACATTTTTATGACTGAAGAAGGCTAAATAGTAGACTTCCTTTATAGGTATGTGTGTCAGGGTCGGGGGTGGGGGTGGGGGGATAGGTGCTGGGAAATCCTCACGTCTGTAGATAATATTCATTTTTCCCAGGCAGTGAAATGCCAAACTGATGGTAGATAAAGGAAAATCTCAGGAGGTTTTAAGATTGGCAGATGAGCTTCAATAGGGCACATGTAACGTGACCCACTTAAAGATAGGCAGGTTTTTCAAACTATACTTGTAGGCTTGTGAATGATGCTCTTTTAGTTGAGACCTAGGAAAGAGCCCTAAGAAACCCTGTGGACAGTCCCCTGAAGAGGGCAACTCGGTTTCCTGCTGAGGCTTAAAAAAAAGGGCAACAAAATGTTGGGTACTGTCAATAAGGAGATTAAAAGACAAAATAATTTTCCTTTTACAGAGAACTACAGGACATCTTCATTGGTAATGTTACATAAGCAGCTCTGATCTGCACATCTCAAGGACAGAACAGAGCCTAAGGGGAACAAAGAAGAACAATTAAACCATCAGTTGCAGGCTGAAAAAATTCTTTTTTCCAGCCTGACAATACAGAGGTATCCAAGGGACATGATGAAAATCATGAAGAGGCTAGCATGGCTGAGTGACTGAAGGATGACTTGGCTCAACAAATCTCTTGGGTTAAGAGGCACCTTTGGAGCACAAATTTCTCATTTTTAATAGTTTTTTGTTTGTTTGTTTGTTTATACAACTGCCTATGATGGTGGCCAGCGCAGGCTGGTTCCTTTGGGAAGTCCCTGTTCTCCAGCAGAGATGGAGAAATGTGAGCAGGGTTGGGGGAGGGACTCCACATGTCTCTATCTGTACTGCCTACCTTTAGTGAGCGTGACTGGTGGGCTTCACTCAGACTTACTTTCTCTATTGCCACTGTCAGCAGTGAATTTGTAACCTGAGCAATTTCAATTTTTGAAATTGAGTTAAGCCTCCCCATCCTGTAGGACTTTCAACTTCAATGATCTATAAAACAGTCTGCCTATATATAAATGTTTATAATTTTATTCTTTTAAAAATTATTTTATGTGTATGAGTGTTTTGCTTGCATATCTGTAAGTGCACTGCATGCATGCAGGCCTGTGGAGGCCAGAACTGAGCACTAGATCCCCTGGAACTGTAGTTACAGAAAGCCTTTAGCCACCATGACAGTGTTGGGAACTGAACACCGGTCTTCTACAAGAGCAGACAGCACTCTTGGCCCCTGAGCCATCTCTGTAGCCCCTATAATTTTATTCTTAACTCTAGGCTAAAAAAATTCTGGGGCTGGAGATGTAGCTTAGTAAAGCATGTGCTTAGTGTATATAAGGCCCTGGGTTCTATCTCTAGCACAGGCTATATATATATATATATATACACATACTCTCTTTTCTGCTTCCTGATTACAACTTTAATAGTGTTTATAGAAGTCAAGAATGAATGATAAAGAATTTGAGTCAACTCTAATGTTCTTATCAGCGGAGGGAAACAACTGACACGTACCCTGTCAGGCTAACAAAACCATACAAGCAAGAAAGTCCAGTGGAAGGATTTCCTAGCATAGCCTAAAAGCTTTTATTTTGGGATGTTCTTAATTATACTGGATAGCAGGTAAGGTCAAACCTTGAATCTGGCTCTGGTCCAACTGCGTGACTCTCTCTAACAGGGGATGACTACTTGATAACATGAGCATAATAAGCAATGTCTAAAAGCCATGTGAGCATATAATAATTTTTATTTTCAAATTGTTCCTTGAACACAAGAATTCTGAGATTGAGTACCACTGTATCCCACAGAGAGGCAATCTACTTGCTACTAGCTCAGTGATACTGCCATACCTTTCACAGATGTGATAATACTTCTCATCCCGTATACCATCTTGAATGGGCACATTTACACTGTAGTACCGTCCTTTCCCTAGGCCAACATCACACAAGTCACCTGTTCCTATAAAAGAGGAGCACTGTAATCAGTTATTATGAATACAAGCACTAGAAAAGATAAAGGATTATCTGGGAACAATTCAAAACAGCAAAATGGTCCATTAGGAGAACCATTCTAAATTCATGGTGGTTCCTAAGGGGATGGAATTGAAAAAATAATAATCTATAGAAATAATAATTACAAAAAAGTTGGGGAAGCAGGAAAACTATAAGGAAAATGAAAAAACCTTAATTTATACCTTACAGGATGAAATAAAAAAAATAGATAATATCTACATGTCATCTGTATTATCAGAATGTTAAGAATTACATGTGGTGGGGCTGGAGAGATGGCTCGGTGGTTAAGAGCACTGTCTGCTCTTGCAGAAGACCTGGGTTTGATTCTTAGCACTTACATGGTGGCTACTATCCATCTATAACTCCAGTTCCAGGGAATCTGATGCTCTCTTCTGACCTCTGTGGGTACTGCATGACTTGGGTACGTTTACATACATATAGGCATAACCTTTAAACACATGAAATAAAAATAAATAAATTTAGCCCGGCATGGTGGCACACACCTTTAATCCCAGCACTCGGGAGGCAGAGGCAGGCAGATCTCTGGGACAGGCGGAGCCAGTGCGCCCAGCCCCCGAGGGATGATGGTTCTGAGAGATAGATATATATCAATATATATATTATCTATATATATAGGGAAACGTACCACGTCATGCAGTACCCACAGAGGTCAGACACGGAGAGCATCAGTTCCCTTGGACTGGAGTTATAGATGGAGAGTAGCCACCATGTAAGTGCTTAGAAGCAATCAAAACCCAGGTCTTCTGCAAGAGCAGGACATGCTCTTAACCACCGAGCCATCTCTCCAAGCCCCACCCCCTGTCATTCTTAACTTCTGATAATACAGATGACATGTAGCTATTATTCTCTTTTTTTTATTTTCATCCGTTAAGGTATAATATTAAGGTTTTTTCATTTTCCTTATAGTTTTCCTGCTTCCCCAACTTTTTTGTAATTATTATTTCTATAGATTTATTATTTTTTTCCATCTTCCATCCCCTTCTGAACCAACATGGCTGCATTTAGAATGGTTCTCCTAATGGACCATTTTGCTGTTTTGAATTGTTCCCAGATAATCCTTTATCTTTTCTAGTGCTTGTATTCATAATAACTGATTACAGTGCTCCTCTTTTATAGGAACAGGTGACTTGTGTGATGTTGGCCTAGGGAAAGGACGGTACTACAGTGTAAATGTGCCCATTCAAGATGGTATACGGGATGAGAAGTATTATCACATCTGTGAAAGGTATGGCAGTATCACTGAGCTAGTAGCAAGTAGATTGCCTCTCTGTGGGATACAGTGGTACTCAATCTCAGAATTCTTGTGTTCAAGGAACAATTTGAAAATAAAAATTATTATATGCTCACATGGCTTTTAGACATTGCTTATTATGCTCATGTTATCAAGTAGTCATCCCCTGTTAGAGAGAGTCACGCAGTTGGACCAGAGCCAGATTCAAGGTTTGACCTTACCTGCTATCCAGTATAATTAAGAACATCCCAAAATAAAAGCTTTTAGGCTATGCTAGGAAATCCTTCCACTGGACTTTCTTGCTTGTATGGTTTTGTTAGCCTGACAGGGTACGTGTCAGTTGTTTCCCTCCGCTGATAAGAACATTAGAGTTGACTCAAATTCTTTATCATTCATTCTTGACTTCTATAAACACTATTAAAGTTGTAATCAGGAAGCAGAAAAGAGAGTAGGTATATATCTATATATATATAGCCTGTGCTAGAGATAGAACCCAAGGCCTTAAACACTAGCAATGCTTTTATAAGCTACATTCTCCAGCCCCAGAATTTTTTTTTAAGCCTAGAGTTAAGAATAAAATTATAGGGGCTACAGAGATGGCTCAGGGGCCAAGAGTGCTGTCTGCTCTTGTAGAAGACCGGTGTTCAGTTCCCAACACTGTCATGGTGGCTAAAGGCTTTCTGTAACTACAGTTCCAGGGGATATAGTGCTCAAGTTCTGGCCTCCACAGGCTCTGCACATGCATGCAGTGGAACTTACAGATATGCAAGCAAAAAACTATACACATAAATAATTTAAAAGATTAAAATTATAGATCATTTATATAGACGCAGGACTGGTTTTATAGCTCAGTGACGTTGAAAGTCTACAGGATGGGGAGGATTAAACTCCCAATTTCAAAAAAGTGAAATTGGCTAGTCCAAAATTAATGCTGACAGTGGCACAATAGAGAAAGTAAAGTCTGAGTGATAAGACCCACCAGTACGCTCAANTATATATATAATAAAAATAATAAATAGGGGGCTGGAGAAATGGCTCAGCAGTTAAGCGCTGCTCTTGAGGAGGACCTGGGTTCAGTTTCCAGCACCCACATGGCAACTAACCATCATCTATAACCAGTTTCAGGGGATCTGATGCCCACTTCTGTGCTCTGCAGGCATTGAATGACATGGGTGCACTTAACATACATTCAGGCAATATACTCATACACATAGAATAATAAACAATATATTAAAAACATATAAAGAATTACATGTGGTATCTGATAAAATAATAAGTAGTCTGCCTGTTGACAGGCTGTAAAAAATCATCTGGAATTACAAACTGTGTTCACTGTCATTCTCTTTATCATTGTCACTTAAAGTGACCTGTGTTAATACTTCATATAGAGTAGCACAAATAAGGATTCAACAATGTGGAACTATTTAAAAATAAGACATGCAGCCAGGCGTGGTGGCACACGCCTTTAATCCCAGTAATTGGGAGACAGAGGCAAGCGGATCTTTGTGAGTTCAAGGACAGCTTGGTCTACGTGAGTTCCAGGAGAGCTGGGGCTACAGGGAGACCCTGTCTCAAAAAGACCAAAAAAAAAAAAAAAAGACGTGCATAAAATATAGAAGAATTCTAGTATGTACTCATGAAATGTATCGAGAGTGTGCAGTTTACTTGCCTGGGAAAAATCCTGGGGAGAATTTGTGCAGAGACACAGTCATGACTTTGGATGTGAAACTGAAGGCGTCTTGTACACCTACCAGAGAGAAATGTCAGAAGGATCACTTCATATATGCAACTCCTATTTTTAACACTTGAAAATCTAGCAAGTAGCTGTGGGAAAAAAGATGAGAGGAGAAGGTAGCTATAATAGAAGTAACAAGTTGAGGAATAAAAGAACATATAACAGTGGTTTCTGGTCTCTGTAATTACAGATGAGGTAGAACATTAGTTGCAAATTAACTTTGGGATACCTTTTCATATTCATAGCAAACTATAACTGAATCTCTCTTTTTGAAGCAATGGGATGCCCAGGTTTCCCTTGACTTCTGTTCTAAAAGGTAGGGAAGTGTAAGAGTCAGGAAGTGAGGCGCTACCAACAGTTGAAGTAGAGGAACCCGGCACCAACCTAGAAGGTTCATGGTATGTTTCATTTAAGTGTTTCTAGTTAAATTATTGGGATTTTTTTTCACAGAACTATGACAATCCTTTAAAAATATAACCAGTACTGCCAGGCGTGGTGGCACATGCCTTTAATCCCAGTACTTGGGAGGCAGAGGCAGGTAGGGGATCTCTGTGAGTACAAGGCCAGCCTGGTCTACATAGCGAGCTCCAGGCCAGCTGGGACTAAAGGGAGACCCTGTCTCAAAAATACCCCCCCTGAAAAAAAAATATATATATATAACCAGTACTATCAATAATTATGTTTTATATAGTGAAAGTATGAGATCTCTATAATACAAATTTGGTTATAAATGCAAGTAACTGAAGTCCCATGCAAATTACATCTTTCTGCTGAAAACACAGAAGGCTAAAAATAGTTGTGGCTTTGTTCTTTTACAGCACCTACCCATTTTAGGAGGATTGCACTTATTTATATATTTATTTATTGTTTATACATATATATATATATACATACATACCATATACACACATATACACATAAAGCTTTTTTTTTAAATTTTGCAACTGCTTAAAGGAAGTGATAGAAATACAATTAAATTCTTTAAACCCAGGATAATAGTAAAACTTTAAAGGAGCTTGCTGTTCTGCAAACTTCAAACTAGTTTGGTGTGTGCCCACAGTAGGGGCACCTTCAGTTGTTAATAGCAGCTTTAAAACAGAGCTTTAAAGCCTGGAGGAAGTCTGGGGGGGAGGTGGCTTTTGTAGACAGAAGTCTCCTTTCCACTTAAACAGTAAGAAAATGACTAGATGCCTGGGAGATAAAAGCTGGGCTTGAAAGTAACCCTCAAAAGCCACTGCTTAGGTGCTAGCCAGAATGCCTACTTCTACTCTTTTCCTCTTGGATCACACACAGTCATATTCAGTCACCCTGTAAAATGGAAGGACTATTAGCAAATCCAAGTACTGTACTCTTTTATATTTCAAACAAAGATATTGTCTCTGTGTTGACTTTATATATTTTTCAGTCTTTATTAGAGGCCAACAGAGACCTTAAAAAAAATAAGAACTCTATTTGTATATAAGCGTATGTTTGAATTTCCCAAGCCTTATCTTTTGCCCTAGGGAGGTAGTTAAAATCAGTTAAAGGCTCCAGGCAGAAAGTATTAAATAAACAAAATAAAACAAAACAAAATAAATGAAAATACCATTTCAACTTAGAAGTATTAAACAAAGACACTTCCTGAAACTCTTAATGATTTATCCATTCAGAAATGTACCAATTTATACTTCAACCAATCCTGTAGGCAAGTTTCTGTTTTCTCCTGTGTTGACTAGCACTTCCTGTTGCCATTCCTTTATATCTTAGGCAGAAAGAATGGTTCTAATTTGTATTTTTCTGACTATTAGGGTATTGAGTACCTTTTCATATGTTCAGTGGCCATTT
This sequence comes from Rhizomys pruinosus, assembly GCA_009823505.1. Lineage (NCBI taxonomy): Eukaryota > Metazoa > Chordata > Mammalia > Rodentia > Spalacidae > Rhizomys > Rhizomys pruinosus. The sequence continues at coordinate 494,122 of VZQC01003777.1, read as the reverse complement.
GTATCTTGTGTCACGGGAAATACTATTAGGCATGGTTATAAAAACATACTTGAAAAGGACATACTTGAGAGGCAGAGGATATGGAGTTGGTATGAAAGAGGATAGAGTTTAGGTAGATGAAAGGTGAGGACAAGTAGGAGTGGCTGGCGAAGCCACCGCAGGATGCTAGGGGTGGAATCATGAGAGACTTAAAATAAACCAAATGTGTAAGAGTTTGGGGGTGGGGCAGAGGTCACTGGAAGGGAGGTGCTGAAGAGGGGAAATAAAGTGAAATGAAACACACCATAAAAGTTGGCTGAAACAGGAAACTCTAAATCGTGTAGAAATAACACTGCAAAGGGAAAGAACAGTTTCAGGTGACAGTCTTGTTTCATTCTTACATGATTTAGCAGAGCTGGTTGTATTTTTTAACTTTGGCACTAATACCCTGAATTTCATAAGTATTCACTCATATAACAAACATTTTACTGAACTGCTACTATATGTACAGTACTGAGAGACAGAAGAAAACAACTTGATTTCTGCTCCGGAAAAACTTAAAGTTTCTGTGGGGAGAAGAGATAGAGACATTTTAAAATGAATAGTACAAAACAATCCATCATGAAATATTGATTAGTGATATAAACAATACAGGGTTTTAGAGGCAGAAGAGTACCCTTGAGCTACAGTGGTCAGGACAATCTACCGCTGTCTTATTTTTATTTTATGTGTATGAGTGTTTTACCTGCATGTATGTAAGTGTACCTATGTGTGCAATGTCTGCAGAGGCCAGAAGAGGGCGTCAGATCCACTGGAACTGGAGTTTCAGACAGTTGTTAGCTGCCATACGGATGCTGGGAACTGAACCTGGGTCCTCTGCAAGAGCAGCCACTGCTCTTAACCACTGAGCCAGCTCTCCAGCCTCTCCACTGCTGTTGGAACTTGACTGAATGGGTAGACCATATAACTGTAATGAGGGAGAAGGTATAACTAAGGAAAAGGGAAAGGAAAGTCAGGGAAGTGGGATTAGTGAGACATGTCAAGAACAGTAAGCCATAGTCATTGAATAGAAAAGTAGTGAGAGACAAAGCTAGAAGGGTAAGGAGAGGCATATTTTGAGGTAAGCTTTGAAAGGAGAGGAAAAAGACTGACTTTTTCATGGTGAGCATCGTTTTCATGGGATGGTCTGTAAAACAACTGAGGTGCTGTTAGAGTGTAGACTCTATAAATGGTGTACATAGTTTGAGTATCTGATAGCTATGGCATAGCAATCTGTCCTAAACTTCCTCACCTCAACTAGCTATACTGTGTTAGAGAACCAGTGCTGTAGGCCAGGGGTCAGCAAACTACATGGCTAGAGAGTAAACATTATAGGCTTCCTAAACTACTTATGTTCTCCATTGCATACATATTTGCATACATACATATGTCTATATATAATTTTAGAAATTTAGAAAAATAAAACCCATTCTTAGCTCACTGGTTATATAAAAATAAGCCATAGTCACATGTTGTCTGTTATTATAGGCCATACGGAGTCTGTGAATACTTTGGAGTAAGACTGTAGTCAGAAATTCAGCGAACATGGTTCTCACTGTCAAACAATGGTTGTTTTAGTCCTTTTCTCTTTGTTATCTTTAATTCTGTTTCCAGCATACATGGAGGTGAAGCTCCTTGAGAAGGATCCCCCCGACATGTCTTCTTTCTTTTTCTGTTTGGGCAGCAAAGGTCACACTAACATCACACACATGCTATAGTTTCCTCCCTTAACATCTTCATTATCTTAGCCTATCTCAAAAAACAAAATTACTATAAACAAGGAAGCAATCATTTATGTGGGATGGGGGACTATTTTTAATAATTTATTAGGTAAGCTTTCTTAGATGAATAGAAATGGTTTGTGTCACAGACAATATTTCTTAAACATAATGTAGCCACTGCCTGGGAGGTCTACAGTCTAGAGGAGAATATACAGTGGAGAGTGGAGGTTTTCAAGGGAGATAAAGAGATTAAGGCAAACTTCTAAAAGATTCTGCCATTACAAGTTAGGGGAGATACCCTAGGCTTGTGTGGGACTATATAGGGTATGTTTGTTTATGTTCTGTGCCAGTGATAGAACCTATAGCCTTGCATGTGATAGGTAAGAGCTTTACCACTGACTACATAGTTTAGTAACACAAAGAAAGGGATCACTACATGAATTGATAGCCTATTGGTGGAAAAATTCAGAATGTCTTCCATATAGTCATTTTATCTTGAGGGAAACTGATGTTAAGAGATAATCCTAGCACTTGGGAGGCAGAGGCAGGTAGATCTCTGTGAGTTCCAGGCCAGCCTGGTCTACAGAGTTCCAGGAAAGCTGAACCTACAGGGGGACCCTGTCTAATAAAGACAGAAAGAGAGAGAGAGAGAGAGAGAGAGAGAGAGAGAGAGAGAGAGAGAGAGAGAGAGAGAGAGAGAGATAAGACCATGAGCTCTAAACCCCCTAAAATCCAAAAGCCCTGAAAGAGGGTCACTGGAGTAAATGGTTAGTTAAGACTTCCCCTTCTTCCCATTTTTTACTACAAAGTTTTGTTTCAGGAGGACAGAGAGAGGAAATGACAGGAGCCTGCCTGGCTTGGGCAGCAAAGAGGAATTATATCAGTTAGAAGAATCTATGCACCACGTACTTTAAAAATCCCAATTAGGAAAAATCTCAATTGGATCAGGCATGTCTCCTTTTACTAGTTGCCTAGAAGTATCTTTACTGATCAAAACCTGCTGTACTAGCAGTAAAGCATCTTTAAAAGTGAAGGGCTTACCATCTCCATGGTGCAGATCCAAATCCACATAGAGAATACGGTCAAATTTCCGTTGCAGTCGTAATATTCCCAGGACAGCATCATTGAGATAACAAAAACCAGATGCTTCATCTCTGCAAGAAAACAAGTAACTACAGACAACAGCCGAAAAGCAGTCCAAGGGACTCTTTACAGCCAAGCATCTAACCATTGAGATCTAGCCCCATAAAGTCCCCCCTCTTTTAAGAAAAAAAAAATCACCATATGAGAATTATATAGTAAATGGCCCAGAATGATCAGAGAATGAAGTGTTTTGGTAAGGGGAATATTCAGGTCAATTGGTCAAAATTTCCATATAGGATCCCAGATTATCAAAGCATTAGACTATTATAACTATACTGAATGAGACAGAACCTTTTTCTGATGATTTAGGAATCACTTAAAGAAACTTGTAATCCTCTGGGGTCACAATAATAAACATGGGTTTTTCACTTACAACACTCTAAGCTAGAATCTAGAAAGAGCCTTGGAGACAATGTTACAGAAGAAGATGGAGCTGGGTGTGGTGGCGCACACCTTTAATTCCAGCACTGGGGAGGTAAGGGCAGGCGGATCTCTGTGAGTTCAAGGCCAGCCTGGTCTACATAGTGAGTTAGAAGCCAGCTGGGGCTGCAGGGAGACCCTTCTCACAAAGAGAAGGAGGAGGAGGAGGAGGAGGAGGAGGAGGAGGAGGAGGAGGAGGAGGAGGAGGAGGAGAATTCTCTGTACAGATTCTGCGACTTAACCTACAACTTGTTTTTCTTTTAAAATTTTAATGTTTCTTGGCACATGTTGCTCATAAAAGCTGAGTGCAGAACATAAAAATGCATGACCTCTTAAGCAGATTAATGTGGTTGCCTTTCTGTGAATGTAATTATTGCAATGAAGAGTGAAGAAGCCTTTGCTAAAGGTATTTTGCTTCACAAAAACCACTGTCACTCATTTCACTGCTGTCCTTAACTGTATTGCTGTTGGTGCTAGTGCATCATTTTGCTCTCTTACCAACATTCACCTGCCTTTATCACCTTCTATTAAACCTTACTGATTAGATATAAGAGAACATTATTTATCAAGTGTGTTATAACTCATAATTCATTTTAAAGCCTCATCCCAAATGCTGCAGTTTCTTTTGCTTTTATAGATATTTCAACTATCCAGCCCATTTTTTTGTTTTTCCTGAGATTTTATTTGAAATCAAATTCTAGGGATGAACATTTGAAATGGCATCATTGTTACTATGAGAACTCTTTCTAGTGCCTACATAATGAATAAACTTCATCATAAAATCTGTCTACAATAATATTTCATGTTCTAAACAATGCCCTGGTTCACAGGCTGAATTGATGAGAAGACAGGTACAGTGGTGAGCAGGAAGTTGGTAAAAACATCTCTGGGTACTGCCTGAGCTTCACTGATGGGAACCCAGCAATCATTCTAGATAAAAAACAGCTTGGCCTTAGGTACGCAGCAGGAAAGATACCAAGGAGCGAAAAGAATGAGTCCATCCACGAATTCTATGTAAATTAGAACTTTGGTTCTTGGATGTAAATGCTATTTTCCAGTTAAGAAAAGCTCACATTTTGTAAATTTACTTTCTTGGTGCATGAAAAAAAAAAAGACAGGAAGTGTTAGTCTAATGGATAACAAACATTTTTGGGACACAAAGTCCTTTAGTTTCTGTGCAAATGTCTAATATTTTCCTACCTCTGCACAGGACTACCAAATTAGATGTTACAAAATCACTTAAAGCTGGGCTTGGTGGCACATGCCTATAATCCTGGCACTCAGGAGGCAGAGGCAGGATGATCATAGGTTTGAGGCCAGCTTGGGCTACACAGCAAGACCCTGTCTCATAAAACCAAGGACTTCGGATGGAGCTCGGCGGTAGAGCAAAGCCTAGCATGTGCAGGGCTCTGGGCTTGATTCCCAGCACTGCAAAAAAGAATCTCTCAGATTAAGGGAGTTCTCTTCTCACTGGCTCATATAAATAAACAAACACTTAGATAAAATTGCTAAAATTCCCACAAAACAAGGAGACTGAACTTTTTTCTTTTTATTTATTTATTTTTTTGTCTTTTCCAGACAGGGTCTCCCTGTAGCCCCAGCTGTCCTGGAACTCACTCTGTAAACCAGGCTGGCCTTGAACTCACAAAGATCTGCCTGCCCCTCCCTCTCGAGTGCTAGGATTAAAGGCATGCGCCACCACACCCGGCTAAGGATACTGAACTTTTAAGACTTTCAAAGTGCTCTGCTTCTGGTTTTTATATATTATAGGAAGATAATATATATTTGAATATGTTAATGGATGTTCTAGTGTGTGTCTGTGTGTGAGAGAGAGACAAAGACTATAATAGGATATGAGCAGAGATATAAAAAGTTGTAAAGGGTTCATTACAGAAAGAGAATTTTATTTGGTTAGGTCAAATCTGGCTAAGGTTTGATGTGTTATTCATTTATGAGATTAAAAAATTTTAATTTTAAATATATTGATGAAAAATTCCCTGTGAAAAAGCTCAAAGTTTCGCATTATTTTTTTTCTCCTAATAAGAAGCTGGGAATGGTTAGCTTTATCTTCTGGAAATATCTTTCTAAATAACAAAGATTCTGTGTCTTTCTAGAATTATCTTCAATACTAATTCTTCAATACTAATTCCTAATTTTACTTCCAGCGTCAAGTGAATCTAGTTCTTATATATGGCAGGCACATGCGTTACCACTGGATTACACCCTATGTGAGACCCCTTCTCTGGTTTTATGTTGATGTACTATGTCCTTGATTACTTAAGAAAGCAATGTCTTATTCACTTAGGGAAGAGCTAAAGGTCTTTAACTCAGTTTACTTCCTATGTATATATTGAAAATATCTTTTTGTCACTTTGGTAGAAGTGGTGAGTTGCCTCTCCTAGGTTAAACTGGGAAAATGTTACTAATATAAATATTTTAGAAGCCATATGCTGTATGAGAAGCTCCTGCAGACTCATGCATGTCCCCACTGGCTAGGATGTTTCTATTTGTCAGAGTCCAGCTTATGCTTTGTCAAATGTTAGACAAGCAGAGTAAGGTAGTCCTTACTCATCTATAAGGACTACATTCTAAGACCTCCACTGCTGCCTGAAACCCTGGAGAGTACCAAACCTTTCATATATTGTTTTTCCCATATGGACAGAATATATGTATACACACACACACACACAGATGTGATAAACCTAAATTATAAATGAGGTACAATGAAAGATTAACAATGATAACAAAATAGAACAATGACAAAAATATGCCGTAACACAAGTTATACAAATATGGTCTTGTTCTCTCCAAATATCTTAATGTCCTGGACAGATCATGGCCGATCACAGGGAACTGAAAACTGGGAAATGTGAAACCATGGATGAGGGCCTACTGTACAATGTTTTCACTTAAAATTTGGGATATTTTTTTGTTCAATGTTATTTTATCTTAATTGTGGTTCTTTTTTTTTTTTTTTTGCCTTTTCGAGACAGGGTCTCCCTGTAGCCCCAGCTGTCCTGGAACTCACTCTGTAGACCAGGCTGGCCTTGAACTCACAAAGATCCACCTGCCTCTGCCTCCCAAGTACTAGGATTAAAGGCGTGCGCCACCACGCCCGGCTTAATTGTGCTTCTTAATTTTGAGTCTAGGGTCTTCCTAGTCATTAGTTTTCCACTGCAGATTCACAGAATTTACCTATGGAATCTTATTAATATACAAATGTTTAAGATGTTTTACCCGGGCGTGGTGGCACATGCCTTTATAGTCCCAGCACTTGGGAGGCAGGCAGATCTTGGTGAGTTAAAGAAGGCTAGCTTGGTCTACATAGGCAGAGGCAGGCAGATCTTGGTGAGTTAAAGAAGGCTAGCTTGGTCTACATAGGAAGTTCCATGCCAGCTAGAGCTACAGGGAGATCCTGTCTCAAAAAAGACCCCAAAAGAGATGTTTTATAGATTACTTAGTCTTTTTATCTCCTTTCCCTGGTATATTCTAACTATGTACTTGATATATTGGATATGGATTATTATATGCTATTTCTGAGTCTTTTTCTCTATAAAGATTATGTTCATACATTTTTATAAATTAGACACAATACCCTGTCTTCTTTGAAAATAGAGTTTAATCATTATGTTTACTGATTTTTGTTGACAATTTTTTGAATTGGCTTTTATCTTGTTTTGCATGCTACAGAAACAGTGACATTTCCTTGTCAGTTGCATTATGATTCTTATAATGAACTCTCATCAGATTTTTCCCTTTTGAAAATGAGCAGTAATAAGGTAACCACAGCTATTTTAAGTCTTTTGTCATCTACAGATTGCTTTTAATGTTTTACTTCGATGCTTCCATGAAAGCACCTGCCATCAGCTATAAACTAGAGGGCTTCCACCTCAACAAAGGACCCTCTGAGAGCCTCAGAGGGAAGAAAGAACTATGCCAGTTACTTTTGTGTACAAGGTTCGGATGGGATAGTTCACTTTCTTTTTTGTGTGGTGCTGTACATTACACCAATGGTCTCATGCATGGTAGGCAAGTGTCCTACCACTGAGCTATAGCTCTGGCCCTAGTCTACCCTTTTTGCTGTGCTAGGGATAGAACCAGGGCCTTCACACATGCTTGGTAAGCATTAAGGCACTGAGCAACACCTAGTCTTGATGGGACAAACTTAAACAAGTTTGAATCCACACTAGTGAATAGTGACCCAAGTCAGAATTAGAGAGGTTAGAAAGGGGCATTGGATACCCTGGAATTGGAATTGGAATTGGTTACAGATGCTTGGTAGCTGTGACTTGGGTGGTGGGAACCGAATCCCCTGGGTCTTTTGCAAGAACAGCCAGTACTCTTAACCGCTGAGTCACCTCTCCAGCCCCTTTCTCTTCCTATATGTTTGCAGTTCTGGGGATAAAACTCAGAGAAGCCAGGCATGGTGGTGCACGCCTTTAATCATAGCACTTGGGAGGCTGAGGCAGGTGGATCTTTGTGAGTTCGAGGCTGGCATGATCTACAGAGTGAGCTCCAGGCCAGCTGGGACTAAAGGGAGACCCTGTCTCAAACACACACACACANAAAAAAAAAAAAAACAAAAAACAAAACAAAACAGAGAATGCTCTGTACCACACCTCTCCCCCACCCCCTGCTCAATCATTGCAATATAATTATCAGCATACATTAAGTAAGAATCTGTCTTTCTTGTTACCCAGACATTATTGAAAAAATTGGTGTGTAACCAAGGCCTTGCCTGGAATGTAATACTTGTGAATGATTCTCATGAATAATTCCTTTCTTTTCCCTTTTCCCTTTCTTCTTTTTTTTTCTTTGCTTTCCCTCCTTTCTTGAGATTAGGTATTTCCCTATATCCCAGGCTAGCCTGGAACTCATTATGTGAGTTGGCGTTGAACTTGTGACAATCCTTCTGGCTTTTCTTCCTAAGAGCTGGGATTTACAGGCAAGAATCACCACTCGTGGCTTAACACTTGCTGTTTTTCCAGAGTTTGCTGTAATTAAATCCTAGCCATCTTAGTATGTATGGAATGGTATCTCATTGTGGATTTGATTTGTGTATCCTTGATTACTGATGCTATACAGAATTTCAGGTGCCTGTAAGCCCTTTGTATATATCTTCTGGAGAAATGCCTATTCAAGTTCTTTGGCTATTTTTAAATTTGTCTTTTTGCTATCAGGTAGTAAGGATTCTTTTTATATTCTGCATAGAAGGTCCTTATTAGATACATGATTGGCAAATATTTTTTCATTGTGTGGGTTGTCCTTTTGTTTTCTTGATTATGTATTTTTATACCCAAAAGTTTTTAATTTGGGCTGACAAGATGGCACAGTGGGTAAAGGCACTTGCTACTTAAGCCTGTTGCCCTGAGTCCAATCCCTAGGACACATGTAAATATGGAAGGAGAGAACAGACTTCACAGAATTATTCTCTGGCCTCCATACATGTTCTATGGCACTCTCTCTCTCTCTCTCTCTCTCTCTCTCTCTCTCTCTCTCTCACACACACACACACACACACACACACATAAAATAAATTTTTAAAAGTAGTTAATTTTAATGAACTCAAATTTACCTTTTTTTCTTTTATTGCCTTTGTCTCCCAAGTGCTAGGATTACACGTATGCATGCACCAGCACATCAGGTTTGGATTATTTGACATGGAATCTTGCTATGTGCCCAGTTAGGATTCAAAATGATAATCTTCCTTCATCAGCTTCCAAAGTCCTGCGATTATAGGTGTGTACCACTATGCTTGGCTTTTTTTGGTCATTTTTGTCATTTGTCTTTAAAGATGCCTAAACTACTGCACTCTAAAAAACAACTGACCTTTGGCACAACCTCTTAACAGATTTACAGAACACCACCAATAAACACTCTCTCTACTAGAGAGACTGTTTAATACTTGGCTGCTTTGCTCCCCTCAGGAGGATTGTGCGCACCTGAGGTCCTTAGGAATGAGTGATATTCGTCTTAAACAAAGGGAAGAAATGACAGTATTGAAGTTTATCTAAGCCCTGTTTACTAGAAAGCATGATGGCTAAGAAATCCCTCCCATCCTTTTGTTTTCCAGGAAAAGATTAACCACAGGGTTCGTCCTCCTTTGGCATATTATTCCAAGATAAAAGCCATCTCCATTCTTCCTCATATTATGGGGAATATAACATGGCTTGCAGACCACTCCCTTGTTTACCTGCCTCTGAAACAACCCAGGCCCCTTTCCTTTACTCTGAGATGGTCCTCCTTTATGAATGTTCTCCCCATTGTAATAGCTGAATAAATAATTCCCTTAATCAACTAATGCATTTTTGTCATTCATATCTCCAACACCAATGTATTCGTGGGAGAGATTAGGTTTAACAAACATATTTTTGAACACTTTGGGGAATGTTATTCAGCTTTGTGATCTGGCAACTGCCTAAAAAACAAAAACAAAAATAAAAACAGAGATCCATGTACCTTCTAAAATGCCTTGGTATGCTGTGACTCACAAAATTGATCTTTAAGAAAAAAGCATAAGGCTCAGTCAATTGCATTTCCTCATGTGCATTTTCTGTTTTTATGTCCAGTAAAGGTCAGGAACACTTGAGTCATGACATGAAGACATTTAGGTAAAACACAATTGTGGCTACCTCACCCAGGCAGAGCCCCATGCCCACATTGATCAATAGTTTCATTGCCACTGCCAATGATTTTGCAGCAATCTTTTTTGTTTGTTTGATTTTGAGACAGGGTCTCCTTGTAGCACCAGCTGCTCTGGAACTCACTATGTAGACCAGGCTGCCCTTGATCTCAGACACTGCCTGCTTCTGCCTCCTGAGTGCTGGGATTAAAGGCATACACCACCACACCAAGCTGCAGCAATCTTTTATAAAATTTTTCAGTGCTGGTATCTACTGGCAGACATTTAGGTTATTTCTAATATTTTGCTTTTACAAATTATTCTGCAATAGATAATCTTGCACATGTCATTTTGAATGTGTGCAAACATGTGAAAGACATATTACTAGATGTACAGTTGGCAAATCCAAGGATTTCTCTTGTAATTTAAATAAAATTGCCAATTGCCTTTCATGGGGACTATAACTATGAATCTCATGTAACAATCTAATAAATGGGAAAATACTTAAAAAGTTAACTTCGGAGATTTCTAATTATATTTTCTCATTTGGGCCTTTCAAACAGACTTGGTCATGTGTCTGTTTTCTTTCACTGTTAACATACTTCTTAATCTTTGCTTTCAGCATAGGTATTTTGGAATCAGCTGAAAATACAGTTTGGCTTTCCTCTGTTGTTGGCATACAACAAAAATATCAGCCAACATTTACTGAATGATTATCCTATGCCAGGAACTGTACTAAGTGCTTTCAATATTGTTGACTTAATCAATTTTCACAACAATCCTGTGAGGTAGATACTATTACTATTTCAATTTCACAAATGACGAAAGTAAAGCACAGAGAAATTAAGCAATTTGTCTAAGGTCATATAGCTAGAAAATGGCTGAACTTGAACTGGAACTGTTTGAAAGCATTTAGTATGTGACTGGCATACAAAGAGCTGTACTGTATATGATTCATATGTACATTTAATCAATTTGGAGATAAGCATACATTTGAAAAATCACCACAGTCTATGCCATAAACCTCCCCAAATTCCCTATCATCTTCCTTATTATTTGTGATAAGAACAGTTAAACTGTACCCTCTTAGCAAACTTTTTTTTTCAAAGTCAATTTTTTTTTATTGAAGCTCTGTGCATTTCATACAAAATTTCAAATCAAATCTAGACCCGTGCTTCCCTCCCTGCCCCTCCACCCCACCAGAGCTCATGCATTCTGCCAAACATATTTTTCATCTTTTTCTCAGTCTCTCTCAAAATTCTTGATGCATGGACTGGAGAGATGGCCTAGCGGTTAAGAGCGCTGACTGCTCTTGCAGAGGACCTGGGTTCGATCCCCAGCACCCACATGGCGGCTGAGAACCATCTGTAACTCCAATTCCAGGAGAACTCCAGTTCCAGGGGAATCCAAGACCCTCTTCTGACCTCCGCGGCATTGCATGACGTGTATGCACAAACCTACATGCACACAGTACATTCATACACATACAAAAATAAATAAAATTAAAAAAAAAATTCTCGATGCAGAAGTTTACTGTTTCAAGCAGAAGTTCACCGATTCAGTCAGTTCTTTGACCCGATCTTTCTGCTGTTGGTGTTGATGTTGTTATGCCAATATGCATCACTCCAAAAATATGTACATATGCATGCCACATATATCATAGGTTTTAGCATCTTCAGTTTATGATTTTTTTTATTAGGCTGAAAGATGTCATGTTTGAAGTCTCCTCCTTGGCAAGCCCAAACCACCATCAGTTCTGCCCTTGTGCTCCACACTGGGGTTTTCCCTTCCCGTGGTCACCAAATGAGGTCCAGTAAGCACTGTGTCCTGTCTTGATCTTCCTATACTGGTCTCTGTGATACAGCCTGGGTAGTCCAACAATGGCAGTCTATACTCTGAAGAGGCTGAAACCCCAGTAGTAGCTCAGTCCACAAGCTGGATGTCTCAGCAGTCCCCATCTGGCACTGAAGGTTTGGATGATTCTTGGAGAGACATGAGTCTTCAGTCCATATTGGAAGGTTAGCAAACTTTTAAAGTATACATAGGTGTTAACTGTTTGTTTTGTGGGACAGTAGATTTTATTTTTTTAACAGACTTCATTCTATTTATTTATTTATTTATTTATTTAATTTAATGTGTATGAATGTACTGTCTGCATGTACGTTTGTGCACCCATGTGGTGCAAGGTCGCGGAGGTCAGAAGAGGGTCTTGGACTTCCCTGGAACTGGAGTTCTCCTGGAATTGGAGTTACAGATGGTTCTCAGTCGCCATGTGGGTGCTGGGGATTGAACCTGGGTCCTCTGCAAGAGCAGTCGGTGCTCTTAACAGCTAGGTCATCTCTCTAGCCCAAGATTGTCTCTTTCTAAAGGTCAGGGGTCAGGTTTTAGAGATGGCCTCGAAGGTGGCCTTGGTGAAATTGCCTAGGGTGGCAGTGCAGCCCCTGGAATGATGTGTAGCAGTCATCAATACCAGCCACTATCAGCAACTTCTTGAGCACAAGAGCAGAGAGAATGCCAGTACCTCCATGGAAGCTGCCATGGCCTCCCAAGCCTGGGCTCCTAGGTCCTCCAGGTCCTCCAGGGGTACTGGCATCATCCGCCATTTGGTGTTTCCCAAGTGAGGCAGTAGATTTTTTTTTTTTAAATATCCACCAATGGATAAATGTTTAAAGAAAATGCAATATATACATAGAATAGAGTATTATTCAGCATTATTCATTTTTAGAAAAGGAAATCCTGTCATTTGCAACAACATGGATGAACTTGAAAGACATTATGCTTAGCATAATTAACCACGCCCAGATGGACAAATACTGTATGGCCGTACTTATGTGAGGAAAAGAAGATGGTCAAACTCTGAGAAGCTAAGCAAAACTATGGCTGCCATGATCTAAATGGAGGGAGCATGTCTCTGTCTCTCTGTGTCTGTCTCTCTCTCTGTCTCTCTCTCTCTCTCTCTCTCTCTCTCTCTCTCTCTCTCTCTCTCTCTCTCTCTCCTTGTGATTTCCTCCACTTCACCTTCATGTCTATTCCTCTTTCACCATTTCAATTTCAACATGGTGGTGATGTTCATCTATTCCTCTCATTTCCCTTACCTCTCCGCTTGTCTTTTCCATTCAACATTTCACTGCTTTTTCTTATCTCTTTGGCATGTCTGGATTTAAGAGCTTTTTGGCTACAGAAATGGGCAACCACTGGTCCTTTTAGCAGCAACTTATACCTCAAGGTTTTTCCTATTCCTCCCACTAAGCTTTAATCTTTTCAGCTTTCAGATTACTTGGATTTGAGATAAATGAGTTGTTAAATTTCCCTGAAAGGCAAGTACATGACCCAGGGCTAGGTTCACATAAACCTTGCCTCTGTAAACCAAATTGAGCTACTAACCTAGCATCTTCATATTTAGAATTTATATAGGAATATATGTGAAAAATGATCCGGTCAAAAGGGCTCTACTCATGAATAGAAACTAATTAATTAACTGAATGACAAAACTACTGAAAATGTGACCCAGGAAATAAATGTGACAATAGCATAGTTCTCTGTAGTTTTCACCCTTTGTATACCATTTGGCATGACAGACAGTCACTACTGAAGACAAACGAGGATTGAAAGGGTAAAAAGAAGGTAATATTTGCCTGAACTGTATCAAGAAAACTGACTATGAATCCATTATGGTGAGAAGTACCAGAAGGCCCTTTTTTGAATTGGGCTATATTTCCCTTTGGGTAATTATGCCATCCAATATAAATGTATGGAAAATGTAAACAGTTCAATTGACTACCCAGAAGCTTAGATAGTTCATAAGCAGAATTTAACATTTTCACTACAGAAGAGTCAAAGTGGTGAGTGGGTCCTTGCAAAGGGCTCTGAGATGAACTGCGCCGGGGAATGAGTTTCAAGACAGGTCATGACGAACTGAATTCTCTGCTTGTTTCTGTTGGACACGTAAGGTCTCATTTTTCTGGCTTATGCTTCTTTTGGACAGTTTTCTTAGATGGTGGATAGAATTTTCCTGCTCTAAAACATGCTTTTACTCAGAAGATGTAAACTAGCAAATCAAAGTCTTCCTTCACTTGGATAGTTTTTCTTTTATGTACTTTATTATTTTTTTTTAAGAAAGGAGCAAAGAAGAAGCCAAAGTCCCAAAGCTGTTTCCTAGGATGTAACTTGGGTTCATCCACGTTTAGTCAAAAGTCTCTACCTCTAATGATCTTGGTCCATTAGAGTTCAGGAGGCTGAAACACCACATAACTCAGCAAGAGCTGATTCGCCAAGCTCCACTCTCCTATGCTTACCAAAGCAAAAATGGATGGTCCTCCTATTTGTGAGGTACATACTTTACTGATTAAGCTATCTCCCCAATCTCCAATTTTTATATTTTATTGTTAGTGGTTCTTGCATTTTTACTACATTTCTTTGTTGGTTTTGTGGGGGTGAGGAGAGCATGCATTTGGAGGTCAGAAGACAACTTGTTGGAATCAAGTGCTCCTTCTACTGTGTGGATCCTGGAGATTGAACTTAATGTCTTCAGACTTGGTGGCAAGTACTTTACCCTACTGAGCCATCCCACAAGCCTTCAGTTTTTATTTTCAACTTATTTAATGAACTGTAAAACCTCAGTGGCTTAGCTATCAATACTGGGTAGAGGAATTAAATAAAATGTTGGTGTAATTGATGGAAATTGTAACTGTTCAACCTTTCTAGTTAGAGAAAACACAAAAGCACTGGCAAAACAACTCTCCTAGGCGTAATACATATGTATTTGTATTTCTACACCTGGTCCTGGCACACAAGATAGGTGTCTCAAGAGCCAAAGATTTTATGTGCTTGCATCGCTAACTATGTAAGAGATCCAATTAAGTTGGCTGGAGTTTATGTTAGGCGTGGATAGGAGGAAATGCCATTGTGTCCTGTGAACTGATCACAGCCTCTGCTGAGTCAAGGGAGGGAGAAGAATGCTTGTTTTAAAAGTATAGTGAATGCTTTCAAAATTTCCGGATTTGGTAGATGCAAATTTAGGGTAATTTATGACATACAAGAAGAACATATGGATGCTCATCAAATATCCTTTGGGTCACATGACTATTCTCTTCTAAAAAGTTTGACCACATATCACTTAAGTTGTTCAAAACTTGGATTAAAAACATGTAGGATCTTACCACATTGTATCTACATTGATGATAACACTAGCTACATGGAACATGAGTTGAATAGGTAATTTGTACAGATTTTACTAGTTAAGCATCCCTACCTAATCCCTAAATCCCCAATCTGAAATGTTCTGAAACCTGAAAATTCCTTTTTTTGTGTGATATTGGGGATTGACTCAGAGTCTCATGCATGATAGGTAAACACTCTACCACTGAGTATATCCTAAACCTAACCTGAAGCTCTGAATGCTCTTTCTAGAAATTTTTTGTAAATAAGTAGCTAAATTCTGAAAGAATATTTATGACATTTTGTATATATATATATATATTCTATTTAGCATCTTTCAACTATAGATAGTATCTTATTAGCAAAAAGTGGGAATTGTGCCTGGTGTGGTGGCACATGCCTTTAATCTCAGGACTCAGGAGGCAGAGGCAGGCAGATCTCTGTGAGTTCAAGGCCAGCCTGGTCTACATAGCAAGTTCCAGCTGGGCTACAGGGAGACCCTGCCTCAAAAAGACTCCAAAAAAGAAAAAAGTCATGCGTGATAACACACACCTTTAATTCCAGCACTTGGGAGGCAGAGGCAAGCGGATCTCTGTGAGTTCTAGGCCAGCTTGGTCTACATCTCTGTGAGTTCCAGACCAGCTAGGGCTACAGGGAGACCCTGTCTCAAAAAGATAAAAAAAAAAGACCAAAATAAAAAGATGTAATTATTTCTATTTTTAAGCAAATGAAGTTTCCTAAGTTAGTTCATATTTAAAGAGAAGTATAATGCCAAAGACAGAAAGAGACAGTCAAGGGGCTTTGCCTAGTTCTCAAAGGCCTGATTGAACAAAATTTATAATCTTTTAGACCACTCCTAGAGAATGAACCACTGGTCCTCAACTGTTCTATGGCCTTCTCATGATGCCTCAGTCTCAGGCTGTCAGCCTTAGAGGGGACAGTGTATGCAATGAGCCTGCAAACAGGTGCTGCAGCCTTGTTCCATGTCCTGTCTTGGTGCTGGGGGTTGCAGACAACACAAGATGTCCTGGATCCTGCCGTGAAATGTTTACAGTTGAGTTGAATTGAACCATAAGACAAGATTAATTAATATACATTTTTATTTTTACTTATTTAAAATATTTTATGATTTTATGTATATGAATGCATTGTCTGCATGTGTTTAAGTGCACCCGTGTTGTGCAGTGCCTGTGGAGTCAGAAGAAGGCATCAGATTCCCCTGGAACTGGAGTTGTAGATGGTAACATTTTTATATACATTTTTAAAAATGTGGGGGCTGGAGAGATAGCCTAGCGGTTAAGAGAGCTGACTGCTCTTGCAGAGGACCTGAGTTCAATCCCCAGCACCCACATTGTGGCTGAGAACCATCTGTAACTCCAATTCCAGGAGAACTCCATTTCCAGGGGAATCCGACACCCTCTTCTGACCTCTGCGGCATTGCACGACACGGGTGCACAGACCTACATGCAGACAGTACATTCATACACATAGAAAATAAATAAAAAATATAAATTTTTTTTAAATGTATAAGGGTGGGAGAGATGGCTCAGGGGTTAAAAGCACCAGCTGCTCTTGCAGAGGACCCGGGTTTGGTTCCCAGCAGTCATATGGTGGCTGACAATGGTCTACACCTCTAGTTCCAGGGGATCCGACACCTTCTTCTGACCTCCATGGGCATTGCATGACACAGAAGCATTTACATACATGCAGGCAATACACTCCTACACATAAAAACAAATAAAATATTAAAAAGGTATCAATATGCCTGAGTAAGTGTTCAACTGTATGGTATGGGACAGACTATACTTGTCTCAGTTTTTCAGCATCCAGCTCTGACCTGGAAATTCCCTTCAAAGAGTCTCTGTGGACTTGTGGCCTCATGTATTCTCATTAGCTCCAAGTAAAGCTATTCCTCTTCTACAATTGAGAAACAAGATGATTTATACCCCCAGAGTACTTAAAGAATTGCCTTAAAGCTGCAGAGCCTTGAGCAGCCCTACACTCCTTCCTTCTGTCCTCTTCCTCGCTCACACATTTTACACTGCTCATTAGAACTTTCTAAGTAAGGCATGAGTCTGACAATATGACTCCCCAGCTTAAAAGTCCCTCAGTGAGCTTCATAGTACAAAGCCTTTCATAATTTTGCCAATGTCTGCTTTTCAAGAAGGCCCTATATCTCACTATTCCTCTAAGAACCCATGTCATAATCACACCACACTTTTCTCTACATCTTAAGTATAAAAGCATACCTCTGGACCTTTGTACATACATAGCCTTAGACCTGCAGAATGCCATCTATGCTTCTGAGAACTTCCTGTTCATCTTTTAAGACCTGGCTGTGACAACATCCCAGAAGTTCCATGTTCTTTTTCCAGGCAGTGGAAATTGATCTCCTCCATTTTGTGTGTATGGTCCAGGGACTTATTGGAATGCTTAGCATGTACTTCTGAAACCTGATTGTGATGATCACTTACTGTACTCATCTCCTCCACTGGACAATAAGCTGAGAGCAAGCACTGTATCTTACTCATCTTTCTACTGCTAGGTTCTAGCACAGTGCTTGGGCACATGGCAGATTCTGAAAAACATTTTTTTCCAAAGAATTTATCAGAATGAAAAAAATTAAAATGAGAGGAAAAGATTCATATTTTTATTTGAATAAAAGAGCCTTCAGGGGGCTGGAGAGATGGCCTAGCGGTTAAGAGTGCCGACCGCTCTTGCAGAGGACCCAGGTTCGATCCCCAGCACCCACATGGTGGCTGAGAACCGTCTGAAGCTCCAATTCCAGGAGAACTCCAGTTCCAGGGGAATCCGAGACCCTCTTCTGACCTCTGCGGCACTGCATGACACGGGTGCACAGACTTGCATGCAGACAGTACATTCATACACATACAGAAATAAATAAAATTAATAAATAAAAAAATTTTAAAAAATTAAAAAAAAATTAAAAAAAGAGCCCTCAGTTGTACAAATGTGATTAAATTAGAAAAAAACACTGGCATGGTTCATTTAAAAATGGACGGGTCAGTACTCATATTAGGCAACATTAAGGGGCTATAACTCACTGCTTAAACTGTTTGCCCCCTCAACAAATAGAAAAACAAAGCATGGATCTACACAGAAGCTGGTCCTGCCATAAGCCTTTAAAATATGTGAAAGAAGAATAGGACACTTTTTTGTGGTTTTTTTTTTTTGGTCTTTTTGAGACAGGGTCTCCCTGTAGCTCTGGCTGTCCTGGAACTCACTATGTAGACCAGGCTGGCCTTGAACTCACAGAGATCCACCTGCCTCTGCCTCCCAAGTGCTAGGATTAAAGGTGTGTGCCACCACACCCAGCAAGAATATGATACTTTTAATGAAATATAAAAAAAATAAGGTTAGATTTGACCGTGCTATTTGGTAGATACACTTAGAATTAAAATGACTTGAGCCAGGGTGGTGGCGCACGCCTTAAATCCTAGCACTTGGGAGGCAGAGGCAGGTGGATTTTTGTGAGTTCAAGGCCAGCCTGGTCTACAGAGTGAGTTCCAGGACAGCTGAGGCTACAGGGAGACCCTGTCTCGAAAAAGACAAAAAAA